>JAOTNS010000433.1:0-537890 GCA_028476615.1 Culter alburnus
AGACTGGTACATTGTACATGACCGTCCCCCGACTGGTACATGACATGAACGTCCCGACTGGTACATTGGTACAAGAACGTCCGATGGTCATTGGTACATGAACGTACCGACTGGTACATGAACGTACCGACTGGTACATTGGTACATGACGTGGACTGGTACATGAACGTACCGACTGGTACATTGGTACAGAACGTACCGAACATTGGTACATGAACGTCCCGACTGGTACATTGGTACATGAACGTACCGACTGGTACATGAACGTACCGACTGGTACATTGGTACATGAACGTACCGATGGTACATGAACGTACCGACTGGTACATTGGTACATGAACGTACCGACTGGTACAGTACATGAACGTACCGACTGGTACATTGGTACATGAACGTACCGACTGGTACATTGGTACATGACGTACTGGTACATGAACGTGTGTACATTGGTACATGAACGTACCGACTGGTACATGAACGTACCGACTGGTACATTGTACATGAACGTACCGACTGGTACATTGGTACATGAACGTACCGACTGGTACATGGTACATGAACGTACCGACTGGTACATTGAACGTACCGACTGGTACATTGGACATGAACGTACCGACTGGTACATTGGTACATGAACGTACCGACTGGTACATGAACGTACCGACTGGTACATGAACGTACCGACTGGTACATTGGTACATGAACGTACCGACTGGTACATGAACGTACCGACTGGTACATTGGACGTACCGACTGGTACATTGGTACATGAACGTACCGAATGTACATGGTAATGAACGTACCGACTGGTACATTGGTACATGAACGTACCGACTGGTACATGAACGTACCGACTGGTACATTGGTACATGAACGTACCGACTGGTACATTGGTACATGAACGTACCGACTGGTACATTGGTACATGAACGTACCGACTGGTACATTGGTACATGAACGTACCGACTGGTACATGAACGTACGGACATGTACATGAACGTACCGACTGGTACATGAAGTACGACTGGTACATGAACGTACCGACTGGTACATGTACGTACCGACTGGTACATGAACGTACCGACTGGTACATTGGTACATGAACGTACCGACTGGTACATGAACGTAACGACTGGTACATTGGTACATGAACGTACCGACTGGTACATTGGTACATGTACCGACTGGTACATTGGTACGTACGATGGTACATTGGTACATGTAACTGGTACATGGTACATGAACGTACCGACATTGGTACATGAAGTACCGATGGGTAATGAAGTACCGACTGGTACATGATGAACGTACCGACTGGTACATTGGTACATGGTACGAGTACCGACTGGTACATGGTTACCTACGATGGTACATGAACGTACCGACTGGTACATTGTTACATGAACGTACCGACTGGTACATGGTACATGGTGTACATTACCGATACAACGGACTGGTACATTGACATGAACGTACGACTGGTACATTGGTACATTACTACATGAACGTACCGACTGGTACATTGGTACATGACGTACCGACTGGTACTGAACGTACATGGTACATGAACGTACCGACTGGTACATTGGTACATGAACGTACCGACTGGTACATTGGTACATGAACGTACGACTGGTACATGAACGTACGACTGGTACATGAACGTACCGACTGGTACATTGGTACATGAACGTACCGACTGGACATGGTACATGAACGTACCGACTGGTACATGGTACGTACCGAACGGTACATTGGTACATGGTACCGACTGGTAACAGGTACATACCGTACCGACATGGTACATGGTACATTGAACGAACGATGGTACATGTACATGAACTACCGAATGGTACATTGGTACATGAAGTACCGACTGGTACATTGGTACATGAACGTACCGACTGGTACATTGTACATGGTACCGACTGTACATGTACCTGAAGTACATGGTACATGGTTACATGAACATGTACCCGGTACATGGTACATGATTGGTACATTGAGTACATGAACGTACCGACTGGTACATTGGTACATGAACGTACCGACTGGTACATGAACGTACCGACTGGTACATTGGTACATGAACGTACCGACTGGTACATGAATGTACCGACTGGTACATGAACGTACCGACTGGTACATTGGTACATGAACGTACCGACTGGTACATGGTACATGAACGTACGACGGTACATGAAACGTACGACTGGTACATGAACGTACCGACTGGTACATGAACGTACCGACTGGTACATTGGTACATGAACGTACCGACTGGTACATTGGTACATGAACGTACCGACTGGTACATTGGTACATGAACGTACCGACTGGTACATACGACTGGTACATGAAGTACCGACTGGTACATTGGTACATGAAGTACCGACATGGTACTGGTACATGGTACTGAACGTACATGGTACATGAACGTACCGACTGGTACATTGGTACATGAACGTACCGACTGGTACATGAACGTACCGACTGGTACATTGGTACATGAACGTACCGACTGGTACATGAACGTACGACTGGTACATGAACGTACCGACTGGTACATTGGTACATGAAGTACCGACTGGTACGAACGTTGGGACTTGACATGACCGTACAGACTGGTACATTGGTACATGAACGTACCGAACATTGGTACATGTACCGACTGGTACATTGGTACAGAACGTACCGACTGGTACATGAACGTACGACTGGTACATGGTACATGAACGTACCGAATGGTACATGGTACATGAACGTAAGACTGGTACATTGGTACATGACGTACCGACTGGTACATGGTACATGACGTACATGGTACATGAACGTACCGACTGGTATTGGTACATTGAACGTACGACTGGTACATGAACGTACGACGTACCGTGGTACATTGGTACATGAACGTACCGACTGGTACATGAACGTACCGACTGGTACATTGGTACATGAACGTACCGACTGGTACATGAACGTACCGACTGGTACATGAACGTACCGACTGGTACATGACATGAACGTACCGATTGGTACATGAACGTACGAATGGTACACATGTACATACATTGGTACATGAACGTACCGACTGGTACATTGGTACAAACGTACCGACTGGTGGTACATGTACGACTGGACATTGGTACATGAACGTACCGACTGGTACATGTACCGATGGTACATGTGACTGGTACATGGTACATGGTACCGACTGGTACATGAACGTACCGATGGTACATGAACGTACAGACTGGTACATTGTACAGAACGTACTGGTACATTGGTACATGAACGTACCGACTGGTACATGGTACGATGGTACAGAACGTACCGATGGTACATGGTACGACGGGTACATGAACGTACGATGGTACATTGGTACATGAACGTACCGACTGGTACATGAACGTACCGACTGGTACATTGTTACATGAACGTACCGACTGGTACATTGGTACATGAACGTACCGACTGGTACATTGGTACATGAAGTTGGTACATGAACGTACCGACTGGTACATGAACGTACCGACTGGTACATTGGTACATGAACGTACTGGTACATGGTACCGACTGGTACATGAACGTACCGACTGGTACATGTACATGAACGTACCGACTGGTACATGGTACATGAACGTACCGACTGGTACATTGGTACATGAACGTACCGACTGGTACATGAACGTACCGACTGGTACATGGTACGACTGGTACTACGACTGGTACATTGGTACATGAACGTACCGACTGGTACATTGGTACATGAACGTACCGACTGGTACATTGGTACATGAACGTACGACTGGTACATGGTACATGAACGTACCGATGGTACATTGTACATGAACGTACCGACTGGTACATTGGTACATACCGACTGGTACAGAACGTAACTGGTACATTGTTACATGAACGTACCGACTGGTACATGAAGTACCGACTGGTACATTGTACATGAACGTACCGACTGGTACATGAACGTACCGACTGGTACATTGGTACATGAACGTACCGACTGGTACATTGTTACATGAACGTACCGACTGGTACATTGGTACATGAACGTACCGACTGGTACATTGGTACATGAACGTACCGACTGGTACATTGGTACATGAACGTACCGACTGGTACATGAACGTACCGACTGGTACATTGTACATGAACGTACCGATGGTACATGAACGTACGACTGGTACATTGGTACATGAACGTACGACTGGTACATTGGTACATGAAGTACCGACTGGTACATGAATGGTACATTGGTACATGAACGTACCGACTGGTACATTGGTACATGAACGTACCGACTGGTACATTACATTACATGGTACATGAACGTACGACTGGTACATTGGTACATGTGGTACATGGTACACGTACGAGGTACATGTACATGAACGTACCGACTGGTACATTGGTACATGAAGTACCGACGGTACATTGTACATGAACGTACATTACCGAATGGTAATGACTTACGACTGGTACATGGTACATGACGTACGACTGGTACATGGTACATTGTACATGAACGTACCGACTGGTACATTGGTACATGAAGTACCGACTGTACCATGTACCGGTAATGGTACATGAACTACCGACTGGTACATTGTTACATGAACGTACCGACTGTACATTGTTACATGAACTAACGACGACATGACCGTACCGACTGGTACACTGAACGTACGACTGGTACATGAAAGTACCGATGGTACATGACATGGTACATGAACGTACCGACTGGTACATGAACGTACCGGTACATGGAACGTACTGATGGTACATGAACCGACTGGTACATACATGAATGTACGACTGTACATGAACGTACCGACTGGTACATTGGTACATGAACGTACCGACTGGTACATGAACGTACATGACACGTACCGACTGTACATTGTACATGAAGTACCGATGGTAATGAACGTACTGGTACATGAACGTACGACGGTACATGTACATAACGTACCGAACTGGTACATGAAACGTACGATGGTACATTGTACATGAACGTACTGAACGTACGACTGGTACATGTACCGACTGGTACATTGTTACATGAACGTACCATGAACGTACCGATACATTGTTACATGAACGTACCGACTGGTACATTTGGTACATGACGTTACCTGGTACATGAACGTACCGACTGGTACATTGTTACATGAACGTACCGACTGGTAAATTGTACATGAACATACCGACTGGTACATGAACGTACATGATGGTACATGACGTACCGACTGGGACATTGGTACATGAACGTACGACTGGTACATTGTTACATGAACGTACGACTGGTACATTGGTACACGTACCGACATGAACGTGAATGGTACATGTTACATGAACGTACCGACTGGTAACGACTGGTACATCGTACATGACGTACCGAATGGTACATTGTTACATGAACGTACCGACTGGTACATGAACGTACCGACTGGTACATTGTTACATGAACGTACCGACTGGTACATGAACGTACCGACCTGGTACTGTTACATGACGTACGACTGGTACATGAACGTACCGATGGTACATTGGTTACATGAACGTACGACTGGTACATGAAAGTACCGACTGGTACATGAACGGACTGGTACATGTTACATGAACGTACCGACTGGTACATTGGTACATGAACGTACCGACTGGTACATTGTACATGAAGTACTGGTACATGGTACATGAAAGTACATACCATACGGTACAGAACGTAACTGGTACATTGGTACATGAACGTACCGATGGTACATGAACGTAACGACGGGTACATTGTTACATGAACGTAGACCATTGTACATGAACGTACGACTGGTACATGGTACATGAACGTACCGACTGGTACATGGTACATTACCGGACTGGTACATGTACACGAACGTACCGACTGGTACATTGTACATGAACGTACTGGTTGGTACACATGAAGTACATGGTACATGAACGTACCGACTGGTACATGAACGTACCGACTGGTACATTGTTACAGGGTACATGGTACATGAAACGTACCGACTGGTACAAATGTCCCGATGGTACATGAACGTACGATGGTACATGAACGTACTGGTAATTGGTACATGGTACATGAACGTACCGACTGGTACATTGTTACATGAACGTACCGACTGGTACATGAACGTACCGACTGGTACATTGGAATGGTACCGATGGTACATGAACGTACCGACTGGTACATTGGTACATGAATGTACCGACTGGTACATTGGTACATGAATGTACCGACTGGTACATGAACGTACCGACTGGTACATGAAGTACCGACTGGTACATGAAACGTACCGACACTGGTACATGAACGTAATGGTACATGACATGGTACCGACGGTACATGAACGACCGACTGGTACATTGGTACATGGTACATGACGTATGATTGGTACATGAACGACTGGTAACGGGTACATGAACGTACGACTGGTACATTGGTACATGAATGTACCGACTGGTACATTGTTACATGAACGTACCGACTGGTACATGAACGTACCGACTGGTACATTGGTACATGAAGTACGACTGGTACATTGACATGAACTGAACATGTTGGTTACATGAAACGTACATGGTACATGAACGTACCGACTGGTACATGTACATGAAGTACCGATGGAACGTACCGACTGGTACATTGTTACATGACGTAACGATGGTCATGACATGAACGTACCGACTGGTACATGTTACGATACAGGACTGGTACATGGTACATGAACGTACCACGGGACACTGGTACATTGTTACATGAACGTACGTGGTACATGAACGTACCGATGGTACATGTTACATGAACGTAACGACTGGTACACATGTTACATGAACGTACGAGGTACAGGTGACTGGTACATTGGTACATGAACGTACCGACTGGTACATGAACGTACCGACTGGTACATTGTTACATGAATGTACCGACTGGTACATTGTTACATGAAGTACGACTGTACATGACGTGGGACATTGTTACATGAACGTACCGACTGGTACATGAACGTACCGACTGGTACATGAACGTACCGACTGGTACATTGTTACATGAACGTACCGACTGGTACATCGTTACATGAACGTACCGATGGTACATGACGTACCAACTGGTTCATTGTTACATGAACGTACCGACTGGTACACTGGTACATGAACGTACCGACTGGTACATTGTTACATGAACAAACGACTGGTACATGAACGTACCGACTGGTACATTGTTACATGAATGTACCGACTGGTACATGAACGTACCAACTGGTACATTGGTACATGAACGTACCCACTGGTACATGACAGTGGTACTTGTTACATGAAGTACGAGGTACATTGTACTGGTACTTACATGCCGACTGGTACGTTGCTACATTAATGTATCGACTGGTACATGAACGTACCGACTGGTACATTGGGACATGAACGTACCGACTGGTACATTGATACATTAACGTACCGACTGGTATATGAACGTACCGACTGGAATCAGAAATCAAATGGAGTCAGAAATCGCTCTGAAAAATGCAAAAATAACTATTTTTCACTTATGAATAACATTAATGAGTACCTTTAGTGTTTTCAGTGATGTGCAGCTTATACATATCTGTTTACATCTCAAAAAAAGGGTTTTGGGGTTTCATGACCCTTTAAATGACATTCGTGTCATCTCTCATCTTTCAGGTTGACGCGCGAGCTGGTTGACTGAAGTTTTCGTGAGGATTTGTAGTTTATGGACTGTTTTGATTTCGGTAATTACATCTAGAAAGTTAAAAGTATTGATGGCATCTATAAAACACAGTGGGGAGGACGCACGAGAGGAGACCTGCGCGTTTAATTGATATATATACTGTAATACTGCATTTACAAAGCTTATCAGTGGCATGCACTTTGATCGCGAAAGTGAAAGTGCCCTTTCGCATCGCGGTGCCGCCGCGTTCCCATTTCTCTCGATGTGAACCGTGAGCTCCCAGTCCATTACAATTTAGGGGCCTGGTATACTTCATTCTCGCGCGCGAGCCTTTCAAAGAAACTCCTTTGCCCATGAGCGCGGAAAGACGCGTTCGGTATGCACACACATGCACCGTCCGTGGTCATAACAGTAACAATCTAACCGACGTTCCTCTCGTTACTTTATTTTAATGCTGTAAATGTTAAGAAATGCGTAGTTTATTGCAAGCGTGCTCTCTTTTTTCATGAACGATGCCCTATTCACAAATTAATCACTCTTTTGACTTGATTCAAAGACTTGATCAAACAAGTTGGTAAAACTGTCTAAATTGGTTTGCGAATCAGTTTGAATGATTTGTTAAGTTCCTGCACACACACTCAATCGTCTGAAGCGGTTTCTCACTCGGAGCGCTGGGTGACAGTGGACCTACAGTCAATTAAAAACAAATCTGCAAATGCATCCTATTGTTTGACAGCGATGAAGATCCTATTAGTGTCAGGTTTGGTGGGTGGTGGAAGGATGAGGACACAAATGCAGGAAGAGGATGGGTCCTTATTAAATGAATAAAAATAAAACAAAACACAACAAAAACTACCCCGTGGGGGAAAACAGACTTGACATAAGACTTGACTTGGAGGAAAACACGAGGGAATAAACGACAACGATCCAGCACAGGACTGCAAACACAAGGAGAATAAATAGGAGAGCAAACAAGGCAGGTAACGAGGGAGGACAGGTGGGGCAAATGAACCAATAATCAGGTAACAAGATGGGCGGGGTCAAGACAATAGACATGAGAGCACATGGCACAAAGAAACATGACAAGCCATGTGCTCACACCAAACAAAACAAAAACACAAGCACATGGCCAATGAAGACAAATCACAAGCCATGTGCTTACACAAGACGAGACATGAACACGCACCTATGAAAACTCATAAGCCACGTGTTCACACAAAACAAGACAAAACATGAAAGCACGCGGCAGGTGGAAACAACCGCGTGCTACACAAAACATGATAATACAAGAGACAAAACATGAGACAAGAACGCACGGCAAGTGAAGGAACACTCGACCGTGCGCTCACAATAAAAGACAGGACTGGGAGCGCGAGTGTCCAAATCCCGACACGAAACCGAAACCGAACTAGACACGAGCGCGGGGATCCGAACGCCACGCTCCCAACATGAAACAAGGCACGCAGACAAGAGAGCGCACGGCCCGAGAACACTCGAGACCGTACGCTCACACAAGGACAGGACAAAAACGGGAGTGTCAGAGCTCTGTCACAAAACCAAGAAATAAACTAGACAGAAGTGACAGAACCCTGACAATTAGCTGAACTGCGTATGGCGTCTATGAACAATTCCACAGGTATCGATTTTATTTGATATTCCAATTCATACAGCCAATAGCCAACATTTTACAACCAAACAGATTAGCCTATTAGGCCACGATAATAAAGTATGTAGCATTTCTTTACCGTTGTTTTGGGCATATAGCTATCTTAATATATACATTAAATAAGCTCCCATTGTTCAGAGTATGAAATGGTAATTTGTGGGTAGTGCAGTGGCGGCGCCGGCGACCTGTTCGTTCGTTGAAAATGAACGCCTTTTGGTTGACACAGTTAAGCAGTTTATACTGCGCCTGCTGAAATATACATCTGATTACATTTTGGAGAACAGACAGAAGAGGATCCCTCAATGTGCATTTGATCATTGTTTGTGTTCAGATGTTCAGCGGTTATGAGCGCCAGCACATGTAAACTTTCTTCTTTCAAATGTAGTTGTATAGCCTACGTTATTATTATACAAAGCAAAAGAATGATATTTGGGCTACAGATGCCAGAAATATTGCTAGTCTCTTCTTGTGTTTGTTGCAAAGATATCTAATGATGATGATAATAATAATAATAATAATAATAATAATTTAAATATCTTAATAACATGCTATTGTATTGTGGCTACATAGCCTACATACACAGCCCATAAGATGGGTAAGATTTTCTGCTCACCAAGGCTGCATTTATTTAATTAAAAATAGAGTAAAAACAGTAATATTGTGAATTATTATTACAATTTAAAATAACCGTTTTCTATTCGAATATATTTTACAAAGTAATTTATTCCTGTGATCAAAGCTGAATTTTCAGCATCATTACTCCAGTCTTCAGTGTCACATGATCCTTCAGAAATCATGATGTTTTGCTGCTCAAGAAACATTCCTGATTATTATCAATGTTGAAAACAGTTTAAGGATTTCTTGATGAATAGAAAGTTCAAAAGAACAGCATTTATCTGAAATACAAAGCTTTTGTAATATTAAACACTACCGTTCAAAAGTTTGGGGTCAGTAATAATTTTTATTTGTATTTTTTTGAAAAGAAATGAATACTTTTATTCAGCAAGGATGCATTAAATCGATCAAAAGTGTCAGTAAAGACATTTCTAATGTTACAAAAGATGATATTTCAAATAAACGCTTTTCTCAAAGAATTTATCAAAGAATCCTGAAAAAAAATATTGTACACAAATATTTTGTACAATTGTATACAATAAATGTTTCTTGAGCAGCAAATTGACATATTAGAATGATTTCTGAAGGATCATGTAATGGAGTAATGATGCTGAAATTTCAGCTTTGATCACAGGAATAAATTATATTGTAAAATATTTTAAAATAGAAAACAGTTATTTTAAATTGTAATAATATTTCACAATATACTGTTTTTACTGTGAGCTTTTACCTTGGTGAGCAGCCGAAACTTCTTTTAAAAACATTAAAAATCTTACCAATCCCAAATTTTTGAGTGGTATTATATACAAAGTAACTAGTAATTAGCTACTTGAGTAGTTTTTCATTGGACTTTTTACTCTTACTTGAGGAACTATTAAGATTATTACTTTAGCTTTTACTTTGAGTACTTGTACTTTTACTTGAGTACAGTTTTTGGATACTCTACCCACCTCTGCCTCTCTATCAGTAGTATGTACGGGGGACAAACTGTCAAAAAATGGATTGATTGTGACCTCTGAACTTGACCACCCAAATCTCACCCTCCTTTGGCCTTGACCTCCCACGTCACGCTCACCTTTGACCTTTTCATATGTGGAATACCTACGTCGCCGTATGATCTTTGGGGAACAATACGACCTATGACCATTTTTATTGTTTGACATCACATATTTGAACTCTCCAGGGTCATTTTTGACTTCTCAGATCACATCTGTAGAGTGCGCAAAAACCACATGGACATGTCTGTTTGACAAAGTTTCTCCACAAAAATATAGACTATGTGAGAGGCAAATTTGCACATGCAAAATTATACCAGGAGAAGAACCCTGTCTGGTATGTCATGATAAAAACTGGACATGATTTTACAGTCATGTCTGGAAAGATCTGAATGACTGCAGAGAAGAACCTTTGTACATTGCGGAGTGGGACAGGGTAACACCGAATGCCCGGTACCGAGTGGTTGGCGATCACTCTAAAAGGATCCTGACGACTGCATTTTCATATTCTTCTGCGAAGACAAGACAAAGCTTTGTGATCGCTCATGGGCCAGCTTACATAATGAACATCATGACCTGTACGAGCTGTAATTTTTGTTCAAGTGATGCGATCTGCATCTGCTGACTGCCCCTTTTTCAATCATAAACAAAATGTTTAGGTGGTGTGACATGCATGATGGATACAGCAAAATGAAAGTGCAGCAGTTCATGCGTTCTGCATTCCCCGCACATTTACTACAGCCATCATAAAGCACAGCAAGTCAGACCCTTCCCACATCACATTTTTATACACCGTGTCTCAAGATGATGCTTCAGAACCCGATCATACCCACAGCTGCAGCACCTCTTTCGGCTTCAGCCTTAAGTCTCCTGATGACAGTGCTACTGATCATATTCTGCTGAGGATGGGCCTTTAAGCCACAATGGCGAAGAGCGTAGGCTATAATGATTTGAAGATCGGGTTTAAACAGTTCGCGGGTCAGCTCGTCAAAGTCAAAAGTATGTGGGTGGTTTTAAACAGACAGGAATGCTGCAGCTGGCTCAGATGATCCACTGCATAGCCCTCACAGTCTTCCTTTAGCCTGCCATCAATGAGGTGTTGCAGCAGCACCACGATCGTAGTAGAGGGAGCCACAGGATAAGAAATCTTTCAAGCCTGATGTTTTTCTGTTGATCAAATCCATCACGTTGAATGGAAATCGATGCATTTATCTTATTTGTATCATGTATTGACAGTGTTGTTTTATATAATTATGGTACATAGAATCTGTGAAATGCTTATAGATTATCAGATGTTAGACTTTTGTGGACCCCAATAAAACATATTTTTCAAGGATTTTTTTTTTCATATTGCTGTCCATTTAAAAGGAATAGACAATTTTATCTTTATATACATAGTATAATTTCAATAAAGAGACTTATTTACTATTTGTGGTATGAATAATAAAACCAACATTTAAACTGCAAGCATAAGTTAGTCAAATCAAGTTATGATAGACACACCGGAGGCAGATATAAAAGCAGTAATGGATGTTTATTGACTTGATCAGCAGAGTGACAGGTAAGTGAATGATGAGAATGTAGTACTTGGAGATGAATGAGAAGGTAATACTGTCCTTTTGTTGTATTGCAGATGAAGATGGAGGCAGACGTTGGAGACAGGTGGCTGAGACACTCACACACACAGGCAGGTAGGAACACGAGGAGTACTGGAGACGATGGAGACGATGGAGGCAGGTAAGTATAGCGTTTGGAGTCCTTGAGGTAAGCATACATGAGCTGTAGTGCAAACGAGACCGGACAGTGAGTGTGTGTGAGTGTGGGGTTTAAATGCTGGTGGTGATGATGGTGTTGATGGTCTTCAGGTGGTGGTGATTAATACGCTGGTGATTGAGTGCGTGGGTAAGGGAGTGAGGTGGAACCTGACGTGTCTGTGACAGTACCCCCCCTCCCACGGCCCGCTCCTGAGGACCCAGACGTTGTGGTGGTCGTCCTCTAGGGCGTGGGGCAGGTCTGTCCGGGTGGCTGGTGTGGAAAGTCTGTAACAGATTAGGATCAAGAATATCATTCTTGGGGACCCATGAGCGTTCCTCGGGACCACAGCCTTCCCAGTCTACCAGGTATTCTAGTAGACTACCACGGTGCCGGGAGTCCAGAATCTCACGAACCACGTAGGCAGTACCATCATCCAGGATGAGTGGAAGGGGGGGCTCGACGGCTGCCACGTCAGGTTCTGTGGAAGGAAGAACAGAAGGGTGGTGAGGTTTTAATAGTGAGACATGAAACGTGGGATGAATTCTTCTGTACTGTGCAGGGAGTTGGAGGCGATACATGACTGGATTGATCTGTCGAATGATGGTGAACGGGCCAATGAAGCGGGGACTCAGCTTCTTGCAGGGCAGACGCATCCTGATGTCTCTGGTGGACAGCCAGACCTTCTGCCCCGGTTGGTAGATAGGGGCGTCGGAGCATCGAAGGTCAGCTGTCATCTTGCGTCTGCGCAGGGCTCTCTGCAGTTGGTGGTGTGCTGAGTCCCAAACCCTCTCGCTCTCCCGGAACCAGTAGTCGACTGCCGGAACGTTGGAGGGTTCCCCGTCCCAGGGGAACAGTGAGGGTTGGTAACCGAGTACGCACTGAAAAGGTGTTAGTCCAGTTGTGGCTTGTCGGAGGGAGTTTTGTGCGTACTCGGCCCAACCCAGGTACTGGTTCCAGGAGTCCTGGTGGCCGTGACAGAAGGTATGCAGGAAGCAGCCTATCTCCTGGATCTTCCGTTCCGTCTGCCCGTTCGACTGAGGATGGTATCCGGACGACAGGCTGACGGTCACACCCAGGAGGGAGAAGAACGCCTTCCAGACACGGGAGATAAATTGGGGCCCTCTGTCAGAGACTATGTCCTCGGGGATTCCATAATGACGAAAGACATGGTTGAACATCAATTCTGCAGTAGTCATGGCGGTAGGTAGAACTTCCAGGGGGATCAGACGGCAGGCTTTGGAGAAGCGGTCTACAACTACCAGGATGCAAGTGTGACCATCAGACTCGGGGAGATCGGTGACGAAGTCCACTCCCAGGTGTGACCAGGGTCTCTCAGGAACGGGCAGAGGATTGGGCTTGCCGGTGGGAAGATGGCGTGGGCTCTTGGAGATGGCACACTCCCTGCAGCCCTGCACGTACCTCCTGACGTCGTTGGCCATGTTGGGCCACCAGAAGCGTTGTTTGAGCAGCGAGAGGGTCTCATTGACCCCCAGGTGGCCAGTGCCAAGTGAAGAGTGAACGTTGTGCAGGAGTGGAGTGCGACGTGCCCTTGTGATGTACTGCAAGCTCTGGGGGCAACCCGGCGGAGTGCGTGAGGAGGCATTGGAGGAGGGTATGGTCTCTTCCGACCACTGGATGGGGCTCACGAAAATGATTCAGGCAGGATAGTTTCTGGAGTTTCATTTTTCTCCTCTGGAGCATGGAGGCGAGACAGAGCATCCGCTTTTATATTCTTGGAGCCTGGACGATAGGATATGGAGAAATTGAACCATGAAAAGAACATGGCCCAGCGAGCTTGGCGAGGGTTGAGTCTTTTAGCAGCCTTCAGATACTCAAGGTTTTTATGATCAGTGAGAACTTGGAAGGGATGGTTAGCCCCCTCCAACCAATGCCTCCATTCTTCCAGGGCAAGCTTGACTGCCAGGAGCTCACGGTCACCGATGTCATAGTTGACCTCTGCCGGGTTGAGCTTGCGGGAGAAGAAGGCACATGGATGGAGTCTACTTGGTGTCCCCTGCTGCTGCGACAGGACCGCTCCCACTCCGGTGGTGGAGGCGTCCACCTCCACGACGAAAGGCAAGTCCGGGTTAGGGTGGACGAGGAGGGGAGCGGTGGTGAAGGCTTTCTTGAGGGTCTCAAATGCGTTGGTGGCAGGTTGGGACCAGGACAGAGACTTGGGCTGCTTACGTAACAGGTTGGTGAGTGGGCTGACGATGGTACTGTAGTTCTTGATGAAACGGCGGTAGAAGTTGGAGAATCCGAGGAAACGTTGGAGTTCTTTTATGGTGGTTGGAGTTGGCCAGGTTTGGATCGCAGAGACCTTCCCCTCGTCCATCCGGATGCCACTGTGATCAATTACATAACCCAGGAAGTGGACAGAGGGCTGGTGGAAAGAGCACTTCTCTGCTTTGAGGAACAGATGGAATTGCCGTAAGCGTTGGAGGACCTCCGCAACGTGGTGGCGATGTTCGGCCAAGCTCCGAGAGTAGATGAGGATATCGTCAATATACACCAGCACGAACTTGTGGAGAAACTCCCGGAGCACCTCGTGGATGAAATCCTGGAATATGGAGGGGGCGTTGACCAGGCCATACGGCATGACAAGATATTCATAATGGCTGGTGGGCGTGACGAAGGCGGTCTTCCACTCGTCCCCCTCGCGTATCCGGATGAGGTTATACGCGCTGCGGAGGTCCAGCTTGGTGAACACAGTGGCACCACGGAGATGTTCCAGGGCCGCTGGGACGAGGGGAAGTGGATAACGGAATTTGGTGGTTATCTTGTTGAGTGCGCGGTAATCAATGCATGGCCGCAAGCCTCCGTCCTTCTTTGCCACGAAGAAAAAGCTTGAAGCAGCAGGGGAAGTAGACGGGCGGATGTATCCTTGGTGAAGGGCCTCTTTGATGTATTCTTCCATGGCCTTCTCCTCCGGTACTGACAGGGGGTAGATGCGTCCCCTGGGCACTGGCTCACCCGGTAACAGATCGATGGCACAGTCCCATGGCCGGTGTGGAGGTAGCTTGGAGGCGCGTTGCGGGCAGAAGACGTCACTGAAGGAGGCGTAGTTGGGTGGAATATCCACAGAGCGCTTCTCAACAGGACTTTCGATGGACGTGGCATTGATGGAGATGGTTTTGGAGAGTGAAGATCTTGGAACCGGAAGTACTGGGAAGCAGTTGGAGAAGCAGTGGTCGCCCCACTTCAGGACTTCGCCCGTGCGCCAGGAGATGGTGGGGCTGTGCTGTTCAAGCCACGGACGCCCTAGAACCACGTCAGCGGTGGATTCCTCCAGAACCAGCAGATGGATGTTCTCCGTATGAAGTATACCCACTTGTAGTTGAAGAGGTCCCACACAGCGACGAATCATCTTATGGCTCAGGGGTTTTCCCGTGATGGAGTGGACCTGGTAATTAATCGGAGACGGCGAGGTCTTGAGTTTGAGGTGTCGACAGAGGAAATTTCCTGCTGACCCTGAATCGAGGAGCGCCACCACTGGAACAGAGGCATTTGCAGCAGTAAGGTTTACAATAGTAGTGAGTGGTTTCATCTTTTGAATGGAAGGAATGATTGCACTCACCACGGGCCGAGGAGGACGAGTTGGGCATGTGGAGATTACATGCCCTGGAGATCCACAGTATAAGCACAGATTCAGGGTCAGCCTTCTCTGTCTTTCAGCAGCAGTTAGACGGGAATTGTCCACTTGCATGGGTTCATTTGCTGGTTCTGGGGAGCTGACGGGTTCGGACCGACGGAGGAGGATGTTGGAGAGTGGCTGGCCCTGGTGTTCAAGGAAACACGACTGCATACGAGAACCCACGCGGATGGCCAGTTGGGATGAAGCGTTCGAGTCCTATGGAGTCCTCGTATGCAGCGAGATGCAACCACACGTTAGGCTCCAATCCTTGACGAAAGGTGGTGATGAGGGCTTGTTCATTCCATCCGCTGGCGGCGGCTAGCGTTCTGAACTGCAAGGCATAATCATTGACAGTGTTATTTCCCTGTTTTAGATTGTAAAGTTTCTCACCAGATGAAGAATCAGCCAGAGGTTTTCCGAAGACCTCACGGAAGTGAGAGACGAACGCCGAGTAAGACTTTACAACTGAGCCTTTCTGAGTCCAGAGTGAATCCGCCCATTGAAGGGCCTTACCTTGCAGTTGGGAGATTATGAACGCGATTTTAGCCGTGTCGGTGGGGTAGAGGTGCGTTTGCATCTCCAGGACCAACTCACATTGAAGGAGGAATCTGCTGCAGTCCTCCGCCGATCCTGAGTAGGGCGCCGGTTTGGCCATGGGACTGGCGGTGAACGCTGGAGCGGCAGCGGTGGTAGGTGACGGCGATGCTGGTTGTGGGGTGAGTGCTCGGCGCAGTGCATCCACGAGCTCCTGAAATGGATCGGTGAGACTCATGCTGATTATTGCTGTTAGGGTCCGCTCTTCTGTTATGATAGACACACCGGAGGCAGATATAAAAGCAGTAATGGATGTTTATTGACTTGATCAGCAGAGTGACAGATAAGTGAATGATGAGAATGTAGTACTTGGAGATGAATGAGAAGGTAATACTGTCCTTTTGTTGTATTGCAGATGAAGATGGAGGCAGACGTTGGAGACAGGTGGCTGAGACACTCACACACACAGGCAGGTAGGAACACGAGGAATACTGGAGACGATGGAGACGATGGAGGCAGGTAAGTATAGCGTTTGGAGTCCTTGAGGTAAGCATACATGAGCTGTAGTGCAAACGAGACCGGACAGTGAGTGTGTGTGAGTGTGGGGTTTAAATGCTGGTGGTGATGATGGTGTTGATGGTCTTCAGGTGGCGGTGATTAGTACGCTGGTGATTGAGTGCGTGGGTAAGGGAGTGAGGTGGAACCTGATGTGTCTGTGACAATGCCATTTTACTTATCTAGTAAATGCATCTTGATTTAAGAATTTATAGATATTCGGACTGGAAACAAAACAAAAATAGTGAGTAAGAAAAACGTTTTTTTCTCCTCAGTGTGGACAGTGTCTTGGATTGGATCTTGAATGAGTTTATGATGCTAACTGCAAATTCTAAACTGTTATGGTACGTTCACACCGGACGCGAATGAAGCGGTAAGCGCGAGTGATTTACATGTTAAGTCAATGCAAAGACGCGAATTGACATCCTGCGGCGCGAATTGAGCGATTCGCGCGAATGACGCGCGAATTGAGCGATTCGTGCGAATGACGTGATTCGCGTGAATCGCGCAAGTTGAAAAATCTGAACTTTGGCGAATTTCCGCGCCGCGTTAACCAATCAGGAGCTTGCTCTAGTAGTGACGTGGTTACGAGTGGCGGCAGAAATCCGAAACAACAATGGACGACAAAATCATCGTGGCTGTCTGTGGATACCCAGAGCTGTATGATACATCTTCATACTACTACAGAAACAGGAATAAAAAGGATCTTGTGTGAGTGAGGAGGTCGGACAATCTGGTAAGTTGTAATAAACGCTCTTTACTCAATTTGAGCTATATATACATATTGAGACTACAAGCTAGCTAAAGCCGGTAAATTGAGCTTATTCGCCGCATTTTACAAGTTACTTTCCCGCTGACAAATTGATGTATTTATTCAGAGGAAGTGTGCAGAAAGAAGTGGAAGAATCTGAGGGACACGTATTTAAAGGAGAGGAGAAAGGAGATGGAGAAGAGGAGTGGGTCAGCAGCAGGGTCAGGGAAAAAGTGGAAGTACTCTGCGGTCCTGTCTTTCCTCGACCCTTTTGTCTCCCCACGGGAGACAAGCGGGAATATGGAGAGGGGGGATGAGAGAATCAGGCCGCAGGGTACGACCACACCGAGGACCAGGGTGAGACAGAGGCAGCAGGGCACTCAGAGACAGGAGGTGTGTTGACAAGTGAAGCAACACAGCAGGGCATATTTGTTATTTTTATTTATTTATTTATTTATTTTTATGATGAAAAAGCTCAATTAATTTCAGTCTGGCTGGTGTAATGTGCAATGTGTGTAATGTTGTATTAATATTTAATATTGTCATGACAGAGCCCACTGGTTCTTTTGATGGCAGTGAGCCTGGTCCCCTCGGCCAGAATCTACTGCTGCTTCTGCTTCCCCTGCCGGCCCTTCAACATCTGCTGCTGTACCCACAGGTGTGTACATGCAATAATGACCATGTTTAACATGCTAATTAAATTTACAGTAAGCACTCATAGCCTCACACACTGACGGTTTGTGAATGAGTTTAATCCTTTTCTGCCTTCTCATCGTACAAAATGTGTTATCATGTGATACAGGGCAAAGAAGAAGAGCTCAGAGAAGGCCTCGGGAGCAGCCATCGGAGGTGGAGCGGGAGCTCCTAGAAGTACTCCGGAGCCGTCCTGTAGCTCCAGCGCCACCTCCACGCTCTGAGGATGAGCTCTTCCTCTTGAGTCTGGTCCCTTCCCTGCAGAGGATGCCGCCTCAGACTAAAGATTTTGTTAAATTTCAAATACACAAATTAATTTATGAAAACAGCACAGTTGTGCTTAATTTGGAACAATTGGAGCCTACACAATAGTTTTAAAAATGAGGCAGCAATCTCTGCAGGGAATGAACCAGACTTTCTCTCCTTTCTCCTCTCCTTCACTATGGCCCTCACTCTTCCCTCTTCCAAGCAAGATCCTTTTTATTCCTGCATGTAAATAGTTGTTATTATTATATTATATATTGTAAATATAGTTTTTATATTTTTTATTGATTTGATTTTTATTTGTATAAATAAATGTTCTATACAATGACCAAAGAGTTTGTGTGTTACTTTGTGCACAACATAAATCATAATTTATATTGTTACTTAAAATATTATTTCTATGTTAAGACTACAATACTTATGGCAAATATTTGTGCATTCATTCTAATTATTCTGTTGCAAATACACTCACAATAGTATAGTTAAAAAAAAAAAAAGTTATTTGTGATTGGACCAGTAATGTGGTATAGTGTAATGACAATGCAGCAACGAGACAGGGATTCATTTTGGAGGCTGGCTCCATTTATCATTTTAAACAAGAAAACTGTAACAATCTAAACTTGAACAAACAATGATTGAAAAATGATGAAAGATTTAAAAGAGTTAAGGATGGAAAAAGAGCAATATTTACAAGAGAGGTTGAAAATGTTATTTACAATATATAAAGGGTGTAAATCAAAAGAAAAGACAAAAGGGTGGGAATATTTACACTACCTAAACATGAACATAAAGAGCACAGGATTTAAAACCTATTACTCGGTCGGTTGCCATGGGACTGCTCCCTCTGCTGTAAAGTGAGCCATGAAGCTGTCCCTGACCCGGATGGCTTCTCTGGCAGAATTATTCGCTGCAACCCGACCGAGACTTTGCAGCGAGTCCTCTGCACCCTGCCCCGCCCCCCTCACAGCAGGTGCCTCTGCAGATCTCATAAAGTTGTGAGGACACACGTCGCCTTCACACACCTCTCCACAACCTCAGGATAAACCTCTATGAGGCGGCGATACATCCTCCACTGTGAGGACAGGATTCCGAAGGCGTTTTCCACCACCAGCCGGGCTCTGGAGAGACGGTAGTTAAAGACCCTTCTCTCTCGGGGAAGGGTGCGCCCAGGGAATGGCCTCATGAGGTTTTTCCTGAGGGGAAAGGCCTCATCTGCCACAAAGACATGGGGCTGGGGTCCTCTGTGGTCAGCTCCTGGGAGAGGACGGTCAGGTGGCAGTTGGAGGGTGCCACCACGGAGTGCCTGGCCAAAGGCTGAGTTGGCCAGAGTCCCACCATCACTCGACCGTCCATATGCCCCGACATCGATCACCCTGAAGCAATACCTTGCATCCACAACAGCAAGGAGAACTAAGGAAAATGTTCCCTTGTAGTTGTGGAACTGGGATCCGGTGTTGGGGGGTGCTTTTATCAGGACGTGCTTGCCGTCCAGTGCTCCACAGCAGAGTGGGAAGTTCCACCTCTCCTCAAAACCCTCTGCAATGGACCTCCATTCGTCTGTGGAGGGCACAGCCATAAACTCTTCCACTAAGCAGTCCCAGATTGCAGTCACCACGTCTGGGACAATCTTGCAGACGGTGGAGACACCAACACGGAAGCTGCTGGCGATCGTCCTGAAGGAGTCTCCAGTGGCAAGATATCTGAATGAGAGAGAAAATAAAAAAATAAAATAAACATTGTTATAAATGCAGATTGCAATTCTATATTAGCAAATATAAATTTATTATACTGGTGTTTGTGACATTTTCATTTCTTTTTATTTTTTTTTTTTTTTACAGTTAAACAACAAGCTTAATAAAATGCCCTTAATACTTTACCTTTATTTAGCATTTGCTCTGATTTTATAATACTGGTGTTTGTGACATTTTCATTTCTTTTTAATTTTTTTACAGTTAAACAACAACAGACTTGATAAAGTGCCCTTAATACTTTACCTTTATTTAGCATTTGCTCTGATTTGTTTGCTACATTGCAAAAACAGTCTATTAATCAATATTATAATATAGCAGTTCCCTGCACAATTCAAAACCCACATTGACTGTTGTAAACTAGCTAATTGCCATTTCATTAAAGTGTTGTATGATAATTGTGTGTTCAGAAGAATGAGAAGACTATATGTCTGTGGAGTCATTAATTACTTGTAATCACACTGAATATTAAATGATTTACTCACCGGAGACAGATGGACAGGCGCTCTGCAGGTGGAATAGAGCGCCTGTAGTTGGTGTCCTGGAGGGAAATCCTCCCACCGACACGGGACAACAGGTCATCAAACTGGGACCGGCTCAGTCGGAAGTACCGCTGAAAGCGGCCGTCATCCAGGCGCAGCTCCTGGAGGAGTTGGTGAAACTCACCAAGCTGGGTGCGCCTCTTAAGTATCTGATGGACCCAGACACGGCGCCGAACGGATCTACGTCGTTTTTCAGCCTTCCAAAGCACATAAAGCGCAGCTACTCTCTCAACGAAATCCAAGTCAGCCATTTTGCAACGTGACTGGAGACGCGAATTTCACGCGCGAATGAAGCGAGTAAACTTAAAATGTTCACGCGTCCAACTACGCGCGAATAGCGCGATTTATTCGCGCAAGTCGCGTCTGGTTAGGGTGACCACCATCAAACAAACCAAATGTGGGACCATTTTGTAACCAAACCTAAGTTTGTGTGGGACAATGTGGGACATGTTACCAACACTAAAACACAACCTGAAGCTGTTATATAATGTCTATCTAACTTAATAAAAACATTTGTATTATACCCAGAGCCGACCCGTTATATAGGCAGTATAGGCAAATCCTAAGGGCGCAATCTCGCTAGGGGGCGCCAAAGAGGCCGGATGCGTGGGCAGGGGCGGTTCTACCGGGGTGGCATCTGCCACCCTAAGAAAAAGCTTTGCCACCCCAAAATTATCACAGAATAAAATATATAAGCAGTGTTTCAAGTATTGCTTTTCAGGAGCAGCGCTTCAATATGATGACTAAAAAAATTGCGTAACGCAAAGTGATGGCAAGAAAACACGTCTTTCAATAAACTGTGCATGATGGTTGCACGCGCAGCGCGCCCAGTGTGATTCATTAACAAATGACTCTTATGAACCGGTTCTTTGAGAGTCAAAAACACAGCGCAGCCAAGTTCACTTACGATTTTTTCCCATATTTGTACGTGAGTCGGAAAATTACTGCTTCCCGGCTAACTCAGAAGTCCTGTGAGAAATGTAGTCCCATCCGAATATGTCTGAGATTTTCATAATTTTTTGGCGAGCTGATTCAGCGACCGCCCGCTCCACTTTCATCATGGATAAAGGTATTTTTGCCATCCGACGAAACAGTAACATGAAATCAATACGGAGATCCCGATCACAGAAACTAAGCAGAGTTGGGGTAAGAATCTAAACGTATTTTAGCTTTTCTCGATTGCTAACACATTAGAAGTGATTCACTTGACCAAGTTTCTCAAACCATTCCTTCAGTTATCAAAACAAAGACACATTTCTCAAAACGTTTAACAATGACAACATTAGGTAGCAAAACTGATGACAGACCAGTCAAAATCTGAGAGAGCTGAAAGAATAATTTACAGGGGTTTTAAACTTACACAGTACCAGTAGGCTACTTTAGATGAGGGAAATTTCACGTTGTACACCCTCAATGTTGTGATTGTCAACTTTCTTTGTAGCCATTTGTTGTATGTATACTGTATTTGTTGCAGCGTTGAGAAATGATTGCCTATGGATATTCTTGTGTCAGAAGACCAATACACTGCTATAGTACTGTACTGTAATGAAATTTAGCAAATGTGCAGAGGATGCTGAATTTACTTTTACTGTAATTGACAGTATATTGTATTTTGGTGCATACCAAGTTCATACTTATTTTTCTCATGCTTTTCATCTACTGCAAGATCAATTTATAATAGTAAAATGAAAAAGAGGTATTTTTGTTACCATGTTATATGAATTGATCTCACTAGTGTTCACTAGGCAGTGCAGTAGTCTGTGTATTTGTTCTTTTGTGTGTCATACCAAAGTTTGATTTTGTCAGACAAGAATAAGTTTTTGACTAGAACATTTTATTTTGACCTGGACGTTTGAGGTTTGTGCAAGTTGGTGTATAGTTTTGATATTGTGTTTAGTTGTGAGAAAATGTTGAATTGTTTCATGAATTGTGCATTAGCAATCAAGAAAAAATAGAGACTGAAAAGTTTGAAGGACAAATTTATGTTGGCTTGTCATAAACCCAACTTCAAGTCTTGTTTAAAAAAATGTAAAAACTTTGGTCAGTTAGTCAATATAGATGTTCTGGGTGATTGCTAAAGTGTTGCTAGGTGGTTGCTAGGAGATTCTGGGTGGTTGCTAGGCTCTTGCTATGCAGTTGCTGTGGTGTTGCTAGAGTATGTGGTTGATAGGGTGTTCTGGGTGAACACACACAGACATTCCCACCTCTGTTAATAACAGAAACTCAAAAATTGTTTTGTTGCTCTTTAACTTGCACTAAAACATGTGATTTATACCATTGAAGTAGCCTGGGTAATATTAATAAAACTGCTCATCTCCTTTAGTGATACAAGCTCAGACTCATTTAGAAGTTTTTCATATAGTGTATTTACTTGGTGCCATGATGGATATTGAAATTTTGTTATTTATTAATTTTAAACAGTATATAGATACTTTCTGGTAATGCAATGTTTGTGAACACAATTGTGTATGTAAGGCTATAAATCTCCAAAAACTATGCATGGGCGCTTGCTTAGGTGTTGCCACCCCTCATAAACCTCATGCCACCCCTTTGCCACCCTATAAATAATTTTCTAGATTCGCCCCTTTAGATAAATCGCAATATAAGGGGGCGCCAAAAAAATCTTGCCTAGGGCGCCAAAGAGGCTAGGGCCGGCACTGATTATACCTTTCAGCTTATAAAAAAATACTTTGTTCTTTAGTCCCTTCCAGAAAACACCATTACATCACAATGTATGTCTTTATTTTACATGTCATTTAAATTAAATATCACCGACCTTAAAGGCATCAGGCATCATGCAGATAACTATTTTTGAATTAGGTGACCAGATTTCTGAAAGGGAAACTGGGGACATTTCCTATTTGAGTGGTCAAATTTGTTATTATCTATTTAAAAAACAAGGACAATACATTTTTGAATGTTTTTGTTTTTAATTGTTGTGGGTTCCTTTATAGGCTATTATTACATTAATAATTATTATTAGAATTTTTGCTCTGGTTTTAATTCAATTCACCAAAAAATACTTTTACACTATTAATAGTAACCACTGTAGAAGCAGTTCATAACAATATGCCTGTTATAACATTAGTATGACTTTACAAAAGCACATTACATTACAAAAATAAAACAACATAAATAGGCCTATAAGAAGATAAATAGCCTATTTAACAGCATTTAACAAATATTTTTTAATATTACAGAATTTAATATTTTAATTTTCACAAGCTGTTTTAGCTACTGTATACAGAAATAAATATTTTTTACTATTATTTTGCATTTTAGACCCATTTTAAGCACAAAGTACGTGTATTATTTTATTTTATATTCATATCAGAGCGTACCTTCACCACGTGATGTAGCTAAGAGTGTGTGGAAATTGCTGCGTTGTGACGGAACTTATGTGGACGTTTAAAATTGTGCAAAAAAATCTCGCACCCTGTGAGGCCCGGTTATAAAACATACAAACAGTATGAATAGTTAATACTAACCTTGAAACTGATAACGATGTTTATTTTGATATTTGACGATAATGGCGCTTTGCTCTGGTCCAGATCCAGATCACGTTCCTCATGAACTAGAGGCGCGCGCGCGACCAAGTGTAGCTGCACAGCCCCCTCTGTTGGAGAACATGATCACTACACAATTTCTCCAGCAGGCTGCTGTAGCCTACGCTCGTCGGTCTTTTTGCAATGTATATGCGGGTTGTTTTAAGCAATATGTAAAACGGGGACATTTCCGGGGACAGAACACCAAAAACCGGTCTGGTCATTTTCTCAATATGCGACGTGCGGGACATTGAGTCAAAATGCTGTGCGGTACAACGCAAAGCGGGACAGGTGGTCACCCTACGTCTGGTGTAAACACAGCATTAGGCATTGCAAATAAGAGATAAAAGCTGTGCCCACTAGAGGGAGCCACAGGATAAGAAATCTTTCAAGCCTGATGTTTTTCTGTTGATCAAATGGAAATAGATGCATTGATCTAGCTAGTTTTTATGTAGTGACAGTATTGTTTTATGTAATTAGTGTACATAAATGTTTAACTTTTGTTGACCCCAATAAAACATTTTATTTTTCAAGTTCTTTTAGTTTCAAGTTGCCAGACATGATTAATATATTGTTGTCCATTTAATAGGAATAGACGATTTTAAAGTATCTATAAAGACTTATTTACTATTGTGGTATGAATAATAAAACATTTAAACTGCAAGCAAAAGGTATTCATGTCATCTTTATTTATATAGTGCTTTGTACAATACAGATTATGATTATTTTTCTTACCCCAAAATGGCAGATAATATAGCTTTTTTTTTTCTTTTTCTTTTTTTTAGCAAAAACTCACTTAATTTTGACCCCTCGTGAGACAGATAAATTTACTACTATTACGCAGTGTAAATATTGATTTACACTTGTTGGCAAACTTGGCATATGCGCCGATTAATGTTTCTGCCAGTGGGTTCTATAATGTTGCGCTTATGGCAACATTAAATCCTGGAGAGAAGAAAATTCTAGATTCACGGCTGCACATGCAGGAGGACAAAGTTTGAGCACGCAGATGTAGGCTATATCTGAGCGAGAGCGCGCGCGCCTCCAGTTTTGTGCAGGGGAATCTGCCTTTGAGGAGAGATTGCTCGCGCATTTGATGCACTCTCGTGATGCGCTCTCAACATTTTTCATTATAATAACGCCATAGAACCCGCATTAAATGAACTATAAACGTGAGTAGAAAGTCGTGTCTGAACGTCGCAATTTTGTATTGGTTAAAACAAATGGAGAATATCTCGTTTTTCCGTAGGTGCTCGACCATTTCCGTGTGTGGCGCTTGATCGCTGCCGTTCGTTGGAAATATTTGCCATCAGAATGGATGATTACATGCTTTAAATCATCGATTTAGGCAGCTTTGAGCAGCTCTTGAGGTTCTTATCTAGTATGTGAGATGAAATCCTTGCTGGTGTAGTTGTGTTTACTGACTTTGATGAGGCCCCACTTATCCCTGTGCGCTGTCCACTCAGTTGATGTCCACTCTCTCTCTGATTGGTTATTTTCACAGCTAGAATATGACGGCTGCACAAAGATTTTTAAATGCTCCCAGTTTTTATTATATTTCTTACTGTGGTATTGTAATTTCAGGTATGAAAAAAAAATTACAGACATAAATGAAATGCGGGACACTACTTAAGTCTTGCGGGACGCGGGACAAAGCTCCCAATTTCGGGACTGTTCCGCAAAATGCGGGGCGGTAGTCTGGAGAATAAGGTGAATTAAATAAAAAATAAGGAACATCCTGGATCTGTTTTTTCACTCTTCCTTTTTTTATGTATTATAAAAGTATCGGATCGGGACTCGGTATCGGTAGATACTCAAAATCAAATGACTCGGACTCGGACTCAAGGGCAAAAAAACCTGATCGGGACATCCCTACAATAAAGAGAACAGGAACTGGCAGAAAACTCTTGCTAGAAACTTGGCTAAACAGAATCATTCATCTGATGTGGTCATCTTTACCTTAAAATGCTAAATACAATGTACTTCACCTTAGTATTTCATCTGAGGTTATGTCAGGATGTAGGGTCATCAGATCTTAAACAGATTCTTAAATTTGTAATCCCACAATATACATGTTGATGCTGATTGGGCTGAGATTTTTGACACACCCACTAAACAAGAGAAAATGTATCTCAAACCTGTTGCACACGGGTGTGTCTCATACGTCCTGAAAAGTGAAGCCGCGGGCTCTTTGATCGCCCCCTGGTGGCTGGATGCAGCACAAGTCATAAACCCGCCCTCTCAATGCAAACTAATGGCACTTGTCAAAATAACAAAAAAATAATTACACATACAATAAAATTTTTCGAAAGATGGTTTTGGTCATTTAAGGTAGTTGTTATCATGCTGATATATATTCAATAGTTCATTTTTGTGATCAGTTTGATTTTTGCAAGCAATTTGGTGCTATAGAAACGGGGCGTGTCGTCACGATTTACAGTTGATTGACAGCTTCTCTGAGGACTGTCGGAGCTTTGAGGGGAGAGATTGAAGATGAATAAATAACTATTATTTTTCGATTTCTGTGTTATTTCTCACTGACAAAAGTTGTTGTTCAGCAGTAAACTGTCCTAACCGACCTACAGATCTGACGGATCACTGAGTTTTTTTCGGTCACGTTAAATGTGGGCTTTATAAGCTAAATGTTATTAGCCAAGATAACACGGCTAATGTTAGCCATGACGGAAAAAGCAGGTTCATAATCTGGCAGTTACTAATTATCTTTATGGGTATAAATAATAATTATCAGGACAAAACTAATCCTACTCTAGTTAATTAAAGAGCACTGTCTAACGTTACAGCAATCGATCTGCTGTAGAGTTAGTTCAACTTTACCGAGGTTTCAAAAATATTATTGCTCTAGAAACAATACTTTTTTACAAGTATAATTTTAATTTGTGTATAATTTATTTTTTAAATACATCAATTACGATGTTTTGACCTAGTTATGAGTAATTTAGTTTAAAACTGAACAATGTGCATTAATAAACATTCAAATAAATGTAAATTCCTTATTGCCAGATGTAATTAAGCCATCGTTTAAGCCAAATGAAAAAGGGAGGAGGAAAAGAAAAATTAATAAACAATAGATAATAAAACAAATAGGTGATCTGATCTTGATGACGCAGACGTCTGGGCGGAAGTTTGATACCGCGACTCCGCCTCCGCCTCCTGGTTTCACTGACGAGTCTTTCTGCGCATGCCCAGGTTCCAACATGTCAACGCCCATCATCGTCCGTTTTACCTTCAGTTCATTACAATGGAAGGAAGCGGCGTCGCGTCATCCATCTTTTTTTACAGTCTATGGTTGCACACCGTTTCCAGGAAACATGTCGTTCAACGTTGCGCACCGGTTTGAGCTTGAACGTGCCCCAGATTTACAATGTTGGTGCAACCCTGATTCCAATAATATTATTATAGAAAAGTTGCACTATATAAGTGCACAAATCTCTGTATATAATAACTGATTATTGCTCATTAATTATTACAATTAATGGCAAAATGAATGTTTGGAAATATAAACTGATATTTCCTACTGACACGCTTGTTAATGTCACCGTCATGTTCTGTTTGTTTTGGTTTGCATTTTGTCATGTGTTCCTTTGTTCTGTTTCCCGCCACATTCAGTCACCATGGACACTCATTGGACCACGCCCCCTTGTTAATCTGTTAAGCTTGTAAGGTGGACATTCTGATTTGCTTTTCTATTCTGGGGAGAAACTGACATGGAAAAGACGGAAATAGACATCATGATACCTAATAAATTATGGCCAATAATAATTAGAATTCTTTCTGATCACTGATAGATTGTGCTGAAATATTGGATGGATCTCCACATAAGAAATATCAGATTCAACCCCGGACGCTGAGTCTTGTCAGATGTATCCGTTTTGCCTGACATCCAAAACCAGTAAAACCTGTTAACATCTGTATTAACAACCTTCTGTCAGCTTGAGAGTTTCACTGAGGAAGCCAGGAAACAGTAGACTGGGTAAACCCAGCCTGAGTCGGGAAACCCGTACATTCATTTCTACTGCTTCTGTTACACTTTTACGGGAACCAATCACAGACTGGCTTATCCACCTTGCTCGCTATTGGCGAGTATAACACGATGACGATAGAGAAGTGACGGCAAGCACAACCGTCAATACAATTCCTTTTAACCTCTCGATGATGCTGAGTGACTTCTTTAGTTTAGCAAACAAATCGCTCGATGCCATTGCTGCTTCTGCAAACCGCTGATCAGTGCTACAAACCAATACAAACTAAACCTGTCTGGAGTTTTCGCATCGCTCTGCAAAGTACGTCACCCGGATCGTTGATCTGATTGGTTGAAGGACTATCCAACTGTGTGAATAATGTTCATTGATCACGCCTCTTGTGCAGTAGAAAATACATACAGACTCTCCAGACCAATGTTCAATTTTAAATTGAGCTTGGTCTGGTGATAGCCAGACAAAGGAAACAGCAGAGGCAGGAGACGATAATAATAAAAGAGCAGGGTTTATTGAATAATCTTAGTAGCGTATATTTCAATGTTCAGACTTAGTCAGGCTTCATCTATAGATGTCACACCACTCAATGCTCACTCTTCGTCTGCTCAAACTTCATCTGACAAGTACAATTCCAACAAGTGTTAATATACTGAGGGAAAAACAATCTTCACAACACAATAAATGATTCAAAGGATAAACGTTCAAATGAATGTATAAATGAATAAACTGTATAAATCAAATAACTATAAATGACAAATAATTATAAAATTAAACTATAAATATAAAAATTAAGAAAAAACAAATGTTGAAGATCCTTTTGATCCTTCATCACAAATTTAATTCATTTAAAATATTGAAGTTTATATTTAAATATTTTTCATATATTGACTTTAAATGTTTAAGTAATTAGTTATTTTAAATATTTTATAATATGAGACTAAGAACCTTGACTTTATCTTTGACTAAGAATATCACAAATGCTCTGTAGTTTGTGTTATAATTGCGATCTCTTCAGACTTGCTCACATTTAGATATAAGCCAGAAGTGTTTAAAAAAATCTCAGTGGTATTGATAGATTTGGAAATCAGTGATCTATCCTTTAAATCGACCCTTTATCTAATCATCGAATCTGTTTTTTTGTAAGTGAATTTCTATTGTTTTTAGAGCGTGAACAGGACACTTTTATTTTGGTGTGGCGTCATGATGTCATAAGGCTGCGCCGCGCTGCTGCATCTGTGATTCTGCTGAAAGGTTTGTGTTTTTAATCATTGAAAGTGTTTAAACAAATACAACCCATTCATACAGTTTTATAGAGAACTGTGGAATGAGTTAATGAATAATGAATGTAACATTTTAATGTTTCTAATAGCAGCAATGAACATAATTTTTATCAGTGAAATGCATAAAAAACAACAATGAACAGTTTTAGTGAGTAAACATGAGTAGGAATAAACAGAAGGTGTGTCTCATTTCGCTCCCTATATAGTGAAGCAGTTCATCATAAACACACTGTTTGTTCACTGGCTAGTAATGATAGAGAAACTAATGATAGAGAAAACAAGAACAAACACAAACGTCTTTAACAGTGACTTTAAAAACAATTGCAAATGTTTTAATAGGAGCGCAGAATTAGTTATTAATACTATAAACCATCACACAATATTAAGATACTGTATAATTTGCATTCTTTATTAATTTGTAGTGCTAGTTCTGAGTGTTTTTGTCTAATAATCGGCTCATTTAAGTCCATTAACTCTGTGACTGACTCCCTAGCAGTGCGCTGACTACTGAACTAGGGAGCTGATTGTGACGCACTCGAGATTTAGTTTGGATTATTTTTCTTTCTGTTAATTATTCTAATCTTAATCATGGCAGAGTGTCCAAACACACAAAAACTCCTGGTGAAGATCTTGTGACACTATTATAAAGATGGCGTTTATTAAAGAGGAGAGTGAAGACATGAAGATTGAAGAAACATTCAAACATGAAGATACTGAGCAACAAACAGGTTGGTTCCGTTCTCAAAGTCTTTCTTCGACATTCTATGTAATGCTTCTCTGTTATTTGTCTCGTGACAAAATTAATGACGTGACATGCATTTTTATAAGTTTTCGTAAAAAACAAATTTCTCTATGGAGAAAATTAAATACTATGATTTTTTTTTATTATTATTATTTGATTAATATTTGATTTAGTCTATTTCAGTGGTTCCCAACCTTTTTTAGGCCAAGGCCCACTTTCTCTCCGAATCAACACTGCGAGGCCCACCAACCCCCCCCACCCCCCACCACCCCTTTTTTTTAAATTTAGTTCATTTAATTCAGTTATTACTTTTTAACCCCAGACATTCTTACTAACTTAAAACTACTTTGCTCAGTTATACAGTTCCTCTGTCAGAACAAGCAATCGCGTCTGATGTCCGTGTGTACACCGCTGATCCTCACACATTTCTCCAGAACACACTTGTTCGGCGAACATCCGTTATAAAACACTCATGTTAGTACATTTCGAAAACTACGTGAATATATTGAACTGTATTCATGCAGAAATATGATGTTATAGCGATCAGTGAGTCGAGAGTGCATGTGCGGTTTGTTTGCTCATCAATAATAATGGACTCGTGCACGCATAATGTACAACTGCTGTATGTCAAACTGTAATCGTCTTTACCTTCAGTACAATCGCATCCATCAACTTTTTAGCGACACTGGTTTTCTTTTTCCAACTGAGAGGGTTTAGTTTGTGTTCATAGCCAACCGTTCAGTCAGTATTTCACAGCAGTACAATAAAAAAACGGCTTGGACTGATCCGAAACAATTGCAGAATACATACGAGAGAGGCGATGCTTTGTTTTAAATGTATTTTTTAATTTATTTAATTTATCTATTCTAATGTAACGTATAAATAATAAAATTAATTAAATATAGCTGCAAGCAGCAATTATGGGGCCAAGCACAAAAATGGCACAATATGCCAGCCAACACGGCCGTGAGCATCAGACCAACTGCAACAGGGAGCAATTAAAGACCTATTAAGACCATTTTAGGGAAAAGAGCTGAAAAATTATCAAAAATGAGGATTTACTGGTTCATCACTTTCGACCAATAGGTGGCGCTGTGACCAAATTAATGTGGTATGGTCAGAGTGAAGTGACAATGACACTTGCAAAGTTTGGTGTCAATATGTCAAAGCATTGCAGAGATACAGCTTCAAGAGTCATTTTTGCATCATGCCTCAAATTCTTTGCTCTGGTATACAAAAACATTTTGACTTATCAACTTGAAATCCATAACTTTTTGTCGGCATGGTCTGAAGATGATACAGTTCAATTTTGGTGAAAATCGGAGCAACGGTCTAGGAGGAGTTTGAAAAAGTAGGTTTTTAAAGAAAAACAATATGGCGGACAGGAAGTTCAGCTGACTATGGCAAATTTGATATCTATGTTACCCAAGGAATCTACTGAGACCAGTTTCATTACAATCGGTTAATATAGTCAAAAGTTATTAGCATTTTTGTAAATTTTGTTATAAATTTTGACCACAAGGTGGCGCTGCACCAAAACTTTTTGAGTATTGTAAGGACATGGCGCCAAAGACACATACCGAGTTTCGTAACGATATGCTAATGCGTTCGTAAATTACAGCATTTTAGCACAAAATTCAAAATGGCCGACGGCCAAAATGGCTGATGTGTAAAAATTTGATATCATTTGACTCCGCATGATGCCCTGAATCTAACGAGACCAAATTTATGATTTTTGGACAAAGCCATCAGAAGTTATAAGCAAAAATAGCTTAGCAAAAATACATTTGTTCGCGTGTTTTTCGAAAACGGTTTGAGGAATCAACTTGAATTCCATAACTTTTTGTCAGCATGGTCTGAAGATGATCTGGTTCAATTTTCATGAAAATCGGAGTAACGGCCTAGGAGAAGTTCGAAAAAGTACGTTTTTCAGAAAATTCAAAATGGCGGAAAAATTTTCATGACGGAAAATGATGTCATAGGGTGCATTCGAATTGGCTTGACCCAAGGAATCAGAGGAAAAAAGAATTTTGTTTCGGTTCAAAAGTTATTAGCATAAACATAAGTGCAATTTTGGACAGCTGGTGGCGCTAGAGGGATTGAGTTAGAGACTCCAAATTTGCTATGGACAAAGGTCAGACTGTCCTCTAACTGTGTGCCAAATTTCACAACTTTCCCGCAAGCAGTTCTATGGGCTGCCATAGACTTCAAGAGCGGAAGAAGAAGAAGAAGAATCGAAAATAAAAAGAACGCCAACAGATACAATAGGTGCCTCCGCACTTTCGGTCCTAATTATACTAATATATTTAAAATAATATTAAGTTATCTCGCAGCCCACCTGGAGAATCACTGAGGCCCCCTAGTGGGCCGCGGACCACAGGTTGAAAACCACTGGTCTAGTTAGTTCTGTATCAAATACAATGTGATTTTTCTGTAGGGCTGCATGATTAATCGGACGATTAGAAAAAAAAACATTGAAATCGCGCTTAAACAATTTGGCTTAGTGCGATTATGAAATCGCAAAGCTGCAATTATTGGGGGGGGTTTTATGTGCGGCATGTCAATGAAGTATGGCTCCAAATGCTAATCCATCTGAAAGCACTGCGAGTTTGAATTGCTTATAATGTTCATTTGAAAAAGCAACACGGAATAGCTGGGAAATAAATGTATTTATTATTAGTAGTATGCACATTTGAAGGAATATATATTTTAGTAGGTCAAAGATAGATGTAAATGTCCTCAGTTTTGAAACACATAGGCTACACACGAACGTAGTCCTCGATAGTAATTTAAAAGAAGGACCTTTCATCCCTCCATACCAGTCTCACCCATGCTTTCCTTCTTCTTTTTGTGTTGGGAAATCATGAAAACTGAGGTATGGGAGTAGTTATTTAGAATTAGAGCAGCTGGGAATGCTGCAGTGACACCAGTGAGAGGATTCAGTGATGCTGTGATGCTCTCGCTCTGGGCCTCGAGGCTCTCTGCGGTGATGTTTGATTTCATCCCAGGGTACATAATCAGTTCAAATAAGGAAAGTCTGTAACATTGTCCTCAATTAGCCTTTAAGAGCTAATCTGCTAGATTTATTAAAATAATGAATTATTCTGTAACAGCGTTCAAAATAATGTAAGGATAACAGACCTAGATGTAGTAAGAGATATTTATTAGTTCCAAACGTAATCCATGGCCACGAAATGCATGAAATGACATAGTCCTATACCGCCACAGCTACGGACACCAACAATAATCCACGAAGGACAAGACAAAACACAAAGTTAAATGCCTAACTGAAACGATACCAAATAAGAAACACCTGGAAACAGCTAAAGTGTAATAACAGCAACCAAACCAAAAACAGAACTACAAAATAACATAAAATCATGAATACCAATTTTCAAAATAAAAGACACAACACAAAACAGACATCTGACTGGAGGCATCTGCGTGATCTCTTTTTTTTTTTTCTGCTGAAAGAATTTAAAATACTATGCCATTTTAAATTAACTAAATAAATGACTACTAGTTGACTAGAAAAATCTTTAATCTGGGGCAGCCCTAGTAGTATTTGGGACTTGTCCTAAATAAATCAAAGAGTTAAGAATATTGGCAAGAGGTTCTGAGATTACAGGTTACACTTTTTTCAGCTGTTTTGTGGGTTTAAGATCTAGTATAAATGTTGTTGGATATGATGTTTTACATGTCTAAATGTTTCATGTCTTTCTGCCATTAAAGGATTAGTTCACTTTCAAATTAAAATTTCCTGATAATTTTCTCACCCCCATGTCATCCAAGATGTTCATGTCCTTCTTTCTTCAGTCGAAAAGAAATTAAGGTTTTTGATTAAAACATTCCAGGACTTTTCTCCATATACTGGACTTCAATGGACCCCAAATTGTTAAAGGTCAAAATTACAGTTTACAGTGATCCCAGACAAGAAATAAGGGTCTTATCTAGAGAAACCATAGCTCATTTTCTAAATTTTTTTTTAAAAATGTTATGTTTTAACAATAAATGCTCATCTTGAACTAGCTCTCTTCTTATTCTTCTCTATTAGAATTGCAGCAGTGTAGACACTGTTAAGTGTATTACTGCCCTCCACAGGTCAAAGTTTGAACTACATTGTCATATACAATATGCTAGTGCAAGTATTAGTTCAATTAGTTCAAACTTTGACCTGTGGAGGGCAGTAATACACTTAGCAGTGTCTACACTGCTGCAATTCTAATAAAGAAGAAGAAGAGAGCTAGTTAATATATATATATATTATATATTTTTTTTTTTTACCTTCAACTGTTTGGGGTCCATTGAAGTCCACTGTATGGAGAAAAATCCTGGAATGTTTTCATCAAAAACCTTAATTTCTTTTTGACTGCAGAAAGAAAGACATGAACATCTTGGATGGAGTAAATTATCAGGAAAATTTAATTTGAAAGTGAACTAATCCTTTAAACTGGTGCTAACTTTTTTTTATTCTGTTCACCCTAGACCTGATGGTGCTGAAAGAGGAGAATCAAGAACTGAATGAGATGGAAGAGAAAAATCAGGAAAAATGTCATGACTTCATCTCTGGGGAAAAATCTTTTCGTTACTCAGAGACTCATATAAAAGAACCTAGAAACCTTGAAGTCCACACTGAAGAAAGCCCTTTCACCTGCCAACAGTGTGGAGAAAGTTTTAGTCAAAAGAAAAGTCTTAATGGCCACATGAGGATTCACACAGGAGAGGGCCCTTTCACCTGCCAACAGTGTGGAAAGCGTTTCAATCGAAATAACAACCTTAAAGTCCACATGAATATCCACACAGGAGAGAAGCCTCACACCTGCACACTGTGTGGGAAGAGTTTCTCACTAAACAGACATCTTAAGACTCACATGAGAATTCACACCGGAGAGAAGCCTTTCACCTGTCAACAGTGTGGAAAATGTTTCAGTCGACAAGACAAACTTAACGTACACTTGAATATCCACACAGGAGAGAAGCCTCACACCTGCACACTGTGTGGGAAGAGTTTTTCACTAAAAGAAAGTCTTAAGGCTCACATAAGACTTCACACCGGAGAGAAGCCTTTTGCCTGTCAACAATGTGGAAAAAGTTTCAGTCGAAAAGACAAACTTAACGTCCACTTGAAAATCCACACAGGAGAGAAGCCTCACACCTGCACTCTGTGTGGGAAGAGTTTCACATTAAAAGGATATCTTATGACGCACATGAGAATTCACAGTGGAGAGAAGCCATTCATATGCTCTGAGTGTGGAAGGGGTTTTAACCAGAAAAAGGACCTTAATGCTCACATGAGAAATCACACTGGAGTGAAGCCATTTGTTTGTAATCTGTGTGGAAAGAGTTTTGGATATAAAGAAAGCCTTAATCATCACATGAGGATTCACTCATCAGGATTCATGTCATCTGTGTGAAAGGAGATTCACAGACAGGAATCACCTTGAGAATCATGTAGAAAATTCACATCGAAGAGAAGCCTTAGATGGGCCATCACTGCGGAAAGAGTTTCAAACACAACAAATCTTGAGAATCACATGAGAACCTGCCCTCAGTGTGGAAAGAGCTTCATAACGAAAGGAAACCTTAATATTTACATGGGAGTTCACACTGGAGAGAAGCCTTACAAGAGTCTTCAGCGTAAAAAGGGTTTCACATACCACACAGACCTGAAACAGCATTTGCAAACTCATTCTGGAAAGAAATTTCCATTGAAAAAAATCTGAGCAATTTAAGCAATAATCTGTGCATTCAATTAGGAGAAACCCAGGTGAAAAAAAGTACACTTCTATAATGTACTCAAAGTGCTCTATTTTAATGCACTAATTTTGGATATACAAAAATATACAAAAATTCTTCTTTAGTACTAATTAAGGGTGTACTCACACTAGGCGCGCTAAACCGTGCCCGAGCGCGTTTGACCCTCAAAGCCTGGTTCGTTCGACAAGTGTGAGTGCTCCGTTCTGTGCCCTGGCGCGATTCGTTTAGCCGGTCCTGGCCCGCTTGGAAGAGGTGGGCCAGAGCGCGGTTCGCATGCAGTGTGAGCGCTAACCGTGCCTGAGCACGGAACAGCTGCTATTTTTGTGTGCGCAACTGTCATCATTACGACGGCAAACATCTTTATTACTACTCTGATAGTGTACTTATCAATTCATGTAATTAATTCGAGTGTATTTGAGTTTATAACAGGTCTGATTCTCACCTTATTGATGAACAGAAATTGTAGTTTGCGAGTAAAACTGCAAATTCCTCCATTAACGTCAGCTGCTGTAATAATCCTCTCATACGTGCAAGTGAAAATCGCTGCGCGGCATAAATGATAAATATATTAGGCAGTATCTGTGCATTTCTTCCCGTTTTCTTCCATTCAAAAAGTTGCATCGTATATGACGTAAGCGTGTTTCAGCTCGGAACATTAAGTGCAGTGAGAGTGCAGGCCAGCGGGGGAGTGCGGAGGGGGTACGATCGCGCTCGGGCTCGGTTCAAGGCAACCGTGTGTGAGTACACCCTAAGATAATATTAAGAACATCTAAGTGTTCACCATGAAATATGAACTAAAATGTGCTTTTAATATACTATCTCTGTATTTTTAATATACTATCTCTGTATTTTTAATATACTATCTCTGTTTAACGTTCGTCAGCTCCCGCCTCCTCCTTCCCTGAACAATGAACTGCGTTACTTCAAATTTTCTTTTCTTTTTATGACCTAAAAAATATATACTTAAAAATACTCATGTATTTGATTTATACTGCCTTTAAAAATGTATGTATATACCACTTATAGTACATTTGAACCCATAGTGTACTACAAGTAGTAACTAAATATATATTTTTTTAAATACAGAGATAGTATATTAAAAGCACATTTTAGTTCATATACTGTATTTTATGGTGTCTCAAAATAGCACAGTTGAATACACTTAGATGTTCTTAAGATTATCTTAATTAGTACTAAAGAAGAATGTTTAGTATAATAAGTCCAAAATTAGTGCACAAAAATAGAGCACTTTTATTACATTATAGAAGTGTACTTTTTTTTCACCTGGGAAGACAATTCATTTGTGATTATTGTAATAAAAACATGACTCTTACATATGAAAAGTCATGTAAATGTGAGACCCTGTTGTGTTCTTTGTTAAATAAGTTTATTTATAAGTGAGCTATTAGTATACTTCTTTTAAGCTAAAAATAAGAAAGTAAACTGTGGCAAGCTGTGGACGAGGCAGAGAGCTGTGAAAACGGGGCAAGGCCGGTGGCGTGATTGATGATGAGCGTCGGCTGCTCTCTGCACCGGTCTTGAGTTTCTCACGGAGGAGCTCCGGGAACATAAAAATTGGGAGTGATGACAGTGAAGGACGAGAGACTATTTTATGTTATGTTTTGTTTATGTGTGCTTTTACTTTTGTTTTGTGTTTGTTTCTTTTATATAATTAAAGTTGTGTTTAACGTTCGTCAGCTCCTGCCGCCTCCTTCCCTGAACAATGAACTGCGTTACTTAAAATTTTCGTTTTATGTACTAAAAAATATATACTTAAAATTACTCATGTATTTGATTTATACTGACACAAAAGTTTAGGTATATTTGGTCTATACTTGTATTTAATCTTTTGAGCAAGATATAGTGAAATGTATAATGAAGTATGCTTGGCTTGTAGATGTGTTTTCTCTTTTGATTGAGATTCAGATTCGCTCTCCCCAAGTCTGTCTTTGAAGACTCTGAGTCTGGAGTAGGCTCCACTGCACAGTTCAGGCGATAGTTGACCTCAGAGTCAGTGTCAGCTTTTGAGAAATGAAGGCTGCCGAGGTAGGGGAAGTGATCCACAAGTGTGGTGTACACTTTTATTGTGGGCTGAATAGCTGGCTGGTAGAGTGAACCGTGATATAGGACCTGGGGCTTCTTGATATTTATGGTCCAGGGTTCTGTATGCCTTGACAAAGGTGTTTAGGATTCCCTGGAGGTCTTCAGCACAGTGACAATAGGAAAATTACTATCGAGCTAAAGTTAGTTTTTGATTGAATCACTTCTGTTGTAAGAATTGTCAATTATTACTTTAGGGGCTGCTTAAATTGACACCTTTCCTACTGAAAAAGAAACAAATAATACCTTTAATGCATTATTGCTGTTCATTTACGTGTTTGAGAGTATTGGTGTGTTCAAGTCATGCTGGAAAGATCGTATTTACGAGCTGAACGCACATGAACGACACCACAATGTGTCAATTTTCTTTAAGCCCCGATCTGAATGAGTTGTGTCAGTGAGAAACATGGAGAAATACCACGATACTGACAGGTATTTAGAAATGACATCATCAGGCTTTTCTATTTACAATGAAGGAAGCTGATTCCCAACAAAAAATACGATAGCATCATAATATAACAATATAATATAATGATAAAGTTTACAATAGCTTCATAAATTAATTAAAAACATAAAAAAGCAAGGTCCCACTTTATATTAAGTGGCCTTAACTACTATGTACTTACATCAAAAAATAAGTTGCCTGTTTTTGCACAATTTCGCCAACGAATATAGTTCAGAACAAATCCACAGCACTGCGCGTCCCTGAGCAACAAATGGCGCTGTTTCTTTACTGAATGAATCAGCTTTTTGAACGAATAAGTTGAATCAATGAAAATTGGAAAAGATAGGCTACAAGTGACGACGAGGGAGCTTCAGTTGAACAACAGTGAACTGCGTGAACAGATGTTGTCAGGCAATGTAAGTAAAATTCAGAAAACTGAACATGACTGTCCAATCAGCCGTTATACTGTGCTCGCGGCGCGCACTCAAGAATTGCATGTGCAAATACATATTAGCTTACTTTATTATAGCTTAAATGAAGCGCAAAAGAAACTACGAGCATGCACCGTCGTTGTTCTGTTGTAAATGAGGTCATGGAATTACCAAATATGCAAGTAAAACTCCCTAAAATCTGCGTACATGTATGAATGTGTTGACATGGTTTTAAAGCTATTTATTTATCCAATTCGTTGGCCTTAAAACATCTTAAAATGCACGTGTACACCAGGGAAATATTAATTTTCTCGGGGGAGCATGCCCCCGTACCCCCCTAGCAAACTATGTTTTGTTACCTCGGTAATTAAGAAAACCCTGCGTACGGCCCATGTTCTATTCTGTCTAACGAAATCTGAGGTAAACGCACGTTTGGACTAAAAGTGTGTATGTGCATGCACTGTGATCTAAAGTAAATGGGAGCAAACGCGATTGAATGTAGAAGTTTGTCTCTCGATATTCTATTCAAAACATCAATAACTACTGATTGTTTTTTAATGGTTTTGCATTCCTGTCAGAAATTAAAGGCCCCGGTATACTTGGGAGGTAATAGGAGGTGTGCGCTGAGGCTCCGCCTTCACTCGCGTGGGCGCGTCTCTGACTCATTCATGTGTTTGAATTTGTTGAGGTAAGAGCTCTGCAGGTGAAAACATGAACACACTGGATAGCCGCTTTAAAGTACAAAATAAATTGTGCTTGTAAAAAAAAATTAGGCACTAACACTGTTTTTCATGTTTGATACTGTAAAGCTGTTTGATTTTAAGCAATCTATTGAATAAAGTGCTGTATGACGTGACGTGACTGGAGTGCTACTTTGCAGAGCTCGTGCTAACAACATACCCATGCTGTTATGATCAGACGATTTTCTTATGCTTTCTATAATAAATGCTTACTGTTTTCTCATTTTTGTTGTATTTTGTTACTGAGCAGAAAGTGCACGGCACACATATTTACATATTCATCTAAACGTCGCTCTCAGCAGTGTGGGCGGCGTCAGATGTTCGATTACAGTATATCGCTGGTCACGCATTTCGAACTTAGTTTTACTCCTAAACGAAGAACGAAAAAGAAGTTCGTTTGAAGTATACTGGGGCCTTAAGAAATAGTGTGTGAAAAAAGACCAAAAAAAAAAAAAAAAAACTTTTCAAAATATCCCCCCCAAAATCATGTGTGTATACATTTTATATATATATATATATATATATATAGAGAGAGAGAGAGAGAGAGAGAGACCATTCTTCTTATGATGTAGCGAGTGCATCAGGTGTTATGGGAAGTGTTCCCGGTTCTGGCTGACCTAATCTATGTAGCCTAACAGTTTACATGATTGTTATGCGTGTTATTTGTATGCCAGGTTATACAGATGCATTTTTAGTCTAGATTTAAACTGACAGAGTGTGTCTGCTTCCCTGAACAGTGATAGGAAGATTATTCCAGAGTTTAGTTGTTAAATAGGAGAAGGATCTACCGTTTGCGGTTGATTTTGATATTCTAGGTATTATCAGCTGGCCTGAATTCTGAGATCGCAATAAACGTGAAGGACTATAATGCTTTAAGAGCTCGCTCAGGTACTGGGGAGCTAAACCATTTAGTGCTTTGTAAGTAATTAGCAAGATTTTAAAATCTATACGATGTTTAACAGGAAGCCAATGCAGTGACGACAGAACTGGGCTAATATGGTCATACTTCCTAGTTCTAGTAAGAACTCTAGCTGCTGCATTTTGGACAAGAGGTCCCCAGCTCAAATTTTTTATTTTTTTTTTCTGTAGAAAGACAAACATACAAAGTGATAAAAGCCACTGAGTAATCCACTGTTTTGTAGAGGGGGTCAAAATGACCATTTTCACCTGAGATTTGGAGTCCGTTTACAGGGGTGTAAAAATGACTTTATACAGATGGCAGCATCATTATTTTATTTTCACACAGAGATTGGTATATCTATTAGTAAAATCTGTTGACTTTAACAATCTTTATTTCACTATATTCCAACAGTGACAGCTCAAAAATGGGAATAAGCACTTCTTGTGTTTGCATGCCTGTCTCAAGAAGTATTAAAGATATCTTAATATCCTTTTAGATTTTGTGCGAGAATCTACTGATTTTACATAAATAGATTAGAAACTATGTGGTTTACAGATCATGGTAAAAGTGCAATATGTGTGTTTTATCTGTGGTTAATACCATGATGTAAATGTATTATGCTATGGATGAACATTTAACTGAATATTTAAATTTTACCCTATGAAGTTTTCAATTTTTATAGATGTTACTGCATCCCAACTCAAGCTACTTTCAAATACTTTCATTTCTAAGAGAAAAAAAACACTAGTGTTGGGTCGAGTGCGAGTCATTCTTAAGTATAATGCATTAAATGCAATTCTAAGTATCAGACAGATAATTATAGCTAGTGAAGAAAGACTTTATTAAAATAGTTGGGTAAAGACACACTGACACAAATCTCACTGCAACACAGTGAAATAATGGATGGGTGATCACACACAAATCATGATAGTGAGTTCAGAGCACAAAGCGTCGTAAGATGATAATAATGTAAGATGATATATTTTAAGAATCATATTTAGAGCAATAACATGTATGTAGGACAGGCCCTAAAGCTTACATACAGAAAAACACACAAATGTTTGTGACAGACAGACAGAGAGTTATTTGGTCTTCTGACAGCACAAGATTCTTCAGTCTTCAGATTCCCAGCACGTCTTCAGTCACATGACACCCCAACAGGATGTTCCCGTCACACACACACTGAGACAGGCCGTCCGCTGAAACACACACACCTCCAAACTCAGTCACCACTGTACAAGAACACGTACGGCATTAACTCACACTGAATGCTGATGTCTCACGTTTCTGAGAGCGGATCCACGACGCCGCCTTCATGGCCACAAACTGCCACTCCACCTGGTCACCTGATCTACATGCGTTTAACCAGATCAGGGCCAGAACGGTGGCCCACACTGACCCGTCCACCTGGAACACAAACCACACGTAACACACTGAACCAATCATGACGTATCTGAGGACATGACATCATTCACACCACCTGTGCCGGTCTGTGTTTGGTCAGCTCGTCCTCCGTCTTTCCAAACACAGCAGCCAGTGCAGCGCTCAGTTCCCAGCATCCCGAGGCCTTCTGAAGAGAGACCAGCTGGAGCAAAGGGTCCGTCTGGGGCTCGGGTTCTGCTGACACACACCGAGAGTTCACACAGAAGGAACATGAAGAACAAACATATGATTAGAGATGATAAATGAAATCCTACAGTGAAGCGCAGCATAACTGCACGTAACGTGTGTGTAACATCTCTATTCTATCTCTATTGTTGGCCATGTGTTTGTCTTACAATTAACAAGATCAACATGTAATATCGGAGATATTTAAACATATTTAAACACTCAAGAGAACTGACTCCAAGGCTTTGAGTGCAACACCAGGAAACTACATTTAACCATAAGAAATGTTTTGTCAGTATTTACTATTAACTATTTATTGTTAGGGGCAATTTATGGAAGAAATGAACACATTACAGACAGGGAATGGGAAGCATGACTGATGTAGCCAAATCAGATGGGATTAAAATGCAAAAGCAGTTCTGTAATTGTCACATCATAATGGCGTCCCCATCATAATGGCGTCCCCATCTGAGCGAATCCTGTCTGATTAGAGTAATGTTTTCTGCACTGAGCCTGATGTGTTGATTTACCCTGATATGACGCAGAATCACATTCAATCATGCTGCAGTCAGCAGAGTCGAAGATGCCGCGTGCTGCAAAACAATCATTCAAAGAGTGACTTTCAGAAACAGACCAATCAATTTATATAAAAGAAAAAGAAAAGCTCAGTGAAATAGATCTTGTCTTACACTTTGGAGAACGAAATGCCATTTGAGGCATTGCCATTGCTAAGAAAACAGAGAAAAACAGATATGAGCACATGCTAAAACAATCATTCAGACAGTGACATTCAGATATGGAGAAAAAGACAATAAGATGAAAATACACATTCACAAAATAACAGGAGTTGAGTGAAGTGTGTGTTGGTTGTGTATTTCTCTTACGCATTGGAGAACAAAATACCGCGTCAGCCATCATTGCTAAGAAAACAGAGAGAAACAGATAAGAGCACATGCCAAAACAATCATTCAGATATGAGGAAAAAGACAATTAGATGAAAATACACATTCACAAAAGAACAACAGGAGTTGAATGAAGTGTGTGTTGGCCGTCTATTTCACTTACGCATGCTAGATTGTAATGACATGGGAGCCGCCATTGCTAAGAACAGAGAGAAAAGCACATGCATAAGAACATCAGACACTTTAAAAACATAAAACAAGATCAAAAACACTCACACCAAACCAAAACACACACGGCTCAAATCCATCTCAAGAGCTCCAAAAACGGTAAAGGTGCTTGTCCTTTTTTTTTTTTTTTTTTAGCGATTATCATATGAACACTGGCAAAATTCATTTGAGTTCAGGATGAAAACTGACCTTCACATTTCAAGGTTCATGAACAAATATTTTTGCAAGTTCTTGTTCCTTAGACTTATAAATGAAGGTCAGTTATTGTTCAGGGTTCAACATTTAGAGTGAAATTTACAATGGGAAGGATTGGAGTCTCATCCCTGACTTTCAGGCGTTTCTGTTAAATATAGTGTGAATGCAGAACATTTCAGGCTTCTCTTAATATTTTTATGGGACGTAAAAGTGTGAGTGTGCAATTTCTTTTGTATGTCCCTCACTTTAGGTTTGATTATGTCTGAAACAGACGGGAAGCTGAAATTTTCACAGATATAAGACCTCAATGAGAGCGATCTGAGATTCTGCTGCTTACAGAGCTAGAGCTGGTGGAAATCTGGGGGAAAAGCTTCATTCAGGTGCTTGGAGAAATGTACAGATGTAATAAAAGAATAACAAATAATAATACAAATTAAAAATGTACAACAGAACCTATATCTGTGAAAAAGGCCTATATGGTCCTCCACCAGGGACATTTAACCCCAACGTTAGGGATTTTGTTAGTTTTGCACGACCAATACTTAGAGGTCATCACAAAAAAGAAAAAAAGAAAAGAAAAATTAAAAATCCACTGGAGCACTTGAGATGGACTGACCCACGTATGAGTTTAAAAAGAAAGAACAGTATTTTATTCCTTACCGCACATTCTCATCGGGGCAGAGCACATCGCAAACCCTCGAAGCATATCTAATAAAGAATTTAATATCACATGTTGATGATGAGAATACACCAATGTTACACTATTATGTGACAGGAAAACTGATTCTGAAATCCTGCTTCTAAACAGTCCTGATCCTGGAGGGCCAGTGTCCTGCACAGTTTGGTTCCAACACACTTACCTGTTAGATATGATTCAGTTTACAGCACTTCCTTTCATTTCTATGGCAAACAGTGACTAAGTGTTGCACAACTGTTAAGGCATGTGATCCAAGTCAGCAGTTACGCTTTCTCCAATGGTAGAGCCACGGACCCTCGTATCTCCCAATAAAAAAACCATTTCTGTTTCTAGTGATCCTGTAGAGTTGATCTGGTCCAGGTGTGTTTGATTGTGACTGGAGGACAGTGTTTCTCCAGGATCAGCCCTGCTCTAAACACAGAAATCAGTGAACTTACGCTGTACTGGCACTCTCCTCTGCAGCAGCGGCCCTTTGACCGTCTGTTTGCTGTCTTTATTGACGCCGATGAAGGCTGTGTGAGCGCTGCTCACTCCTGCCTGAACACTGAGCTCCACGATCCTGCTCCTGACGGCCTCGGCGTCTGCTCCTCCGGCCCGCTCCTGCAGCTCCAGAGAGCGGATCACAGACCGGGCCGCCAGCCGGTGGATCGTCCGCCTGCAACGAAAACAAACCCGTAAAGACAGTCTTGACCATCAGAGACGCAGCGCAGTGCCTAGTGAACGCGATCTGATATGGTGGCACTAATGTGATCTGAGCTCGTTTCATCCCACTCTTCTTTGTGTTGTTTCACATCACATCCATAATTGTCCTATTACAGCCAAAATGAACAATAATAAAACTGTATTTAGGAGTACAAATAATCAGATAGTATAAAAAGTAAGCATATTTGGCGTGCTGTCCGAGGGAAGGGCTCCAAGCTCAGAATTTTTGCCCAAACCCAGGGTACTCCCCAAAGAATGCAAAACGAACAACGGACAGCAGTGATTGGATGGGTAAACCCCGCCGGCCAGCCAACGAGGATGGGGTTCAGACACTTGGACTGGGAGGGTTCTTGCGACATGCCACAGGAGTTGAACACTCACAGCATCGGACGGGTAAGTCCCACCAGCTGACGAATGATGACAGAGTTTAACCTTTTTCTGCAACCGTTCTGACCGAGAAGACTGTCCGGTGTCCGACGGGAGTTCAATACTCATGGCGATAGGACAGACAAGCCTCCTGTGGCAACAAAGCGGGAAGTGGGAGAAGCAATTGTTATCTGGGACTAGGTTATGGACAATGGGGAGGGTTAGAGTTGGTGGGATGAAATGGTTGCGGCGGATGAGCTTGCTCCGCTAGTGGAGCTGGCTGGGACTGAATCTGCGGCACTGCTTGCTGAAGGCCTTCTGCGGCTGCCTGACGCTGGAGATAGGCCCGTTCCTTCGCGGGAAGAGAGTGGCAATGCCCGAGATGCAAGCTTTGTATTCGACGGGCCTTATTGTCCATTTCTCTAGGGCAGGAAGGAATGATTAGGCCGAAGTAGAGCAAGATGCAGAAAGAGATTGCGGATGTTTCGCTCACAGTGGCGAGGATAGGACCCGTTTGTTTGGTCTGACACCCGCGAGATAACACTGATGGATCGACAGGGGTGTTAGGCAGAGGAGAATCGCTCCTTAGGCCAGAGGACTGCGGTGAAAGGTTCCTTGAAAGGTCCTTCATCAGATGGGATGAGCTCTATTTCGGACATGTTGGGAATGTAGGGTGGGGCCAAATGCAGAAAACCGGAGGAATGTAGGCGAGTCGGCTATGTACATATATAGGCCTTATCTCTTACTGATTGGTAATTTGAACGTGGTTCTCCCGAACTTTGTTAATAAAACATCATTTAGTGAGATTTTTTGTTGGCAAAGAAAGCAAGGAGATGATGCCATCCAACATGTGTAAAATGATTTAAGATAATTTTCATAACTCAACACTTTAACTTGTTATGTGCCAAGTAAGTGATCAGCAAATATAAGAGTCTTAATCCTGTGACAAGAGACAGACCAAGTAAAATCTGAACATTTACTGCAGCTGATCCTGAATGATGAGTTTTATCAGTCAACATAAGAGAAATGGAAGATCAGAGGTACCGAATTTAGCAACACAACAACAACAACAAAAAACTAATCTGAGTGTGTGAGTGAGAGAAGAGAGAGAGAGAGAGAGTGAGAGAGTGTGTGTGTGTGTGTTGTGTGTGAGTCAGTGAGAGAGAGAGTGTGTTGTGTGTGTGTGTGTGTATGTGTGAGTGAGAGAGACTTTGACTATAATCTCTTTATTATAAACAGTATTAGACAAACATCAAAATCTAATCAGAACACAACAGTTAAAGAGGTAAAATTAGAAAAAAAAAAACAAAAGGAAAACAAACAAAAAATAAAAAAAAATATGCAGAGAGAGAGAGAGAGTGTGTGTGTGTGTTGGAGTGTGTGAGTGAGTGAGTGAGTGAGAAGAGAGTGAGGAGAGAGAGAGTGAGAGAGTGTGTGTGTGTGTGTGGTGTGTGTGTGTGTGTGTGTGAGTGAGAGAGACTTTGACTATAACTTCTTTATTTATAAACAGTATTAGACAAAACATCAAATCTAATCAAACACAACAGTTAAAGAGGGTAAAATTAAAAAAGAAAACAAAAAGGAAACAAAACAAAAAAAAAAACAAATATGCCGAGAGAGAGAGAGCGAGTGGTGTGTGTGTGTGGTGTTGATGTGAGTGAGTGAGTGATAGAGAGCGATGAGAGAGTGTTTGTGTGAGTGTGTTGTGTGAAGTGAGAGAGAGAGAGAAGATAGATAGGCGAGAGTGTGTGTGTGAAGTGGGTGTGTGTGTTTGTGGTGAGTGAGAGAGACTTTGACTATCAACTCTCTTTAAGTTATCACTAGAAGTAATTGACAAACATCAAAATCTAATCAGAACACACAGTTAAAGGTGTAAAGATTCTAAAAAAGAAACAAAAAAGGAAACAAAACAAAAAATTAAAAAAAACTATGCAGAGGAGAGAACGAGTGTGTTTTGTGTGTGTGAGTGAGTGACGTGAGTGAGTGAGGTGAGAGAAGATGAAGAGTGTGTGTGTGAGTGGGTGTGTGTGTGTGGTGAGAGGAAGAGAAACAACAGCCAATAAACACACCCCATTAGACCTACACACTGTATACTGTATATATGTTCAAATTCTAAGTTCCTTTATTACTACATGATTCTGTATTATAATCTTTTTATTTATTATTTTGAGATTATTCTATTCTGTTACTAAAATTATTTTATTTTTTATTATTTTCTCTACAAGCTTTACTCAGATGTTCTGTTATTCTAAATATTTTTCTATGTTGGTTAAATGCGTTGGCATACAAAATGTATCTTTTTGTCATGCCAATAAAGCTATCTGAATTGAATTGAGTAGAGAGAGAGAGCCGAGAGATGTTGGGTGAGTGTGTGTGTGTGGTGTGTGGTGTGTTTGTGTGTGTGATGGAGAGACTTGACTATATCTCTTTATTTATAAACATATAGACAAAACATCAAATCTAATCACACACAACAGTTAAGTAGGTAAAATTAGAAAAAACAAAGAGAAACAAAAAAGGAAAACAAAACAAAAACTAAAAAAAAAATTATCAATAGAAGAGAGAAGAGTGTGTGTGGTGTGAATTGAGTGAGGATTGAGTTATGGTGAGAGAGACTTGAGGAGATGAGCGATGAGAGAGTGTGGTGTGTTGTTGTGTGTGTGTGTTTGTGTGTGTGTGTGTGTGAGTGATAGAGGTGCTTTTTGTTTTAATTACATTGTGGGACCAAATGTCCCCATGATGTTAATATAAACCTGAGTTCACCTACATCGTGGGACCAGCCAGCGTCCCCACAATTGTAAATGGGTTTATAAATCAATAGAAATGAGTTTTGTTAAAAAGTAACAGTTTGCAACGTGTTCCGTGTGAGGTTAGGTTTTAGGGTATGGGCAGGGTCGGGGAGAATGTACAGTTTGTGTTCGGTTAAATGCAGTTGAAGTCTATGGAAAGTCCCACATTTCACAAACAAACATGTGTTGTGTGGGAGTGTGTGTGTGTGGTGTGTGTGTGTGAGTGAGAGAGAGGATGAGAAGTGGTGTGTAGTTGTGTTGTGAGTGTGGTTGTGTAGTGAGAGAGATAGAAGATAGAGAGAGTTGTGTGTGTGTGTGTGAGTGAGAAGAGTGAGAGAGTGTGTGTGAGTGTTGTTGTGTGGTTGGTTGGCTTGCTTTTGTTTTATATTACATTGTTGGGACCAATGTCCCCATGTGTAATATAAACGCTGAGTTCACTACATCCGTGGGGCAGCCAGCGTCCCACAGTAAATGGTTTATACATCATATAAATGAGTTTTTGTGAAAAAGTAAAAGTTTGCACAGTTTTTTCCTGTAGGGTTAGGTTAGGGGTATGTGCAAGGTAGGTGGTAGAATGTACAGTTTGTTCAGTGACAATGCATGAAGTCTATGGAACGTCCCCACAATTCACAAAAACAAACATGTGTGTGTGGTGTGTGTGGTGTGGTGTGAGAGTGGTGAGAGAGAGAGAGAGAGAGAGAGATAGAGTGTGTTGTGTGTGGGTGTGTGTGTGTGTGTGGGTGTGTGTGGTTGTGTGTGTGATTGAGGGAGAGAGAGAGAGAGATGAAGAAGAGAGGAGAGAGAGAGTGTGTGCTTTTGTTTATATACTGTGGGGACCACATGTCCCATGATGTATTATAAACTGAGTTCAACCTACACGTGTGACCGCCAGCTGGCTTCCCACAATGTAAATGGGTTATAATCATAGAGAATGAGTTTTTGTGTGAAAAAGTAAAAGTTTGCACAGTTTCCCTGTGAGGGTGAGTTTATGGGGTAGGGCAGGTAGGGGATAGGAATGTAAGTTGTTTCAGTGTACAATGCATTGAAGTCTATGGAAGTCCCCACAATTCCACAACACCATGTGTGTGTGTGTGTGTTTTGTGTGTGGTGTGTGTGTGTGTCTTGTGTTGAGAGAGAGGAGAGAGAGGAGGAGAGAGAGATGAGACGAGAGTGAGTGTTGTGGTGGGTGTGTGTGTGTGTGTGTTGGTTTGTGGGAGAGAGATGAGAGAGGAGAAGGAGAGAGAGAGAGACGAGTGAGTGTGTGGTGGTGTGTGTGTGTGTGGTTGTGTGTGTGTGTGTGTGTGTGTGTGAGAGAGAGAGAGAGATAGAGAGAGAGAGAGAGTGTGTGTTGTGTGTGTGTGTGTGTGGGTGTGTGTGTTAGTGTTTACCCTGTGTCTTCCTTTGGTTTCAGAGTAAACTGGAGCTGGTTAGTCACTGGTTGGTCTTTCAGCCTGTATTTCAGAGTTGCTGCTCCTTCTGTCGCTCCTGAACTCTGTGACGAGAAACATGAGCATTTGATGATTTTACACGGCTCTTTCTTACGAGGGCCAGTGTTGTGTCACATCTGGGTTAGGACAGGCTGTCAGGCAGCATTTGTTCTTAATCTGAGAACCACACAATGATTGACATAACGTATTTTTGCCGTATTAGTTGAGGAGCCATTGGGTTAAACAGTGTGGCTCTGGAAAAGCCCTTAAACTATTAAAAAGCTTTGACCTGTCCTTTCAGCTGAGCGTAGATGAGCGCCCTCTGACCCTGGAACAGGGCACTGATGGGTGGAGACAGCATGTCCACCGTAACGCCCTCGGGAACGGTCCAGTCCACAGAGATATTATCCACGGCCGGCTGGAGAGCAAACCTGAGCGACTGCATCACCTGACAGAGAAGGACAGGAGAGGGTGGTGAATAAAAACCCTGAACATCTTGTTCTGATTCTGTCCACAGCAGATCTTACTTTGGGCTGCATGCGGTCAGTGCCTGTGATGAACTGAGCGTGACCAGAACCTTCTCTGGCCATTCCTGTGATGAGAGCCGTACTCGCACCCTCACCGATCCCGAAGGAGAAACACCTGAAGACAGGAGAACACAATCACCTGACATGAGCTAAACGCTGTGATATCAGTAGATGAGGAGGAGAGAGACGTGAGCTCCACCTGTGAGAGTAGACGTGACTCTTCACCAGGTCCAGCACCTCTTTAGTGTTCCACACCTCTCCATCCGTGAAGATGAACAGCTGAGAGAGAATCAGTGTCAGGCTGAGGAAACACCTCACCGACGTTCAGAAAGAGTGTTCAATGATGAATATGATTGGCTGTACCTGTCGGGGGTGATCCGGGTGACAGGGCTGACTGTAGATGTGTTTCAGCGGCTGGAGGATCTCTGTGCCGCCCATGTCTGCCCTCATGTTCTTCACTCTCTTTAGAGCCTCTTCCATCGTGTCCTCGCTGTACACAACACTCTGACTGCAACGACACACACCACAGTCTCTCACAAAACCACCACTAAACAGCATCAGATCATTCCTGAAGAACAACTAACATCTGGATACTGACGGGAAGAAGGACTCAAAGTGAGAGCCGAATCCATAGATGTTGAAGTAGCATCCCATGGGCAGACTCTTCAGCAGCAGCAGCAGCGTGTCCTACAGAGACACATGCACAGATGAGACTCAGCACATCTCAATAAATCTGTCAGATCTCAAATCATAAATCTTACTCTTGCACTTTCGATGCGCATCTGTGAGTCTTTCCCATGATGCATCGCGCAGTCCATACTGCCGGATCTGTCGACCACAAAAACAAACTCGCCTTGAGACGCCAATGATGACATTATGTCTGCAGGGAACTCTGGGTACAAACTGATCATGAGCACCGGGTCGCCCATCAGAGAGCCTGAAACAGAGACAGTGTAAACAGGGTGAGAATGGACAGTAATCAGTATGAACTGTTCACACCGTACGACAGTCCTACAGAGTGAATCAAAGTACCTGAACAACTAATCAAGTCCTGTGTCCACACACACACCACACACACACACACACACACACACACACAACCTGTTTTCTCTAATACAGTAGGAAGAATTGTTAATAGTGCAAATGAAATGAAATGTGGAGTATATAGAGGAGAGTGTAAACTGTGAACCAAAATCTTTAATTGCTTAGTGAGACACAAACACCAATGGCCAAATAATTGCCTTCATGAAGAAATTCTGGCAATATCTGATATTTCTCATTGCAGTCGTGAGTGTGAAGCTTCTTCTTGCCTATGATGGCGTCATTTTCATTTTAGAGTGAAATAACCCTTTAACTCACACAGAAGTATATTTACAGCATACTGAATTCATGTACAAACAAAAACATGTACCTGGCTGAGCCTCGGCCGCTCCGGCCTCCACGACAGCAGTGGGCTGATGGGTATTCTCATAGTACAGAAGCAGCTCAACATCCTTATTGAAGCGGTGACCAGCACTCAGATTCACCTGCACACACCATTACAGGCTTCCTGAAACTGTGACGTTATGTGCATAAATACTGTATACAATTACACACACACACTCACGCACACACTCACACACACACACACACACACACACACAGTACCGTGGCGTGATTTGGTCAGAGTCGAGGAACACCAGAGGATCCAGAGGGCAGTTGGACTCCAGTCTGGAGATCCGGTCTGAAGATCTCACGTCGACACTCAGAGACAGTGTGTACGGAATAACACATGCTGAGGAAACTTCTGGAACACTGGCGGCTGAAGCTGAGAGAAACACACGGACAAACAGAGATACTGTATAACACCAGTCAACCGCCTGACCAGAACTGACCTGAGCACCTGATGGGTTTAGGACACAGCCGATTCGACCGCTGAACACTAAAGCACTGCACTACATCTGATTACCATCAATGACAACATATGAATGATAGATCATCAAATCATCATATTAGAATGATTTCTGAAGGATCATGTGACACTGAAGACTGGAGTAATGATGCTGAAAATTCAGCTTTGATCACAGGAATAAATTACACTTTACTATATATTCACATAGAAAACAGCTGTTTTAAATTGTAAAAATATTTCACTGTTTTTATTGTATTTTTGATCAAATAAATGCAGAACAGAAAAGACTTCTTTCAAAAGCTTTTGACCGCTAGTGTAGTTGACGGGGAAATAAGAAGTTTGATCACATCATTCACTATAAGAATAGTTTCATAAAAAGATGTTTTGTACTTTTGTTTTGCTTTCAAAACATTGCTGCTTTAAATCAAACATAAATCATGTAGAAATACACAGGAAAAGCACGTGTGTAATTACGTCACAGAAGATGATCATGATCTCAGTGTGTGTGTTGAAGTCATGTGATCTGCACCTGCGGGTGTGTATCTGGGGTTGAGTACAGCCGGCAGACAGAAGCGCAGGGCGTGGTCGGCCTGAACGCTGAGCTCCATCACATAGACGATGGTGATGACGGCGTTCTGCGGAGACAAACACCCGACGCTCATTTGAACACATCCGAACTCTCATCGCTCTCTTCCAGCAGAAACGCCTGCTGACCCGAACTCACAGCGTCATCATACTGATCCCGCGCCTGCAAGAGACGAACACATCCATTACCACAAACACCAGAACAACCGGTCGTTTCTGTCTGACCTCGACAGTCGGAGCAGAGCGCTGTTATTATCGTCACGGTTCTCAAACTTCTCAGGACAAGTTTAGTGTATGCCTGTGCCATATTTTGATTAATATTGCTGTATTTCAGGTAAATCCTGATGCTGCGAGAAAAAACGCCTGGAAGTTTAACAATATTGGAGTCAGTAATGAAAGATAAGAAAACTTCTGTGTGTTAAATGATCTGACACAAATACGCTGATAACTACCAAAAATCAGTTTACTGAAATAACCCAATTCACCGATTTACATGCAAATTAATAACCTGGCAATGCAAGTCAACCGCGTTTACAACACTGTGTAAAAAAACAGTTTATTCTACGGTGATGACGTCGAAATGTAAGCATCCATTTATTTTGAATTGTGATGTTAAAGCATTAAAAAACTCAAGATTATTTCAAAAAGTCAGTGGGAAACTTTGACAGACTCATTCTCAGACTCTCTTGTCCTTTAGCTGCATGAGATGAGAACACATTTCTTGGGTCAAGAACAAGTAAGAGTTTGCAATATATTTCTCCTCCCCAACCGTGAAACACTCGCCTGCTGGATGTTCTTAAATTTGCCATAAATAGGACGCCCCACATACGCACACTTCACAGACGGGATTCACTGCGCCGCCCGGGGAGCGACACTGGGGTTAAGTGTCTAGCTCAAGGGCACCTGAGTCATTTCCTGCTTGAGAATCGAACCCGCAACCTTCGCGTTATCAATACGACTCCAACCATTCGGCCACGACTGCTCGCAACGAAATGTAAACATCTTAACACAGGTTAATGCCGGGCGAAATCATGTAATGGGCAAAAATCTATCTGGTGTCGATCGGTTTATTCTTAAGCCATTTATGAGCTTACTCTGATAAAGGAAAACAGGCTAACTCTTGGGCTGAGCACACAGAACAGCATGCGAGTACCGAATTAAATTCTCTTTTGCCTCTTCTAGTGCTGGAATGGTTTAAAATATACTGAATGTGTGAACTAGCAAGACGAAACTCATGCGAATTATAAACTGTCACTCTATGGTGGTTAAACTTGCAGTTAATCCGCGTATCACATGCGTGCCGAACTATGGGGCCGGTCTGTATGGATCACAACGATCTGTTTAACCACTATATTATAACCTGATATAGTACCCAGTGGGTCAGGTGCTGCGCTTCGCTGTCGAAAGAGCCAATAATAATGGTATTCCTGTCAATCCATGTTACGCCACCGCTGCTGTGTTGTGTGATCTGATCAAAGTTCCCTTAGAACTGCACATAATGTTTCAATGAAACACTGTTATCAGCTCTAGAAGTTTATGTGTGCATTCTGCTGCAAGACGGGCCATTTCCCTTTCACTATTCTGCAGCGCCATCTAGCTGAGGGTTGAGGCTCTGAACTGGACATTTTTGTGTGTACTTTTGTTTTTATTTTCACACACTTCTGTGTCATTGGCCCAATGCCTGGATGCACAGAAAACATTTTTATTTCTTTTATAGAGGAGCATTTGTGTAAACTCTCCTCTCTCTCTTGCAAAACCCAGATAGGGGAGAAACAACACAGTGGGCACTGGATGAACTGGTGCCAACACTCCCAACAGGCGAACTTCCTTCTTCTGAACATTCTGCTTGAATCACACCCTGACGGGGAACACGACTCCGGTGCTGTGAAGAGCACTTTTTTAAGCTGTTTAAATCTTACATTTATTTACTTTAAGGTGCCCTAAAATTGAAAATTGAATTTATATTGGCATAGTTGAATACAGGAGTTCAGTACATGGAAATACAGACAGTGAGTCTCAAACCCATTGTTTCCTCCTTCTTATATAAATCTCATTTGTTTAAAAGACTCAGAAGAACAGGCGAATCTCAACATAACCCGACTGTTACGTAACAGTCGGATCATTAATATGTACACCCCCACAATATTGCATATGCCAGCCCATGTTCAAGGCATTAGACAAGGGCACCAGTATTAACGTCTGGATCTGTGCACAGCTGATCATCAGACTAGGTAAGCAAGGAAGAACAATAGTGAAAAATGGCAGATGGAGCGATAATAACTGACATGATCCATGATACATGATATTTTTAGTGATATTTGTACATTGTCTTTCTAAATGTTTCGTTTAGCATGTTGCTAATGTACTGTTAAATGTGGTTAAAGTTACCATCGTTCTTACTGTATTCACGGAGACAAGAGCCGTCGCTATTTTCATTTTTAAACACTTGAAGTCTGTATAATTCATAAACACAACTTCATTCTTTATAAATCTCTCCAACAGTGTGTAATGTTAGCTTTAGCCACGGAGCACTATCAAACTCATTCAAACATCCAAATAAATACCATACTTACGCAATTAGACATGCTGCATGACGAACACTTTGTAAAGATCCATTTTGAGGGTTATATTAGCTGTGTGAACTTTGTTTATGCTGTTTAAGGCAAGCGCGAGCTCCGTGGGCGGGGGAGCACGAGAATTTAAAGGGGCCGCAGCCTGAATCGGCGCATAGTTAATGATGCCCCAAAATAGGCAGTTAAAAAAATGAATAAAAAAAAATCTATGGGGTATTTTCAGCTGAAACTTCACAGACACATTCAGGGGACACCTTAGACTTATATTACATCTTTTAAAAAGACGTTCTACAGCACCTTTAAAATGACTTCACTCACACCTGGAGGGCAGCGCAGGGCAGGAATGGGCAACTCCGGTCCTGGAGCGCCGCTGTCCTCCAGAGTTTAGCTCCAGCACGATTAAGGTTGGGAATGAGCAGTGTCACAGACTAAAACACTCGACTCACACTCTGTTTGTCCTGCACCTCCGCCACGATCTCCTGCTCTCCGATCCTGGCACTGAAGTGACACACGGCGGCGTCGGCGGGCAGCGGGAAGACGAACACGGCCTCCAGGGGGCGCTCCTCCTCATTGACGTACTGCAGACTGGAGCTGACGGACACCACGTGATCCTGGACCTGCAGCTGCACTGAGATGCTCTTCAGAGGAACTGAAACACACACATCAGAAGATCTGCACCTGCTGCTGTCATTAAGAGACACAATATGAGCAGTTAAAGCTGTAATTATGAGGAGGAAGAGGAGAGTTTATACCTGGCTCATTTTTGTCAGTCACGAGACCACAGCAGTTCACCATCCTGACCCTCTGAGAACAAACCAGCTTTATATTATATTATATTATATTATATTATTATATTATTTCATGAGTCTGTTTCGACAAAACCTCGATAATCTGCTGCAAGATACAGACTCGCTGTGTAATATCGTGAATACAGTACACGTTCAGAAGAAAATTAAGTCATAACAATTTTAAAGGTGCCTATAGGAGTTTTAAAATAATTCATAAGAAACTGAAAGAGATGAAGTCATGTCGACGATCTCCTCGGCCAAAGTGAAAGTAAACAGGAAACAGTCTTACTGCTGTATGAATCCTCAGCGATCAGTCAGTGAATGATGAAGATGAAGATGAGTTTCTCACTGACCGCGTCAAGGTGTTTCAGGAAGAATCCGATGACTTGCTGAAAATGAAGCTGAATCAACTGCTGTTTTGAACGCGTGAATGCTCATGAATATTAAGTTGGTTACGTCATGTGCGTTCTACGACAGTGGGCGGAGCCACGTGCATATTCATATTTCGCTCCGCTGTGGGCGTGGCAAACGAAAGGAATGAAAGTTGTTGCTTTATCTTGTTTTATCATGTTTGATAGATTATTTCGATAAGGTAATATAGCCGAATGGACACATGCTCATTTACATGATCAACTGTTCTTAATCTTAACATTATAGGCTAAAATAATCGCTTTGCACGTGCTTTTATTAGAAAGCTTTCATCAGGGTTTCATGTCATCGTTTCTGCTGTGTAGCCTAATTTAATAAAAAAAACTCAAGCTTTCTGTTTTTCCTCATTACTTTTGAAGTTGTAAACCTCCCTGTAATTGTTTATTTTGCAGCATCGTGACTTAATAAAAATTACTGAAATAAATTCATTAATAAATTTTTTGTTTTGTGTTCACTCTTGTCAGTTTTCAACCACTTGGGTCATGCTGACACTTACTTTGAGCATTAGGTTAACCTTTTTTAATTAATTATTTTTTATTAGTTATGTTTTTTGTGGACTGCACTGACACTGATGAGATCTGAACTAAGCTGGACGATGAAAATCTGTTTTCTGCAGATAAAGACTGAACTGCGTCATCACTGAACTGAGCTCAGTTAACAACACTATGTCTCTTTAGAGCTGCTTTACAGCAGAACTGATCTGTTTGCCTCATTTAATCATTCTCCTGATGATCATTGTAAGCTGATTTTTCAAACAATCTATTATATAAAGCATTACAAAAATAATGTCTTCACTTGACTTGGACTACTAAAGTTTTTTTTTTTTTAATGTCACTTTTTTAGTTATTTATGTCATTATGCACATTCACTAATATTTAAAATGTGGTTGAAATGAGGACATGTGCTTGGCATGTTGGTACAACCTCACCAGACACTTCAGTAATCATGCACTGTTCCTCACCTTAACAATGTAAGTCATGTTCTTTGAATTTGTAATGTCACGGTCTCTTTCAGATTGAGTGTTTCTGATCTCACTCTGAATGTGTCATCAGACTCAATATAAAAGAATATTTTGTTTGTCAGGGATGCAGAGGCCCTTAATTTTAAGCTTTTGCTTTTGTTGATTTGTCTTGCATGTCCATCTTCAGAGAATACACACTCTGATAAAGCTTATAGTGTGAAATTCATTGGATAAACCAAAACAGTAATGCATAAAATTAGGTAATAAAAATTCATTTTTAAAAAAATGTTTAAGGTACTGGTACTTTTTTCTGGTCTCTGGTTTCTAGTATTGTGAGCACTTCTTGTGTCTATTTGCCTCGTCATGATGACTCGCTTGTTGTATTCCTCGCTTTGGATAAATGCGTCTGCCAAATGAATAAATGTAAATGTAAATGGTCTCTCTTGATTTGCATTCTAACACACAGGAAAACGCCTGTAGAGAAAATCACTCAGCTGCTCAGAACAATGGATTCAACTTTTGTAGTTCTTGTATTTGTGTAAAGACTTTGTTAAATGTTTCTTACTTCTACAGAACTACATAGAATGAATCCTGTCTTAATTATAAAAAATGATTGAAAAAAACAAAACAAAACAATATTTACAAAATAAGTAATATTACTTAAATCATTTAAATAATCTAATGCTCAAAGTAAGTGTCAGCATGAAAACTGACAAGAGTGAACAAAACAACGTCAAAAGAACATTTTAAAATCTTTATCAAAACAATTTTATTTCAGTAATTTTTGTGAAAGTCACGATGCTGCAAAATAAATTATAAGGACTTACAACTTCAAAAGATGCGACAAACAACGAGGAAAAACAGAAATATGTGCTTGATTAGTTTTTTGTATCCCTAACATTAGGCTAGACAGCAAAAACGATGAAAAACCCTGATGAAAGCTTTCTAATAAAAGCATGTGCAAAGCGATTATTTTCGCCTATAATGTTAAGATTAAGAACAGTTGATCATGTTTGGGCACGTGTCCATTCGGCTGGATTATCTTATCGAAATAATCTATCAAACATGATAAAATAACTTTCATTCCATTCGTTTGTTCGTATTTCAATAAAGCCACGCCCACTGCAGAGCGAATATTCATGAATATGCACGTATGCTCCGTACATATTTTTCACAGGAACTGAATATTACACAACAGCTCTGAAGCCCTAGCTTAACCTGATCAACCAGATTCACAAACAACATTGAGACATTGTGATTTTCACCTTGTTATATAAAATCACAAAGGGGATAATTTGGACAATTCAAAATTTGTTGAATGTTCCGCTCAATATGTAAACATGTAATGGTTACAACAATTATTACATTAGTTTTGGAACATTAGGGGTCAAGGGTCATGGTGGTGTTTATGGTACTGGACTCCTCACAGATAGTGGACTGGTGATCCGACTGTCTGAAGTAATACTGTGTAAAACATCAGATGTGAATCAGTATTTGGACTATAATTAACACAGTTGTTTAATGTCTGTTAAAAGCAACTAGTTTTTATAGTTAACCTGGATGGACTGAATTTACAAATAACATGCAGACATTTCACTTGATAAAAATGATGCATTAAAGGGACAGTTCATCATTCACTCACCCTCAAGTTGTTCCAAACCTGTATGAGTTTCTTTGCTCTGCTGAACACAAAAGAAGATATTTGAAAGAATGTCAGTGATCAAACAGTTGATGGACCATATTGACTTTCAGGTTTTTTTCTTTTTTCTTTCAATTCTATAGAAGTCAATGGGGTCCATCAACTGTTTACCCTTCAAAATCTCTTCTTTTGTGTTCAGCAGAGCAAAGAAACTCATACATGTAAACTATCCTTTAAATGCATCAAACTGTTGACAAATGACTGCTTTAATGTGATGAGGTCAAAGTGCAACGGAGGGACACGTGACAGATATTGGATGTATAAGGGATTTCACAAGTGTTATCATGAAGTGTTCTGAACACTTTAAATGTCTCAACATGGCAGTCTTATCCTGCAGATATGATTACACTGATCAAATGTTTTTCTCAACGCTAATGTGTGTGCTTCTGTGAGGACAACAGCAGTTTAGATCTGATCATCGTCACGAGCAGCAGGAGAAAAGCCAGTCTTCAATCTTTAACGCCTTTCATAGATGTCAAGTCCTTTTTGTGAGCAAAGAATCCCCTGATAAAGGCCCAGTCGCTGTAAGAATGAAGAATGAGTCAGAGGAACGCGTTGCTTCATCTCGTCTGCAGCGGGGAATGTTTGCTGTGGGTGTTTGAGGACACGCCCGACACGCCGAGAGAAAACAGGCAGATTCATTTATTCAGCTTACAATATTCACACTGAAAAATTCAGTATTCATCATGAAACATTTCACAACAATAAGTTATTAAATAGCAAAATTAATCAAGAACCAGAAAATGTTCAGTTTATGCTCAAGTTCTGAAAATACATGTAATAATGGTCTTTACAGTCTACCAGAGCTTTAAAATCCCTCAACCAAACACAAAAACTGAGCTTCTTCACTGTCAACATTACAAACACAATGCAGACACATGTTGATCAGCAATAAACTGCAGGAATACTGAAGCTGGTTTCTGATATCATATTTCAGGTTTATTTTAGCATGTGCTTAATAAAACTCAAGCTTGATAAAACAGACAGACCGGCTCAGAGGAGCCAAGCTGGTTCAACTGGTACCGGTCTGAATGACCAGTGAAGACGTCTCACTGGACTACCTGCAGCCATAACCAGCTTAACTAGCTTGTGCCAGTTACAAACCAGCATTGCTCATACAACTTCAGCATGAGGGTGGAGAAATGATGACAGGAGTTTTATATTTGGGTGCACTAAATGAAGTTGGTCTAAACTGGTTTATCTGTTTATCTTGCTGGAGAAAGACAGACCGAGAGAGAGAGAACAGATTATGGCATCAAACAGCAGCTCATATGGAGCGAAGCGTCAGTTCCTCACCTGAGAACCACCGTGAAGTGGTTTTCCTGCAGCTCTCCGAGTCTTAATGGATGTTTCTCGTAGCTGAAGTTTCCCAGCTTCAGATTGTTGAGGCGAGACAATCTTTCAGCGCTGATCCTGTGAAGAAACATTCAGATTTTCAAAAAGCAACAAAAGAGCAGAATACAGGAGAGTTTGAGGGATCTGGTGCTCGCTTCACTTACTTCAGGACGGTGATCTCCCGCACAGTGACGGTCCTCTTGTGTTTGGTGTCCATGTAGGAGAACATGTTGGGCCTGACCCTAAACACAAAGAAGACCTCTGTGTGTGATGTCACGTAACGACAGCAGGAGGAACTCGGAGAGGATGTTGGTGGCCTCCATGGTGTCCTTCTCCTTATAGAGCACAAAATGACAAACTCCCATGGTTCTCCAGCCACGAATGCTTTCGAGGGGCTTCGGTGGGAGACAAAGGAAGAGACGAAAGACACTAAACGAAAAAGGACAAAATAATGAATCACAGAATGAAACAACATAACTGAGCCTTTTTAAATGCTTTATTTTATTTTTTTGTAAAGAAAACATACATGATCAATACCAGCAGCATTATATTCAGAACATTTATATACAATAACTGGAGAAAGTAAATATCTGTCGAGTTATCAGTATAATTCAATATAATCAATCAGTATAATTCTGTTGAGTTCAGTATAATTCAAACACATTTCCTGATGCAGACTTTGACGTCTTTATAACAGTGTTTGATCACCGTCCAGTCAGCTGATCTGATTCTGAGCTGGGAGAAAGTCTGATCCGAAAACAGCATTTTAATGTTTGTTTTAAAAGTCCACCGTTTCAAAAAAACAAACAAAAAAACAAACAAAAAAAAAAAAAAAAAGGAATCTTATATAATGAAAACTATATCTCCACTGATATTCAGATGGAAATACATTACAAAAAAAAAAAGATTTATTCTATCTGAACATTTCTTAATTCAATAAGCGTCATTAATTTCTGTATCATACAGTATCAAATGTCACAAACTCAAAGAAAAACAAAATCTTTAGATTGTGTAAATAATAACTTATGAAAGATAAGGAAAAAGCTGTAATAAATGAATAAATTCTGTCCTTCACCACTCCGCCTCTCCCACAGCCTTCGAGAAAACATAGTCTTTCCCTCCGTAACACATCACTCCATCTTTCAAGTAAAACTTCCATCGGTTCTTACTACGGTGAATCTGTAAAACACAAACAAATATCATTTAATACATTAAAATATTAATACTATTGTTGACACTACAGCAACTTTCAATTAAGTCTCATCAAACAGATCAATGGTCTTCTTTCTTTCCTCTTACAAATGGTTTTGTCTGGAGATTTGTGCCAAAGGAGTGGAACTAAAATACAAATGAATGGAGATTTAGTACGTTTACATGTGCTGGAGCTTCTTCATCCGTCTGTCCGACACAAGTGTCATCACCAGAGCTTTTATTTATAAATATTGTCAACCGTGTCAGATTCAGGCACAATATGAGATCCACTCATTGTCAGAATCATACACTAGATTTTGGTTTGTTTTATGGCTTGACATTGAAAACATGTCAGTTTTGCCCGAGAACAGACCACGTTTGTTTGTTTTTAGTGGCTGTTGGCAAAACCGCTTGAAGGTCCATACCGCCACCTACTGCCTGACACCTGCATACACACCTTTCACCTGTTTTCACATGCTCCAGTTCTCAACTGTTCTCTACAAAACTCTTTTTTGCATGTTTTTTGCATTTATGGCAAGTTTATCAATTTATCAAAATTCCTTGATTTATTAGCTAAAATACTTGTTGAATTGTATTAAAAGACACTAGAAAAAAAAAATGTTTCCAGGTGGTTGTAAAAAATAAATAAATAAATTCAGCCACGCTAAACACGTCAAAGGACACCGTCCCGGACACAAACGAAAGTCAAAAACTAAAAACACATAAGAGTATGAAGCACAAACACAAGCTCATGTTTTATCATAAAAGATCATCCGTTCCACAGGGTTTTAAACAGGATCGTATCAGAACTAAGAGACTGCTACTGGAAAAATATGATACTTTTATTTAATAGCCATCGTTTTTATCCAGTGTATTTTAAAGCAATGTTAATTTTCAAGTCCTTTCACCTCATTCAATAAAATCTCCCCCAAACAGTTTCTCAGTAGTTTTTTACCTTGTCATACTGGCAAACGATGACATTCTCAGTGTCGAAGATCTCTGGGATATCCTGATCACTCACGTCATCTCCGGAGTTCAGCGGATCCTGAGAGAAAGAGAAAGCATTCATTTCTTCTCTTTTAAACTGGACTAGACTTTATGTGTGAAAATCGTCCTGCTCATGAACATGACCGGAGGACGTTATGAGACCTGAAATTCACCTCAAATTCTTCAAGGTCTAATGAGTAAATCAAGAAAAGCAAAAATGCAATATTAACTATGATTCAAGACCACTTAAAATTTTCTCCACACCCAACTAGTGATAGTGATAGCAGAAAAATCTTACAGAATATATAAAGAGAATATAAAGGTACAGTGTCTGTCCACACAATGAGTGCTTTATTTCAGTAGTGGTCACAGAACAATCAGAAGTCATCTGAGCATGCTAGTGACATCATCAAGTTGATGTTTTGACTAATTAGATAATGGTGGCAGCAGATGTGTGTTTTACTCATAAAACATTAGGCTCAAGAGATAACAAGTTTAGATAAAGGGTCACCATTTACACAGCTGAAGATGTCGTTAGCTTTATCATTTGCACAACCCTTCCTTGATAATAAACTCCAGCACATCTGCGCTACAATAACCCATAAAGAAATCCCCCTTTACCGTAGATAATGATTTACAATGAACTCCGTTAGAGAGCTTTATGGCTAACGATCCTTTCAAAAAAACATCTTGGCAACGCTTTAATTCGATGATCCACTTTAGACAATCCACTGTATCATAAGTAAAGATACCATAAGATACCATAAGTATCTTTGCAACTACTTATTCTACCAACCCAAACCTCTATTAATACTCTAGAAGTAAGTTTGCAACTACATGTCAACTATCAGTTTTTAGTTAGTAGAATGTCTAAAGTGGACCACAGAACTAAAGTGTAACCTGTTGAGGAAGGAAAAAAAGCTCTTATCCCTTTAAATCTCTGAATTTTCGCCATCTCTAAAAAGCCAAGCCAGCGTTGATTCTGGTTTTGTTACAAACTCTGTCGCTTTGCCTTTTTGATTGTTGATTCTGCACTGTTCTGAGTTTCTTTATTTCTACAACGGGTGATTTCCCAGAGGTTTGTCGTTTTGCGTTGTCCATCTATGGTCTCACTCATGGTGACAACTAACCTGCTCTAATCCCACACCATAGGCTACACAAGCTACTTTTCTCCATTTACAGATAAGAGACACGCAGAGGCTTACCATAGTGAATCAGAGTAACACAAAACACTTGGAAGAAGGTTTGATGATGTATTGACTCATTTAAACCTGGTTAATTTGAAAAAAATTACATAATGAACCTTTAATAACAGGCTACTAGTCATAATCATATTTCTTTGCACGCGTGTGAAAGTATCAGCGCTCGTCAGACTCTACGGTAATCCTCTGAAAACTCTGACGGCTCATTCTTCGGTTCAGTAACCGGTCTAGTAAGCGCCACCTACCCGTTTCCTGCCTGTAAGTGTCCATCTCGTTCACCGTGAACCCTCAGTCTGGCACTAGGGGTGTGTGTTATCATGATATTACACCATTAACGATTAAAAAGTCTCCACGATCTACCTTGATGCTACAATCTCTCTTCAGTCGCAGCTCTGGAGACTATCAGAAACCCGTGCTGTTTGGCCATCTGTGTACTGTAAGTGCTCTCATTACCTCTTCCTCTTCCAACTCCTCCTCCCCATTGCCATTGATCATTCCCAGAAACTCATTCTCTCCAACGAGCCCCAGATCATCATCATCATCGTCGTCGTCGTCGTCATCTTCCTCAGTGTCGGAGCTGCTGTCAGCGACTCCATCCAGTTGTGCGATGTCCACCAGCTGGTTGAAGTTGATGTCCGTCTGGAGCTCCGTCTCAAGCTGATGAAACAGCATCAGTATCATATTCTGCATTTAACGATAATCTTTGAGCAGAAACAATTATACAGTTTCATTAAAACTACAAGGCTACATGATGAAAGTTTTTCTTCAGGAGAACTAAAATTAAAATTGTTACTCATCTCAAACACATTTGCATACTTCCACACCCTCCTCCTCGTCTCTCATATCTCATTAACATATTGAAACTGAAGCAGCATGTTCAGTTATAACCCATTTTACATTCATTTTTTTTAATGGATTAGGCAAACGTTTAGTTTAAGGTCTAATTTTTCATGCATCGGTTCATGCATTAGGGTGGTGGGGGGGAGAACAACTAACTTAACTGTCGCTTATTTAATGATATTGAATTTTTTTTTTTTTTATGGCAGAATTTATATCATTCATATTCAATTGCTATAGTTTAGTCTTAGCTTATAGCCCAAAGTATACTTTTAACACGTACTCGAGGGTCAGTGTACAGTGCACGTGACGCAAATTTGATCATCAGAAGAGTAATGCTGCGTTCACGTCACCTTGTATTTACCGGTATCTTGAAATGACAACACGTGACGTTATATTCGGAGCTGTTCAAGTCCTTTTGGTCCTTGGACTGGGAATTATGCGTTTCCATGGCACCACTATCACGCCTAAATTAATCTACAGCGGTTAGGTGGTATAGTGGCCACGTGGTACATCTGGGAGCTTTCAGAAAACTCCCAGCTTACAAGCTGTAACTACGATCTCTACGAGGACGTGAACGCTTTTTACAAGCTAGAATCTCGTAACTACAGGAATTACAAGGCCGCGTGAACGCACCTAAAGTTTCTTACGTTGTACGTGCGTACTGTCGCACATGCGCATTTAAATTTTTTTTGCAGTAATTAGTTTATCCACAAGGTGGCATCGATTCACAGCATAGTCGAAGAAAAACTGCATAAAACAGAACAGACCGGAGCTCATGCTATCTACAGCGACAACGGAGGCCAACATAGACGAGAGATTGTGTGAAGAGGTTAGAAAGTACCCTTATTTGTACAACTCTAGCATTAAAGAATACAGAGATGTTTACATGGGTTGTAACTCGTGGAGAGAGATTGTTCAAAAAGTCAAGTGAAGTATTATACTTAGCAAGGCTATGCGTTCGACTGTGCGCGAGCATACTGTACATGTAAAAAAAAAAAAAAAAAAAGGTATACTTTGGGCTTATAGGTGAGGTGGAGAGAAGTTACCGCTTTTATTCGAGAAGAGGGCAGCATGTATGTGTTATTATTATGAGTATTACAGCATGATGTGTTATTATTTTTGAGCCTATACAGTAAACAGGTGCATTTTTTCTTTTTTTTCTTAAAAAAAAAAAAAAAAAAAACTAAATCGCTGCTAAAACAGAAAAAGGTTGGCGTTTTCCCTTTTGCCAAATAGGTAATAAAACTTCAACACCCACAGTGCACTGGGCATGCTGCCATCCAAGGCCACATCCACCAGTCTGCTATGATTTGTAGAGTCAATAGCAAATAGGGCTGCCCTCAACTAAAGTTTTACTAGTCGTCATTCATTTAAGCCATTAGTCGACTAATCGCACATTTATAATAATTTAATTACTTATATACTGGGGGAATATAAAGCCTATCCTGCACTCAAGCACACACAAAGTTTGCTGCAAAGCACGGGCAAAAGGAATGATTATGAATTTGTAGGAAAAAAAGCAAGAAGGCATTTTAATTATTAATAAACTAGTGTTTTCTGAGACAGTGTCGGCTGCAAAGATGAAGTTGATGCTGATGTGCCTATAGAAGGCATCTTTCGTATGGATTTCATAATCAGGTAGCATTTGCTTTTTTATTTGAATTCGTTTGTGTAAAAGTAGACATTTCAAGCATTTTCTAGATATATTTCTCATGTCTGTGAGGCAAGTATACACTGAGTTTCGGTTCATTTTTGTGACACACTCCAGTTCACAGAGGCCGAGACAGCAGAAAGTGCATCCTGTTTGTTTTCATTATTTTACAAAAGCACAAAAGCACTATTTTGTTGTTATTGTGAGTTTACACAAATATAAGTACCCTTTACAGTTACAAATGCATTAGTTTTATCTGTATGACAAAAATGATTTTAAGTTGTTTCCACTGTTGTCTGGAAAAAAAAATGCAAGTGATCGCACCGGCGCCTCCATGTCTTGCAGTAAGTGTGCTGTACTTCAGCTTCCGAACTCTGCACAAACTCTTGGATATGCTCCTAATAACACCACACATTTATCTAGGATAACATTAGAGTGAGCGCCATTTAAAGTTGCTACTACTTATAGCCATATTTGAGGTCAATGGATGATAGGCCAACATTTGGATTTCCTGCCTGTAGGGCTGGGCGATATGGCAAAAAAAAATTAAATCTTGATTTTTTCAGAACGATTGACCGATTCACGATTTTTTTTTTTACTGTTTAACAAGTCACCTTAAAAACTTAACTACAATTTGATTTAAGTAACATTCTCTTTATTAACAATCTGGTTAAAAAAAAAGTTCCATTCCAAGTGCAGCACATGAAGTGATAAACATGGTTTAACAATTTGTTAAATATCTTTGCAAAAATATGCCTGAAATATAAAGACAAATGTTGTACAAACTTATCTTAAACATCCTATATAATCAGAAATAATATAAGAAAATGCTAAATATTTCTTAGCCAAAAAGTAATAGCAATAAATACCACCATTAATAGGCTATTATTAACCGCAAATGCTTTGTAAAAACAGAAAACAGCAGCTTTCAGCCTGTCACCATCATGCAAACATGAATATCAAACAGGTTTACGCATTCCATTGCACTATGTGTCCTATTGTTTTTTATGTTTGGTGGACATGTTTAGGTGTTGCACTTGTGTCTCGCGTCTTTTGCAGCGTCTCACCCATGACACGGCATTCTAAAAACACGGCGGTCAAGTTAAAAAAAAGCTCATCTCACGTTTAATAACTTTGCCTTTTTTCTCATTCCACTGCCTGCGTCTCATTTTTATAACGCACTAACGCATTTCTGAATGAACAGCTGCTTAAGAACAGTGATGTGTTCTACCTTCATAGAGCGTCACATGACAGCGGTTAATAAGGCGCGCCGGAGCCATCATGAGGTCGGATCATTCTCCTAATACGGTTATCATTGCTGTATTGTCAACATGTCTAATTGTAACGCTTGCTAACATTTTTATAAACGCCAAACAACCTGTAAAAGCAACACCAGGCCAACAGACTCTGGATGTGATAATGAATAAACTACCCAGTGCTTCAGAGAAAGCGAAACACATCATCTGCAAAGACATTTGTCCACTTGCCATGGTGTGGAAAACCCAGGTTTATACTTTGGAGACATGGTCCATGATAGTTGTGCCTACAGTCTATGACAAGACCAGAGCCTTGCATGAGAGTCGAACTGGGAAAATGTTGCAGAACTACTTTCCTAACGTAGCAGTTGAATGAAACCTTGCTGAAAAAGAACTGGTTTAGTCACACACAATGCACCTAACATGGTTGTCGCTGCCCGATTATGTTGAGAGCTACAAACACCCTCAACCAGGCCTCACAGCGCGCACTGAAGATGCCAGCTGTTGCAAGGATACTAGATTCAGATTCAGATATCTTTATTAGTCCCCAAGGGGGCAATTCAGTTCTACAGCCAACTTGGACGAGTAAGGGGCCATTCACACAGAATGTGTTTTTCCATTCCAATGCACTACGCTTCCATTGTTGATGCAATGGAAGTAAACACACTAGATGGACATGCAAAACCACTGAGGTCACATCTTGCATCTTTTGCAGTGTGTCACACATGACATGGTGTTCTGAAAATGTGGCGCTCAAGTTAAAATCAATTCAACATCTAAAAAAACGTGTCTCGAGACCTTGTGTTTTTTCCCCATTCCACTGTCCGCGTTCTGTGTGAACGAGCCCTAATAAACTTGACTGGGTTTTACCACAGAAGTGCTGTAGGACTCAATGCTTTGCACAAAACAAAAGTTGCTTGACTGAGTCAGACATATCCAGTGCTGAGGAGTTCATTCATCCTGGCCCTGAAGCCCGTGAAAGTGGCTACATGTGTTGTGTTGGACGAGAGTATCCTGAGACCCCCTTTCATAGCCACACTACATGCAAAGCTCTTTTACAGTCCTCCTTAAGTTCACAGTGACTTTTACACAAAATGTTTAATTGAAGGGTAAACTCATTTCAGGCTGCCAAGAAATGGACCAGTTGTAGATGCAGGCAGCAAAAATCAAACTTATACAGAAGAATAAAGTTCTTATGAAGAATAGAGAATGTTTTAAAAAGCTGTTTTCTTAAGTGCATGTAAAACATTTAATTTCAGCAACTTGTCAGATAACACTTAGCTTCCTATTGTTTTGGGGCTTTTCACTTGTCTACAATCTCTATTTGGAGGTAGAAAAGACTAGAACAACACTGGTTTCATATTCATAGGTATTTGGCATGTTGCATTGAAGTTTACCTTAATGTCATGACTAGTTTTAGCCTGCAAATCTGGAAGAGCAGTTGATTCATCATCTACTCCATCTGGCTCTTTTAAGGCCGTTTCGATCACATTCCTGGTATAATCCGAGCGCGGCCCCTGTGCTGGCGGAGTGAAGAACGATGAGGCGCTCATGTCGATGGGCTGTGGGCTGAACTCAATGCCATCGAGGGTGAACTCGCTCTGACTGTCAGAGGCTGATGGAGAGGGTTTGTCATCAGTTTGTTGACAGAGCTGATGGGGCAATGGCTGCGGAGGATTTGGCAGTGTCTCAGACGCCACACAACCAGATGGCGCTGGAGGACACGGAACAGACAGATGGGCCGGGATGCTGCGAGAGACCTTACAGGAACATTGACTTTGTAGAAATGTCCTAAATGTGAGAGAGGAACAGGGAAGAACAGCTAAACATTATTTATGCCATCATTTCAGCTCATTTACATCAACACATTAAGTGGTTGGAATGGGAGATTCAAAGTCTTCGAGAGAAGGCTTCTTCAACTCAGTCTTGTCTGTAGGATTAAAGCAACTGTTGCAGGGGTGCAAACTCAGTTCCTGGAGGGCCACAGCCCTGCAAAATGTATCTTCAACCCTATTCAAATGCACCTAATCCAGCTAATCAAGTCCTTCATTTTAAAACTACAGGTATGTGTTTCGGAGCAGGTTTGACCTAAACTCTGCAGGACTTTGGCCCTCCAAGAACTGAGTTTTGCACTCCTGGTTTACGGCCTTTGCAAATCTTCATGCACAGAGGCAGAGCTAGGACATACTAAGCTGAGAAATATTTGCCTTTTTTATTTAATCAGTTTTCTTTGAATACAAAAAAATCTTTTTTATTTTGGTAAATTTATCATAATTCTCCATGCATCACATTTTGCAAATTGCCGGTTTAGAGCAAATTAGGGCATAAGTGTGATTCACATGTTGTTGCACATCAGTCTCTCTGGCTTTAACCCACAACATCTGAATGATTTTATGTAGTATTTCAAGACCATAAAAACTGGGGGGGCCAGGCAGGCAGGGGCCACTTGTGATTTCAGGGGTTCAAACTTTAATATTTATAACCTACTTTTAACTTTTCATTATTACTAGGTCATCTATTACTCTGCATTCTATATAAGCTATTATTTCAACTAATGTTTTTAATGTCCAAGTTCAATTTCTCAACCCCGATCCTAGTGACCCCCAGCTCTGCACAGTTTAGATGTCGCCTAATTAAACACGCATGATTCAACTCATTGGCTTTTAGTAAAGACTCCAAGACCTCAGATGGGTGTGTCAGATAAGAAAGACATCTATAATTGGGCTCCAGGACCCCAACGCTATATTGTAATGTGATTGTCACATTCACAGTCTTGTAGTCCTTGTTGTGTAAAGGACTTTTATGTTGAAGTGTATTTTCTGTTCCCTGTGTTTAGTTCCTGCTTCCTCTGCCTACCTTGTTAGTTTCCATGGTTGCCCTCATTTGTTACCATAGTTACTAGTCACCTTCACCTGTCCCCGGTTATTCCTTATGATCCCTGTGCATTTATACCCCTGTGTTCAGTGATCTTTTGTTGGTCATTGTTCTTACATGTCTTCACACCTCTTTTGTGTTCCTGGTTCCCGTTTGGATTATGTTTCTCTCTCTAGTTTGGATTATCTTTGTTTGTGTGTTTTTTAATAAACTGTAGCTGCACCTGGATTTTAAGCAGGGAAGGCTTGTCTCTCCTCTTGCCTAACCATTCTCTGCTTAACAGAACGACAACCTCTTAAAAAGAAATCGGCAGATTATGCATCTTCATCAGGGAGACCGGGCCATCAAGGAATACGTCAGACTTTATTGAGCTGGCACATTTGACTTCTATGAACGAGGTTTGCATCATGATTTTTTAGGGGGGAGGGGCTGCTGTATGAGGGGTCCCGGAGGTCCCTGTAATGCGCTTCCTGTAATGGCAGGTGCCATTTTGTGTATTTGGGCTGCACACACTTCTCCAGCTCCTCCCAGGGCTGCCGACATCTGCTACAGCTCCTCCTGAGGCGGCTGCGTCCGCTACAGCTCCCTTCTGAGGTGGCTGCGACCACTACTTATCCTCTCTAGGCGGCGGTGACAGCTACTGATCCTTTTTAGGTGGCAGTGACTGCTCCTGGACCCTCTGCTTGCTGCGTCATGGCCAAGAAGGCCGCCTTTGAACCCTGTCTGCCATAACATGACCACGGGGGTTCCTGAACTCTGTCTCCACCGACACGATAATGGAAGCCACCTATGAACTACATGCTGATTCTGTACCGGTCAAAGAGGCATTCCCTGAACCCTCCGTGCTTCCTGTTACTCCATGGAGACGTTGCTAACCTCTCTGTGCTCTCAGTTTTAGTTCTGCCTAATCCCCCATGGTGATCTCCAGTTCTACCAGGTCTGCTGTGGTGGTCACCAGTTTCATCTGCTCTGCTGAGGTAGTCTTCTGTCCTGTTTGCTTTGCATTAGTGTTCGCAAGCTCTGCCTGCTCCACCGTGGTGGTCACCAGTTCCTCCTGCTCCACTATGGTGGACTTCTACTCCATCTGCTTTACCGTGGTGGTCTTGTGCTCCACCATGGTGGTCTCCAGCTCCACCCCGGCTACCTGCTCTGCTGGCTCCGCATTGGCTCCCCAACCTGCCCGTTTCCAGTTACGCTTCTGTTCCACGGGCCTGGTCCTCCATCCTCTCCCTAGTCCACCTCTGCTCCACCACCCTCCTAGACTTTTTGTGGAGTGTCTGGAATCCGCTCCTTGGACTAAAAGGACTTTTATGTTAAAGCATATTTTCCGTTCCTGTTCCTGTGTTTAGTCCCCGTATCCTTTGTTTTCATTGCTTACCATGTTAGTTACCCCCCACAGTCCGTAGTTACCCTCATTTGTTGCCATAGTTACTTATCACCTTCACCTCTCCCTGGTTAGCCCTTATGATCCCTGTGTATTTATACCTGTGTTCAGTTGTCTTTTGTAGGTCGTTGTTCTTGCATGTCTCTTCACCTCTTTGTGAGCTGTTGCATTCCTGGTTTCCCTTGCCTGGATTATGTGTCTGGTTCCCCTGTTTGGATTATTTTTTGGCATCTCGTTTGGATTTACAAATCAACATGATGATCTAAGTTTCTTTTACATATTATTGTAGAAGCATAATACATCAGTTTTTGATCACTATAAAATCACTATAAAAGCTATTCAATATAAGCAACAACAGACAATTGGATGTTTCACACTACATGAACATGACTGAAATTCAATATTGTCTTTTACCTGCATCTTTTCTCAGGTATGCTGAAGATGTGAAACGCTAGTAATGTTAAAACAGTACAATAGTGATGGGTCGCTCATGAACGATTCAGTCATTGCATTTTCCATTTGACAAATGAGCGAACGATACAGGAGGTGATATTTTACCTTTAGGCTGCATTATAATGATTTCCTAATATGATCAAAGATGTTTTTGTGACACTAGCGACACCTAGCAAAATTACAAAAATACAGCATATTTTGCAAATGCCCCTTTCACGCATCATACCTCCCTTAACTCAAACATTACAATCACAGCTCTTACGGGTGCTTGTAAAGGTTTGTCTCAACAGGTAAAAGTACGCTACTTTCAATAAAAGGTCAAACATATTAGTGTTGCTATGTGTCATAAATAAGAGATGAAGTAGACTAACACTCAGTCTATAGCAGTAGATCTCAACTGGTTTGGCCGTGAGACCCACATTTTCCCATGGTCATCAAGTTGCAGTGCAAATTTTTAGGAACTTGAATGAAGAAAATGTATTTCTCAAAAATCCTTGACACACAAACACACACCACCAAAAACAGTGATTTGTTTTTCTTGCACTTCTTTTACACGAAGCTGAATGTCTTCTCCCATGTAAAAAGTCAGTCATGGTCCCACATCTCAAAGGCAAACTTATAAATATAAAAATATAAATAAATACAAATAAAGGCTGTGATTAAAGGTCTATCATAAAATTCAAAAAATATGGGGCTGCTTTTATTTCCCCACCAATGTCAAAATCAAACCTACGCCCTTGCCGGACTGCGATTTCAACCGAGGGGGACAATTCTTGTGTCCTGGCACCGGCTCTGAACCCTTTCCATCCAGTCAACACAACGTTAAACGTGGAGGATGAGGATGTTGAGAGTGCGGAGACTCACCTGAGGCCGTCTGCAGCGTGACACCAGCGGGAATCTGGACCGGATACGTTATTCCAGGCGGCAGAGAGAATGTGGCAACAGAGCCACAGTTGTTCTGAAAGTCATGGAAAACATGTTCGGTTTGGACATTTTCATTTCACATTCAAAAAAAAAAAAAAAAAAGAGCTTCACCCTAGAAGATCAACATTTACATGAGTTTAATAAGAGGAACTTATTGCATTATTGTATGGGATGTATATTAAGATTGAATAATTCAAGATGTTATGATGCTGATTAATGAACACAGACCACAGACAATCTTACTATATTAAATAGCTGTGAAAGTGGATTTAAAACATGAGTGGAAAGAGAAACGTACTGGTATCCTGGCTATTGGCTACAAATGTGTAAGTGATGCATCACAATCTGTTGTTGACTTACTGCTTTAGAGGAGAAATTCTGCACATTCTGAGCAGCTGGAATGACAACTGAGAACAGAGAAAAGAGTCAAGCATACATGACCAGAGAAAACACAGTGTCATTAAACTAAACTGACAAAAGTGTGAGCGCAAAAGCATGTGGTGAGAGACGTGACTGCGCAATATTTATCGTGACAATATAATTGCTGTTTTAACGATATACGAGCTGACATTATAAAGTATGTCACTGACTTTGCAAAAACGAACAAAAACATGACTTGGAAGTGTCCAAAAGCATCCACTGCATGATGAAGCCAGCAATGCTGCTAGTTATGAGAGCAAAAATATCTCAGTATGAGTTTTTATTTTTTATTTTAATAACACATAATATAGTTATGTGATATCACTATTTTATATCAGTGCATAAGCGTGATCGCGAATGTGATATTGATTTTATGCAACAGTTCAAACAAAAAACAAGTATTGAGTGAGTTACATTTAGGACACAACAATGTCTGGTTTTGCTCTGTTTAGCCAATGAAAATAGTTCCAAACAAGAGCAGAGCTGATGTGCGTCTCAGAGCAACAGTGCAATGTTTCGTACTTGAGTTGATTCTGTTTTTAAATTAATCATTTGAGTCAATGATTCAATTTGCATTGTTTCTAACTGAATCAACCGTTTTGAACGAATAATTTGAATGAATGATTCAATGAATCACTCATTAATTTAGGGTTTGGCTGCCACCTATTGGTAGTTTTAGACAGCCCGCACAAAAACAATCAGCAAAATATCTCCTTATCCTTGTCAAAAAAAAATAAAAAAAAATAAAATAAATAAAAAATCCCAAAATATTTTTTGTTTTTTTGTTTTGTGTCAATATCACATTCCCCTAATTTGGGCTTGCATTTGTTTGGTTGGTTGGTTATTTAGCTATGAGAATTAAAAAAAAAAAAAAAAACAATAAAAAAAAAAAACAGTATAGGCTACAATAAATATATGCAGGAAAGATTTAAAGCCAGAAAGGGCTTATTTAAATATATGTCCTTTCAACGTACAGCAGACTATGGGTTTCTGCAGTCAGTAATATATACCACACATTATATATATATATATATATATATATATATATATATATATATATATATATATAGAGATGTGTGTGTGTGTGTATATATATATAAACACACATCTCATATAGCAACAGTGACTAATATATATTAGTCATAGGGAAATTAAAACAAATGGATATAAAAAGAGAAATAAATAAATTGTAAAGCTTAATTTTGTCAGAGTGACGACTAGCCTAATAATATGTAGCTCAACTTCTGCATACATGTAACAGTGTGTAATAAACACCAAAATTACATGCTATTTTATCTGGTAAACTTTATCATCACATGTTGACCAGCAGCAAACACTGGTGTGTTTTCTTTGCTCTTTAGTAATTTTAATTAATGTAGTAATTAAATATTTCTCAATAGCAAAACATGTCCAAGATCCATCTCAGTATTGTGGTCATTCTGACACAATGACAACTCTATTAATTCATTCTAATGGGGCTTTTATTTTGAAGTGTAGCACCGCAGGAGGGATTTGGGGAGGGAAATGGGTGTGATCACAAATCTGTTCTGCATCTGACCCCTTAAAAGTTTGTAAACATTGCAACGTTTCTGGTGGGCGGGGCTTAGCAAAAAGAGACGCTGGACTCAATGTTGACAAGCGTAAGCTAGCATGTTTTAGGAGGGATTTATTAAACATAGATGCAGAAGGTGGTTCAGAACTGTCCGAATATGTACAGTCACTGACTCTGCGGGACCGTGACAGCTATTTTTGTAAATTAACTTAAGTTTTGGATATTTCCTAGACAACATATGAATTAATTCCCATATGAAGTAATTACTTTCGGGTGATTCGGGGAATTTTGTCTAATGTAACCTAACGCTGGGCTCTATGATTATGGCTAGCAATGTGGATTATTTTAAGAGACCATTCAAAGGATGGCACACACATCTATCGCTGTATGTTTGTTTAACATTTAAGCTAGATAGTGCGCTGAAAGTTGGCGACTTTTCGCCTATAAAACAGAAACTTGCTGATTTGTACTAGATAAAACCAACACACCATCACATATGCATCGATTATTTTACCTGATATGAAGTGTGCACTGCAAACACGAGCATTATTTATGATCATCTCCGTCCAGTCTGTATACGCCTTATTGCATTCAACCACAATTATCTTTTTGATTTCTGTGAAGGAATGTCTGCCGGGATCTGGTAAAACTTTAATTTTGAACCAAAAGTGCTGTTCCTTCTATTCTGGCAGCCAAAAACACAACAAGACGACATTTTAAAGTCAAAACCTCAAACTTTTACCGCGCCTGCTATGAGTTCTTATTTATGTTTTGCCTCCAGCTAGAGCGGTGACGTCACCGTGACGTATGCGATTAAGGGGTGATGGAAATATGACGCATTTTTGTATGCCATAAACTGGAAACGAGTTCGCATTTTAGTGGTTCCGTGGTCTCAGAGTCAATGTGTTTTTGTTTAAATGGCTGAAATAAGGTCCGTGAACACAAGCTCAAGTTACTTTCACGTTTTATTCTACGGCATAAAATACATCAGTATTAACATACCTGTGATTTATTAAGCTGGTATGTGTCTTGAAAATGACTGTTGGACTACAGAGGCTGTCGGCGACATTAAACGTCATCAGCCGAACAGCTGAACTCAGTCCGCTTTTACAGCCTCGTCATGCTTATAATCACGCTCTTACAAACTATTCCAACTCAAACTTTCAGAGGAAATGTCTTCAGATAAAGATGAAAGAGTTGTCGGAAGCTCAGTGCTGGTGACGTTAAGCTCGTGAGACTGTGGTGTAGATCGCTATAACTTTAGCTTTCCTGCATTTAAGCTTCAAAATTCATTAAAGTCGTGTTCACCTGTGAAAATCATCTTGATGGACAAAACGTGCAAGTATCATAAACTTTTGTTAATCACAGAGCTTTTTTTTTTTTTTGCAATAACCCAAAAGCCTTGAAAATCCTGTTGGGTTAGTGTCGAGGGAACCGGCGTGATGCTTACTGCTGAGTGCCCTACAGAGACGCCATCACCTGCACCACTCTACTGTAGAGCTCCATGACTGCAATACTTATAATAACTGAATTACAGAGCTCTGCAATAATAACTGTTAATAGTAAGAGTTGAATTGTATAGCTTTCTAATTTAATTCTTACTAGTAAAAATGCAGCTACGACGAGTAACACTGGGAACATATTATGCTAAAACAGCTTGCCATAAAACACACTGATGAGCTTCAACAGAACTGATCTGAGTTCAGCGGCTGTAATACTGTAAACGCACTGTAATTCACTGTACCTCAAAGCAACACACACACATTGTTGGAGAAAGGCTTTGACAGTGATTTCAGAAGCAGGACACACCGGTGGGTTTATGGAGAGTCTGTGTGTAGTTTGATGGCAGCTGCAGAACAAAATTGGATGGATTGTTGTCTTTAATGAAACCCTCCACAGCTTTCGACTGCACGACCTTTGACTCCCAGAGCTGAAACAACACACACACACTGTCAGAAATAAGTTCAACTGACAGCTGTTTACTACATTTCATCTCTGTATCTTTAACACGAGTGTCTGACCTGTCTGAGGGTGTCCAGCACTCGCTCGTCCACTCCTTCATCACAGAACAGCTCTCTCACACTGTCCATCACATCATCGATGACGGACAGATACAGCTTCGGCTGGACATCAGTCACACACACCTGATCATCTACTGTCACACTAATTACACACTACAACTACAATGTTTGTTAGTGATCTTTATAAGGAAAAAGTAAATAAAGCGTCGTTTCCTCACCAGAGTGTTGGCGTTTGAGAGCATCGCTTCACGCAGTCAAACCAACACAACTGAAGCCAATTAAGAGCTAATCAAGCCCTCTTCTCGCTTACATTCATTACAGTTGACTGTAATTAAGACACTGATGTTGCTACACGGCGAAAGGTAAATGTATAAATTGTAAATGATCACGTAACGAGGGGAAGAAAATATGATAGAAATATATTGAGGGGAAACGCGACGCGTCTCTTTAACGCGCAAAGTGACGTCACCGCCTAGTTTCGCTATTAAAAATCATCTTTCTTTCTTACGTTTTACTGTTGTTTAGGTTACATAATGTATTTTTGTAATATTGTTCCAACCTTCAGTTTCAGTCTGTAACTTTTAGTTGTTTCTTTAATAAATAATAACGTATCACAAAATATCTTCAATTTAACATTTTTAAAATAATTTGTAATATAGGCTATTAGGAGAGAGAAAATCTAATCTAATATCTGTTTGTCCATTCCTCAGGGCAGCTCTCCTCCGCGGGTTTGTCTCATATAGCACATCTGCAAGATGTCGATCGCTTCATCTGGAAAGCATCTGCTGTTAACAAACATCTGATAGACGTCTTTGAGATGTCAGTTTCCCTGCTGAAAAAACAGCATATGCAGGTTAGGTATGTTTTGATGGTTTAAGCTGGTCCTGAGCTGGAGCTAGTTGCTTAGGGCCAGGGGTTGGGATTTGTTATGTGAGGGGGTCTGTGGCTTCATGTGTATGCAAAGACTACAATATCGTATCAACTGACAAACTAAAATATAACAAGTTGAGAGAGCCCTCTGCTATGAACACTAAAATGCTGATCAAAATCATTCTATAGATGCTGGTAGTGTGAAAGCTACATCTGATGACAATAAAATCTTTCTGTAGGCCTGTGCCTTCTCCTCTGTGTCAGTATCAAATATAAGAGTGATGCTATATTAAAGGAGAGAATATAAATACAAAATACAGAGTTCGACATTAAGCCTTGTTTTGTTCTTGTCTAAATTGGTCATTTACTTGTCAGAGTAAAAAAGTAGCTTGTCTGGGGAAAAAATAGGATTTGTGTGTGTGTGTGTGTTGTAAATATAATTTATTCTGAAGCAAGCAACATTCTCATCAGTTTTTTATCAGCAGTGACATATTTATTTATTTATTTATTTATTAACCTTTATAAAAGGGTATCCCCCCCCCCCCCCCCCCCCCAAAAAAAAAATCTAATTAAATCTGTTTCATCTTTTATTTCAAATTCTTACATTTGATAAATTAAAATAGTAAGACACTATAGGGCTGTTGCCAAATTAAATAATTTACACTGAAAAAGTACAACTGCATTCAATGATGTTATGAGATTCTTTGAATATGTTTGAATATACAAATAAGAAATGTTGGTGGGAAATTTATACTTTTAAACATGAAATTAAACCGCCAGTAGATGGCAGCAAGTGACCGTCTTAATGAGTGAGTCACTGAGTCATTTATTCAAACGATTCATTCAAAACGCTGAATCATTCGAAACGTTGAGCTGTGAGATGCGCTGGTTCTGCTTTGATTGGAACTATTTTCGCTGCTACAGTAGAACAAAAACAGGCAATATATTGCACCTAAAACGTAAGTGAATAATATTAACTACTTATTGAACTGTTGTATGAAGTTAGTGTCAATTTCAGTCGAGGTGATATTCAGGAATTCGGCATTTTCGGTCGGGTGATGCTTAACTTTATCATATATCGTAGCTAGCTATAAAAACCCCACATATTGAATTTTTATTGCAACATGATAACTGAGTTTCTTTGTGTGAGCAGAGCTCATTTGTTGTGAATTCTCCTCAAGAGGTTACATGAGCCTCACCAGCGCAATATTACCGCCAGTACATTAGTATCCACTATCAATCGCCACTTAATCTGAAGTAATCATTCTCGCGTTTTGGTTGTTATTATTTTAATCAAGCTACTTATCTGGTCAGGCAAGTAAAATTGTCTTTCACTTCAAAAAATTCACTTGTCCCGCAGTCCCGGACAAGCGTAAGTCTATGTGCAGGGCTCAGCCCAATTTAACCCCTGCTTAGGACCAGCATAAACCAGCTTCCATGCTTCAAAACATACCTAACCTGCATATGCTGTTTTTGTCAACAAGGTTTACATACATTCTAAATCATAAACATCGTAATACATTTTCTAAAAGTCTTAAAATACGTCTTCCAGATGTAAACACACACATCAAATAGACATCTCTGAGATGTCAGTGTGTTATCAGGATATAAACCCTAAGTTCTGGTTCAGTTCTGTTGGAGTCAGGAGGTTTTGAGCATGAACACTATCATGTCACTGGTCACAAATGATGGCAGGACAACACTGACTGCAGACAGGAAAAATAAGTACATTTTACCCTTTTAATAGCCTCCAGTAAAGATTGACCAGCTGAGACATGCTCGAAACTCTCTAAAACCAGTCAAAGACCAGCTCAGACCAGCAAACCATCTTAGGCGGGTTTAAGCAGTCTCTTTTCAGCAGGATACACTTAATAGAATTAAATATGAAAGTACTACAGAAGTAGCTACTATTGAATGATTGTTTTCATAACTAGATAAATATGGCATGTACCAGCAGGAGTTAATGCCTTCAGCCCTCGATTGAGCGTTTTGAGTATAATAACATCATGGGTTTGTTATTATCTGCTCCGCTGCAGATCAAATCATCATCATCCAGAGTGAAAAATCCTTTCTGCGAGTCTTTGCACCAAAGGTTCATTCTGAAGCAAAACGTTTCTGAAACTTGAATGTGACATGATTAGAAGTAGAGCAAAAGAGCACATTCTCACTTCAAACATGTCAACAATATCGTTCTTCATGGTTATAGTTATAATAGTTGTTGATCATGTGCCTTTACACAATATTACAGTACAAAGAAACATCTCAATTGTAGCTACTCTATTATTAGCCTCAGTTTGTCCATCCTTTAATGGGCCGAACCCAATATGACAGTGAAACAACAAGACCATCATCGAGACACCTGCTGAAACACTGTGCTTCTAGTTTGAGATGGAAATAAAAAGATTACAAATAAGAGCTTCGTTTTTTATTATTGTAGTAAATGTTAAAGTCATGTTGAGGTGTTAGAAATTAAATTTAGTGTCCATCTTTCACAGGATCCAAAATAAAGACAAACTGAAGGAGATCTTTAGCTATGTTTGCACTGGTTTTTCTGAACAGGAAAAAAATATATAAACTTTTTTTGTTGTTGTTAAAATCATGTTTTTGTTGATGTGTCTCAGTCTGAATGGTCAGACGCAGAGAATCACACTTTCATTAACAAACAGAAGAAACCAAAACTGAACACAAGAGAGCAAACTCTCAGCTCACGATGATCTGACAAACACATGGGCTGCGTCCGAAAACTGGAAAATGCTGCCTTCTGAGGACACATTTCGAGGTAGGAAGGCATCAAGGCATGTCCGAATCCAATGTTAGCTTCACTTCCTGTCTCATGAGATACCTTCATCTGATCGATTTTTGAAGGAATCATAGATGTATCCTTAGCTGCCTTTGATATCCCACAATCCTGTGCTTTCCATTCTGTGACAGTTGAGCTAGAAAAATAAAGATGGCGTCCGAAAGTTGCATTTGCTGCTCAGTTTGTGTATAAATGTACGATTTTGACCAACATATTTCAATTTTGATATCATTTCTATCGAGAAATTACTACTGGCTTGCGCTATATTGCTGTAGATCATTAAACTGTTACGCTGCCTCAGAAGTCTGTCCGTTTCGTGAGGTGCCTTCATGAACAAACGCTGCCGTACAAGTCATTCTCTTATAAGGCAGCGAGGCAGCAAGACAGCTACCTAGGTTTTTGGACGCAGCCATGAACATGATGACGACTGATCGTGACTGGAGGACAGAAACGAGGTCATGTGATCAGAGAGTTTCTCCTCAGTCACTGTGATTCAGGTGCTGAATGTGTGTCTTCAAGGGACGGTTTAGGGAATAAACGACCATGTCAAACATTTCCAGTCACAAACCATTTTAAATGATCAACTGGACTGTCCTCTTCTGAACTGACCAACACATTCCCATCAGCCACTGCTCTTTCCGTGGGTCCACTTCCTTCACCTAAAGCTACAATAACTACACAGTGAAAAATGCTGGGTTAAAAACTACCCAAGTTGTGTTGAAAATGGACAAACCCAGTGGTTGGGTTAAAAGTTGGCCCAACCTGCTGCATAGTTTTATTTAAAAATTACTGTATTGCTTGAAATGTTTGCCTTTTGATTATTATTGTTTCCTCTAGTAATTATGTCTGATTTTTAATTTCCAAGCTATTTTGGGTTCATTTTAAGCCAGCCATATACTTATTTTTAATCAATAGTTGAGTTAAATAAAACTGCCAACATCTACAAGTGCTGCTCACCGCCGAGCCAAAGGGGCGGAGCTTGACCTAATTAGGTTTAGGGATAGAGTGTGATTGGACCTTCAGGAGAGCTGGACGTCAAGCTCCGCCCACTGGCAAACCAACAGTTCGAACAAACTGAAGATCAGATTTTCCCTGCAGTATGACGCAGTCAAAGGTTACTTTTTGTCCAATCGCTTAAAAAAATTACTATAAATTCTACAGAAATAATTATTCATTATTATGGTATTACTGTCAGTTTGCCATCACTGTTCTACAGATGGTATATAAATATTAATGTCAGAGTAAAGTAAAATCATATTCAATTAATATAAAAAAATGAAGTGAACATTTTTACAGTGTCAGAGGGTGATGAGAGGAAAGATCAGATTACCATAGCACTGAATAATACTCATCATGACACATGTCCAAGCATGGAGTTACCATGTTTAAAAATGCTAAAATACCTTTCTGTCCTTTCTGTGTAAGAGAGAGAAGAGATTATGGTGAAGTGGAAACATTAGGCTGAATATCTGTAGAATGAACGACAACAGAGATCAGCTGAGAAAATAACTGAGAGATCACTTGTGTTCTCATTGTTTCTAGCAGACACATATCTTAGTTTACAGAAACGGTTTCTTCTTTATTATGCACACTTTTCTTAAGACAATATCATTTTATAAAACCACATAAATAACGGTGAATGCATAGGCGTATGAAATAACCAGTTAGGAAATAATAAACTACAGAGGCCTAAAGTGACTTTTGCAGTAAAAAATCCCTTAGACTTTCATGTGCACCTTTTGCTCAAGTTTTTACTTTTGCCAAAGTTTCTTGCAGGCACACAAATGTGAAAGTCTCAGCGCTCTTATTCAGGAGTAAATGTATGTGTTTTTGCAAACATTTGTCAGACAAGTGCATATTATCTGTATGTATCTGTGTTCCTGTATTGTTTTAAACAGTCACACACATATATATTTATATATAAAATGGGTTCAGAATTGTAAAGTGCAGTAATACTATAACTTGTTGGATAGGACCATTATAGATATTAAAATATTCTGAACATATACGTATATATATATATATATATACATATATATATACATATATATATATATATATATATATATATATATATATATATATATATATATATATATATATTATATATATATATATATATATACGTATATATATATATATATATATATATATATTCTCAACATTTGTTTACCTAATTCTACCAGATGTCACAGATGGCATACTGGAGTGTGAAAAAGCCAGTAAACACTCAAGCTAAACCCAACAGAGCTCTTCCTCAGGCTCGATTCTGTGCTGTGATGGATCAGTCCGGTTCCTCACGTCACTGTGTCGCGCAGCTCGACTGCTTCTGCGGCTCCGCCTCAATCAACTTCTTTTCTATTTCCACCTGGAGATGAGAAAAGATACATAATAAATGTTTTAATATTTTTGTAAAAAGAGCCAGTTTAAGCACTGAAGCAGTGGCCAATATGAAGTGATATTACAGGTACATCACCTGGCAATGATAGTATGCCCTGCTGCTCAGGTGTTTCTGAGGCTGGACGTCACATTCGGTGCCCAGCGACTTCACTCGGGTGTGGGACGCGACCACATCTGCCACCTCACACTCCACGCTGATGGACGGCAGCCAGCTGGCGGGAATCTCCTGATCTGAGGCCAGCTCCAGCTTACACGCAAACGATTGAGGCTGGTCCACAGCTAACAGATGAATGTGAAAAATAACAGAATAAACCCGTTCTGTTACTGAGTGCACATGAGGCTCAACTGAGATGACCAGAACTATGTGTTACTAGCAGTACAAAATATTAATGATGTATCATGACATATCAGAAATCACGAGCAGATCCCACTGGAACTGTCGTCACACTGTCAGTCCAAATCTGATTATTTGTGTATCTGATTGGAATCTGATCTAAAATTGTTGATGTACAAACTGTGTATCGTTCTGATTTGTGTGTCCACGCTGCATTTCATTTTCCGGAATATCTGCATTGGTTTCTACGGCAATGACATTGAGTTAGTAGGCATATACTAAAACAACAGCAACAAACATAGAGGGATTTGCATTTCTGAGGTCCGTTCTTCGTACATCTCTAACTCAGTTAGCTGGATTTGATTGATGAAGATCTTGGATTGTTCGGTTCTTCGGCGCTCATCCTGGACTTGCTGCCATAGCAACAGGTCCGTAAGCTCAAACCTGCTCTGGAGCAGCTTATTTCATGTAAACAGGATTAGATTGCATCTTTTTAAGCAGAGGTGATGCTTAAAGTCTGTCCCAGCCACTGCTACTTTCTTACAAGATTACCCTAATGTGATCCAGGGACAATAATAATGATTTAAAAATAAATTTGCAAATGATATAATGTTGTGTAGTCTATCATAATATAGACACAGCCAGTTTTACTCGTTGAGAGATTTAGGGAATAATTGCCTAATAATTTTACTGGAATCTCACACACATGATGTACAGTCTATGGCGTACATTAATTTGAACCGCGACAGATATCATGGGAGTGGCTTGATGCAGCGCAGGAGATGCAGATATCTTGATCTTGACCTTTAAGAAACTTTAATTAATGCTGTCATGAAACAAATCTGCTTCAAAGGTCAAATTAATTTAATTGCTAATTACAACCTTGAAATGAAAATGTAAAGCCTGTACAAATACGAAATTGTGAATATAGCTTAAATATTTAGGAATCATGATAAAAAAAACACACATTTAATTTAGACAGTGGCTATGTACACTATGTGAAAATAGTGATAGATTCTATTTACACCATGTAAAAGTATCAGTTCTTTGCAATAAGAGTAAATAGTAATTAGATGCCATCTATACTTTATATTGGCAGATACTATTTGCATTTCAGTATTCTTGTACATTTACAGGATGCAATAATATCATAGTGTGTAAATGATTATATTTATTAAAATTATTAAATGGATGCTGCTTTATTGGGCAAATATAAACCCTCCCTACACCTTCCCCTAACCGTACCCAATAAACACTTTTAATATTATTAAACACTCGTTTGCAGTTTATTTCAGCTTTTAGAACATTATTTTAATTTTTATTGAAAATAAATGTGAGCTCGGCAAAAGACGGATTCGAACCCGCGCCAATCGCATTAAAAGCCAGGTCTGCGAGCCTGTGTGTGACGAATTTTTAGGATTGCGAATACGAAAATTTCGGACTCAGTGTGCAAAGGCCTTTACTCACTACTGCTGCGCCACTGAAGACGGTGAATTCCATGTGTCTTTTTTAAAACTTGAGTGGCCCAACCAGACATTGTTAGTGTAAAAGCGTTTGCCATCAAGGGACGCTATTTGCACTTAGTGTAGACACTCCGTTTAATTGATCTATTATAACTTTTATGTCGTTTTGGTTGCTTTCTTATAAAAAGGTCCAGAAATTTGTCAAGTTTTTCGTGAGGTGTCTTTTTTAATTATATGATGTCACTATGTTGCTGTCTTGACGTCAGCCAATCGTTGCATTGCTGATCGTGGTTTCGAGTATCGATACATCTGCCCTTTTCAAGGAACATGAAATATGTACAGTAATCACAGATAATTTAATCCAGATATTTTAATCCAATCCGCAAATTTGTTTTTAAGAACTAAATTAGCCAGATTTCAGTTATCACGATTAGAAGATCTGGCATCTGTCAAATCATCTCAGATGTATTAAGCGAGGTACGAAGAACGAACCCTGATGCTGTCTAATTTACAACATGACATTGTGTAGCTACCTCACTGATATAAATTTATGATGTATTGTGTATATAATGTAAATTTATATCCACCATTGATATACAAATTGAAGGAGTTATGTTCTGTTTTCTTACCCACATTCTTCGGTGGGAGCCGGTCAATTCTCCACACAATGGCTCGATGCACATTCTCATATTTGACTGTACCGACAGTCATGTGTGCATCACAGACTCAGATTCCTCCACGTGTGCTGAGCCCAGGCACGCGTTTCTGTTCATGCGAGAGCCTTGAGAGACCTCTGTCGCAGCAGAGACGTGCTGCTCGGCACTTTGACCCAGTCGCCTGGGAATGGCACTCGAACGACAACGTTTTCACAAAACGTCTCTGAACCTCCTCTGGGTGTGGGGAACTCCAACAGGACATTGAGGAAGACCTGGAGCTCGACACAGGCGCCTTGCACAGTCAGCAGAGCTTTAACAGAGAGCGGCAGCTCCCCACAGCAGAGCGACACCGTCCTGTAGCGCACGAGCTCCACTCGACAGGCATCCGGAGGGCAGAACTTAATCAGCCGTTTGTCCAAAAACTCTGCCTCTTTGACACAACGATGGAAACTGTAGTCTGCAATTTCCATCCAGACCTCATCATCCTCATCAGAACCGTATGCAGGATCTTGTCTAAGAAGTCCGAGGTCATTCAGTGCCAGGAAGCACTCCACTGGCCCGTTCAAGAATGCTAAACAATGAATCCGTGTGACGGCCGTGCACTCAAGGACAGCTCCGTCCTTATCTTGCCGCATCCAGATGCGGTCGGATATCTGCAAGGACAGCTCCTGTTCTTCGTAGTGTTTGTGTTGTTGGAGCGGCACTGGTAGGCGCATTAGCTCTTCTTCTATGGACACTAGCAGGTCCTCCAAGTCTCCATATTCTGTGGTGCCGAACTTCAACAGCTGCTCCACTTCCGGCTCGTGCGTCACCTCATGCTTGGGGTGATAGCGCTTCCTCTCAACATACGACACATTCTCCACCTTCAATGTGACAATCTTGCGTGGTTCACCATAACTCTCTAGCTTTGGACCTGAGAGGCCACAGTTCGCATGCAGCTGAAACTCTTTGAAGGGTTTCTCCAAGCCCTTCTCATAAAACAGCTGCAGCAGGGCTCCGGGCAGCAGCCGCAGGTATACGGGTCCCCACCGACGGGACGACATGCGGTGCTTCTTCTCTGGGATTCGAAGCATCAGCGACCAACCGTGCCTCCTCTGACTGAGGAACAATCCCTGTGGAATGAAGGAGGATGGAGTTTGCTTCATCGCTTTATCTTTCACAGCGCCTGAGCCTGAGGGTCGATTCTCTCTTTCCACTTTCACATCACCACCATCCAGTTGGTTCTCCTCTGTTCTCAGCTGTTCTAGTTTATGGCATATGTAGGAGTAGGAGTATTGAAGGTGGTCTTGGGGTGGCTCGTTACCATCCTTGGACCGGATGAAGAAACGGGGCAAACTGGGTCCAGAGTCTGAGTCTGATGATGAGGTCCAGGACGCTCGTTTATGATCGGCTTCCCCCCAGAAGGGGTTGAAATGGCCTGGCTCATCTTGGGATGCTTTGCAGGAACTAGAGTCTTCAGTCGTTTTCATGGAGTCTCTTTGAGAGAAGTTGATCATACAGCTGGAGAAGTCCGGCTGCTCCTGAGGTCCATAATGCGAGGGAGACAGTCCTGTTGGAGTCGCCCCCACCGGAGTGTGCATAGGAGTGTTGCTTGGCACACGTGAACTCCCGTTAAGGCTAAAATCAAATGAAGGGGATTCGATGGCAGAGCTGAAGCTCCATGATTCACTCCCCAAGGATGGGAGAACAAGTTTCAAACCGTTGGGCCGAGGTATTGAACCCGAGTTTGATGTAGAAGAGCGCAGTGATTTCTGGGGTGAGGAGAAGGTCGTCCCTTCATCATCAAATGTAACCCAGTTGGCTGGGTGATTGGTGGAGCACATTGCTTTAATCTTCTTGTGTGTACAGACTTCTGCAGAAATATCAATAGACATACACGAATTAGGTACTTATACATTTGAAAGAGTTTCAAACCAGCTTGACTGGTCTGCTAATAGTGTCACATTGTTCCGACTGTATTGTTTCATCCTGAACACACACACACGGACATAAAGGATTCTCACATTGACCTCCTCAATGAGTGATGTTAATCTACTGATTGACCTTAAAGACTCAGAGATTAGTTCACTTCAGTATGAAAATTTTCTGATAATTTATGTCATCCAAGATGTTCATGTCTTTCTTTCGAAAAGAAATGAAGGTTTTTGAAGGATTTTTCTCCATATAGTGGACTTCACTGGGGTTCAACGGGTTGAAGGTCCAAATGTCAGTTTCAGTGCAGCTTCAAAAAGCTCTACATGATCCCAGACGAGGAATAAGAGTCTGATCTAGAGAAACCATCGGACATTTCTAAAAAAAAAAAAAAAAAAATTATATATTTTTTAACCACAAATGCTCGTCTTGCACTGCTCTGAGATGCTCCACGCATGACGTGATCATGTTGGAAAGGTCACGCGTGACGTGGAAGCACCGATCCAGTGTTTACAAAGCAAACGTCAAAGACTAAGACAAACACTCTTTACAAAAGAAGGTAAAACAACGATGTCGGACGATTTTGAAGTTGGAGGAGAAAATGAGATGGAGTTTTTCACTCTACCGCGGTACTTCCTCCTACGTCACGCGTGACCTTTCCAACATGATTACGTCATGCGTGGAGCATCTCAGAGCAGTGCAAGATGAGCATTTGTGGTTAAAAAGTATATAATGTTTATTTTTTTATAAAATGTCCTATGGTTTCTCTAGATCAGACTCTTATTCCTCGTCTGGGATCATGTAGAGCTCTAATGTGTGTGCACTAACCTGAATGGGTTAAATGCAGAGAAATTCTGAGTATGGATTACTTGGCCTTCACATGTCACTTTCACTTTTCACTTTCAAATGAGGTACATAGTGTCATTTGGCAAGTCAAGTTTAGTTATATAGCGCTTTATACAATACTGTTTTGCTTCTAAGCTGCTTTACAGTAATAAAGAGTTCTTCTTTGGTTTACAGTATGAGTGCAATGTAACTGATGATCAGAGCAAGTAAATATTTTTGTAAATGTATGGTGTTTAGTTTAAAATGAGATAATTCTAGTTCACAGTAATTAAAAACATTTAGTTCCACATCACTGAAGTATGGCATGAAGAAAAAGAGAGAAAAAGAACACAACTGTCCAGTAGGTGGTGCTATAAACTAAGAATGTAAATCAGCATTAAACAAAAGACGACGACAGTAGAAATGTGGTGTTTTCACCGTAAACTTGAGTTTCAAACTCTGGGTTGACTGAACTCCAGACTGCGTCTCCAGAACAGATGACCGATCAGCAGGATCTGGGTTAATAACCGAGAGTTCAGGGTTCATGTGAGGTAAGTTAACCTGCTCTCTGGAACACCACTGAACTGAACTTCAGAGGTGGATGACGATGTCCACAAGTACGTAAGATTGCATAAGACTGCACAATGAGACACAGCCAAAGAAACAGTGAGTCTGTAAACACTATTATGGGATGGGAAGGTGTAGGACAGAAGTATTGAAGTCAGCAGGCTGACATTAGAAAAGCAACAGTGTGAGTCTCATTGAACGGCTCCAGCAGTTTCCTAGATTCCTCGAGCATGACAGAATTCCTCACATTCCTCTGGGACAAACGGATAAACACAGAAAACACCAACCCTCCGTCCTACAGCACATTCACACACGCGTGGATGAAACAGTGACGCACGGTTAGACTCTTCACACGTTCACATGTGTGTCAAACAGTGCTGCAGTGCTCGTTTCTGTAGTTAATCCTGCAGTACTGAACACTAACAGCTCACACTGACACACTTCAGGCTCGTGTAGAGCAGTACGGACTCGTGCACTACAAATACTCAGATGATGTGCTTCGACCAAACAAGTGTGCAATGTTGGACACCTTCTGCACTCAACGCTCACAGTTTCCCCTACATAGCCGAAGATGATGATAATCTGAAATGTTTCTTGATCATCAAATCATCATATTAGAATGATTTCTTAAGGATCATGTGACACTGAAGACTGGAGTAATGATGCTGAAAATTCAGCTTTGATCACAGGAATAAATTACACTTTACTATATATTCACATAGAAAACAGATGTTTTAAATTCTAATAATATTTCACTGTTTTACAGTATTTTTGATCAATTAAATGCAGCTTTGGTGAGCAGAAGAGACTCTTTCAGAAACAGAAAAAGTAAAACTTTTGACCGGTACTGTATATAAATGAAGCTAAAGCACTATTATAACATAAAGCAATGTTTATTTTACTCTAATTAATTTATTTTATTCTCATCTCACTTCTCAACAATATAAAACATAACAGGCAAATTAACGCACAGTCACAGGGATTTATTGCAAAAACCGACCAAAGAAACAGTATAAGTATTACAAGCATCTTGTGTTGTCTTCTGAAGCCATACCACATCTTCATGTGAAGAACAGAGTGGATCTTAGCGTTTTAATCACTGGAAATGGAAATCACATGACGGCGGATGGCGGCTGATCTCTTCTGAGTCTGTTCCTCACACAAATCAGTCGTTTGGCCTCAGAACACTTGGGATATTTGAACGTTTTTAATAAACTGCGACTGTAGTCGTATCTTCCTGTTCTATCCTGTGTTTTATATTATATAATATATAAAGGCGTTGGTTTAGGGTCCAGCTTGGGTTATACGCTCAAACATGTAAAATAAATTAAATTATTGAGGCTGTTTTAAATGGAAAATCATACGCCGAAGGGTCAATCGTGACCGAGCGTCCATATGAGACAATGTTGATTATTCATCCGGTCCGTCTTAGAGCTTATTTTGGTTTGATTTTTATACTTGCTTTATTTCATTTCATTCTTATTTACCAGTACATATATTCAATTTGTGTTTATTTTGACTTATATTTACTCAACATTTAGTTTTACATAAAAGTACAAAAACTCATTCATCTGTCTCTTTCAGGAAACACAAAGCTGGTGTTCATTCAGATATAGATCAACTCATATGCTTATCGAGAAAGACATTCTTAACAGAGCGCCAAACCCATGGAAACAGATGACGAGAAGAACTGCGCCATACTTCTTTTGTTCAATGCCGACTCTTAAAGCATCTTCTGAGCTGATGTTCAATCAGATCTCTTCTTCCAATAGTATAATCCTGCAATACCAGAGGCTGCATCTCCAGGACCATCGTGTTTGTGACAGCGCCACAAATGAAATGAAATGGATGTCTCTCACATACACAGAAAATAACGTACTTTAGCACTGAAAAATTAAATCTTTCTTTCTAAGAAAAAAAAAACATTTAAAACTTGGGGCCAGTTGTTCAAAAGTAATCTGATCGGATTGGATCAAATCTTGAAAATCCAATCTTGATCTTGGTTTTGATCTGGATTAAATCATCAGTTCGTGTTGTTCAAAACTTTAGTAAGATTGGGATTGCTTTGATCCAAAAAATCTGGATTATACTGATCCCATCAGAAGGGTGGATTTCAGGAACAAAAATGTAATAAAACTTTAAAACTGGTCAAAATATTTTATCATGTAATATACATACACATATTTTTTTATTTTGCTCTTCATTAGTTTAACTATTAAAGTAATAAATTAGAAGTAGACATTAGGCTTCATATTTAGCCTTCAATAAGAAAAAAAAGAAAAAAAAGAGATTTTGGTGCAATAAAATAATCCCCAAACATCTGTAAATATCAAACAAAAATATTATTATATTTGATTCAAAGTGATTTTTTATCACTGTTTGTAAACTACACTGGCGCAGAACGAACGCAAAGCTTCACAGGTGAACACTAAATCCGCAAAACTTTTCTGAGAGAACGCAAAAGCACTGAGATGTTTTTTCCTCCCATCCCATATTCTTCCCATCATTATGTCCCTTGAGGGGCTCCGTAGAGCTCGAGTAATCCAGACTGGGCAATCTGAAAAGTGTGTATCTGGATCAGGGTGATCCAATCCAACTTTGCTTTGAATAACCAGCACAAAAGTAAGATTACCTGATCCTTGATAGCAAAACATGGGATTTCCAAATCCAGATCATTCTGATCCAAATTAAACTTTTTGAACAACTGACCCCAGAAACAAATTAGGCTCAATATTTCAAGAGGGTACCAATGCTTATGTGGAGTTAAGAGAATAAATTAGTTACATTAAAATAATTAACAGTCAATACTTCTGAATTTGAATAAACCAAAGCATAACTGAATACTAAGTGCTATAAAATAATATAAACAATAATAAAAACTAGGGTCCTAGAAAAGTGGTGCTGAAACTGCAGGATCTTCTTCTTCATGCCACACTTCAGTTCTCTGACCCTCTGATGACTGAATAATAATTATACTGTTTAATTACTACTTACCCTAAAGTTGCCTCAGTTCAGGAATCCTGCCATCATCTGATGATTAGACGAGATGATGCAGCTGATGATCTTCACTTCTCTGATGTTCTGCAGAAGAATTCAACATCAAACTCTCGAACTGAAATCAACCACAGGACAGAATCAAACATTCACTGAGAAGATCATTTATGAACAAAGAACTCAATCTCACTGTTTCTCAACAAGAACCGTCTTGACTTTCCTCACGGTGAACATGAAATATGAATCCTTTAACTCTGATTCGACACTTTTGCTGCGATTCGCTGTTTCTTTGTTTGCAGCAACTTTGTAACTAATAAAACAACGACAAACAACCGGAGAACGAGAGGAAACAGCGGATGTGTGTGTTTGTTTGGAATATTTTGTCACCTCATGATTTTAGATGAATGATCCAGAGCAGACGATATTTTCTCAAAATGGCAGAAACAGAAATAACTGGAGCAGACGCGATTCCAGCCAAAACATCCCGAACGGGAAGCGGATTCCGCTATTCTACTACGGCGAAGGACCTACTTTAATATTCATTAGGCATGTAGTCGCCATTGGAAGGCGACCAATCTACGTCACAACATTCTAATTAATATTCAAGAGATAAGCCTTCAGCATCGTGTCAATATTCATTAGTCAATATTCTTCTAATGTAGTTTAACAGCAACGTCAGAATGAGCTCATTAGTATTCATGAGCTAATTAGTATTCATGAGCTCATCCCTCGCCGTAGTAGGAATAGTAATTTGGAGAACGGGAAGAACTTCAGCTCCTAAAAAACTTTTTCCTTTTTTTCTCTGCGTAGATGAAATGAATACTGAAATGAAAAAGTGAATGCAAAATGGTTTAGTTTATACCTTTATTTACTTGATTGGTTGAATCCAGTACATTGTGCTATTAAACAGATCCATATAAAGAGAAATGAGACTATATGAGAGGATCAGTACACTCATCAGGGCTCTGAGCTGATATATTCACATCATATTCGACTTCACAGCTAATGGCGATATGACATCATGATTCATGAACTTGAGACAAGGAAATATATTTAGTGCATAAAAAAATCACTGTGGTTTATTTCTTGAGGAAAGAAAGCAGAAATCAGTGTCGGTTCAATGTGTTTATTCACAAGAACCCTTTTCTCCAGATGATTTCATCATTATGTCGGTGAGGAGTTTATCATGATGACATCTTCACGTAATCAATCACACACTCATCTGTGCGGAATCGAATCAGGCTTGAGCGGTGTGTGTGGTGTGTGTGTGGTAGCAGTCTGTGATTTCTCTAACAAACACCGCCTGTGTGAGGAAACAAAATACACGCTGTAATTACACGCATGCACACACACACACACACACACACACACACACACTAATATAAAGAGGCGCGGTCGCAGGCTGCAGCAGCCGTATGTTCTTCAGCGCTGCTTCCTGTCACATGTCACTGGTTTGGTGTCAAACGCAGGCGTGTTCTGCCCGTCGCTGTGATGTCTGTCCGTTATCGGCCCTTGTTCTTCTTTGAGTTTCCCTGCAAGAGTATAATTTTTGTTTTAATTAGCTCATATGCACAAAATATATTTCACTTAAATAATTACCAAAAGACAAAAACTGTGACACTCTAATGTACTGTAGTTTTTCTATATATGACAAATATGGAAACATCTTGGCGAATGAGAGAGATGAGCCCAATGGCTGGTAAATAAATTCATTTTGGCTTGACGTTTGTTTTTTATAACGAATGCCACCAGTTTTATTTTATCATAGCTACTTATTTTTCATTCTTGTTCTGTTCTGAATACCGTTAAATTTAAAGGATTTGTTGTGGAGTGAGGGGAATATAGCCTAGGCCGGAGGTCGGCAACCCGCGGCTCTAGAGCCGCGTGCGGCTCTTTAGCGCTCCCCTAGTGGCTCCCTGGAGCTTTTTCAAAAATGTATGAAAATGGAAAAATATTTTTTGTTTTCATATGGTTTCTGTAGGAGGACAAATATGACACAAACATTAACGTTTTCCAATGCTGTAAAAATGTGTATAATATATTAAATTTCAACATTTCTGTCAACGAAGATTTGCGTCATAGCCTGCGACACACGTTTCAGCGCGGCGCGAGGGTATGCATCGACGTCACTTTCCCGCCGAAAGCACGCTCCCTCAGCTGGACTGAGTGGCAAAAGAACTTGCTGCGTGACTGGATTTAGTAGAGGAAACTGTGAAAACGCGAGTAAAACAAACGAATTACACTAAAGGTTGGACTCGAAAGTGTTTCTTACAACTTGTCAAATAAACCTAATCCATGGATATTGATATGCAGCCAGGAGTCGTGTTTCCTGACATTTATATGTGCCTGAATCTGATTTGACACCGGGGAAATACATAAAGCAAATCTGCCTGTGAATATTTTATATAACTACAATATAGGTAGGTTTAAATCCGTGTAATCACTTATATCGTCATATTGTCCAGCCCTAAAACATATAGTTTTATAGTATAGTTTTTGTCAGTGTTTATTTTAAAACACTATTATGCAGAATATAAGATGGAAAATATTTAATTGATGATTTGTCAACATAATATATAACAATACAATATATATGTAATGATTTTACCTCAAAATCCAACAATTTGACACATAATGATAAATGCACATCCATGTTTCTCTGCTGGAGTCCAGCTGTTTCTGTGAATTGCAGTGATCCATTTGCTTCTTTTTTTCCTGTAGCTTTCGGCAGTTTTTAAATATATACCTCGGGAATACCTCATTATGTATTTGTAGCCTACTTAGTCATTTTGATAGTAGGCTAATATACACTTACAGCCTGTGTTGTCTTCATATAAGGCTTATATAAGGCTTTTTATTTTTTTGCGGCTCCAGAGAGATTTGTTTTTTGTTTTTTTGGTCCAATATGGCTCTTTGAACATTTTGGGTTGCCGACCCCTGGCCTAGGCTATACTGTTTATAATGTCTGTAAATGCTTTGTTTTATTTACTGGTATTTAATACACATATAAATTAGCGTAAATGTTTGCAATTACAAGGTTAACAAGTGTTTTTAGAGTAAGATCAATTTCTCCTTCAGGAGATTACTTCCTCTTCTTGGCCGGGTTACATTTCCCCGTGCCGTAAACTCTAGGGATGAGGCTTTTAAACCCTGAATGTTTAGGGGTGTTATTTAAATGACGATTGTTTTCAGCTGCCACATTTATCAACGTATGATAGTTCGTACGACAGGATTGGCAGCATATGGATATTTGATCATCACACGTGAACCCTGTCGTAAGATGATTTCTGCACTTGGATCTGTGCTCGTTTCTATGTTAGACTGATAAATGAGGCTCATGTCGGGTTAGTGTTGATCTCAGCAGTCCAAGTGTTCAGATCAGACTCAGCCAGGAGTGTTGATCAGACTCAGCGGGTGGGTTAGTGTTGATCTCACTCGCCAGAGTGTATCAGACTCGGCGGACAGACTCAGTGTTGATCAGACTCGGCGCTCAGTTTAGTGTGATCAGACTCAGACTCAGTGTTTAGTGTTGATCAGAAGTCATTAGTGTTGATCAGACTCAGCGTGGGTTAGTGTTGATCAGACTCAGCGTCAGGACTCTGGGTTACAGACTCAGCGTGGGTTAGTGTTGATCAGACTGGGTTAGTGTTGATCAGACTCAGTCGGGTTAGTGTTGATCAGACTCAGAGTGTTGATCAGACTCAGCGTGGGTTAGTGTTGATCAGACTCAGCGTGTGTTGATCAGGTGTTTAGTGATCAGACTCAGCGTCGGGTTAGTGTTGATCAGACTCAGCGTGGGTTAGTGTTGATCAGTCAGGTGGGTTAGTGTTGATCAGACTCAGCGTGGGTTAGTGTTGAGACTCATTAGTGTTGATCAGACTCAGCGTCGGGTTAGTGTGATCAGATCAGCGTGGGTTAGTGATCAGACTCAGTGTTGATCAGACTCAGTGTCGGTTAGTGTTGATCAGACTCAGCGTGGGTTAGTGTTGATCAGACTCAGCGTGGGTTAGTGTTGATCAGACTCGGCGTCGGGTTAGTGTTGATCAGACTCGGCGTCGGGTTAGTGTTGATCAGACTCAGTGTTGATCAGACTCAGCGTCGAGTTAGTGTTGATCAGACTCAGTGTCGAGTTAGTGGATCAGACAGATGGGTAGTGTTGATCAGACTCGGCGTGGGTTAGTGTTGATCAGACTCAGCGTGGGTTAGTGTTGATCAGACTCAGAGTGTTTAGTGTGATCAGACAGTGTTGATCAGACTCAGTGTCGAGTTAGTGTGATCAGACTCGCGTGGGTTAGTGTTGATCAGACTCAGCGTGGGTTAGTGTTGATCAGACTCAGGGTTAGTGTTGATCAGACTCAGTGTCGAGTTAGTGTTGATCAGACTCAGCGTGGGTTAGTGTTGATCAGACTCAGCGTGGGTTAGTGTTGATCAGAGTGTCGCTCAGCGTCAGTTAGTGTTGATCAGACTCAGTGTCGGGTTAGTGTTGATCAGACTCAGCGTCGGGTTAGTGTTGATCAGACTCAGTGTCGGGTTAGTGTTGATCAGACTCAGCGTGGGTTAGTGTTGATCAGACTCAGCGTGGGTTAGTGTTGATCAGACTCAGTGTCGAGTTAGTGTTGATCAGACTCAGCGTGGGTTATCAGACTCAGTGCAGACTCAGCGTGGGTTAGTGTTGATCAGATCAGAGTGTTGATCAGAGCGTGGGTTAGTGTTGATCAGACTCAGTCAGTCAGTAGTGTTGATCAGACTCAGCGTCAGCAGACAGCCTCAGCGTCACTCAGTCAGTCAGACTCGTGTCGGGTTAGTGTGTTACAGCTAGCTGAAGCGTGAGCTGTCTGACCTTCGAGGCGAGCTTGAGCGTATCGATCTCGTCACGCTGCTTGCTGAGCGTGTCGTTCATGCTGCACAGGTGGTCGCTCATCATGCTCAGCTGATCTTCGTAGCTCCTCTTCGTGGTGCTGAGCTCATCCTGGTAGACACAACAGAAACACATGTCACCACATCTAAAGACTTCAGAAGGCTGATCTAGCTGAGCATGTCTGTTAGTACCTGTAAGCGAGTGATGTTCTGATTAGCCAGCTTCAGTTCCTCTGTCATAGTCTCGCGTGATTTTTCTGCAATGGCGAGACGTTTGGCAACAGCTCGGCACTGAAAGAGAAACAATGACACACAATGTAATGATCGCTTGTATTCTTCTTCAAAAAAGCAGCATGTATTTAAATGTCTTCATAACTCTTCAGTGCACAAGCAAACATCTGGTCATGGGCCATTCAGCAGATGTGAACATGCAGTGAACACTTTAATCATGAAGCAGGACAGCATGTGCTTCTGACCCACCGCACTACTGCTGACAACCAGATATTTTCACTTACAACAGGGGTTTTGTATCTTCATTAAAGGTTTTTGAGAATCGCTTACACTTGCTTAGAACAAAACTGACTGACATTTAAATCTCTCAATAGAACAATTAACATTTAAATCTTTTAATTGTCTTGATGCTCGAGTCACTGCTGCACCACATGCTGACGTGATGTATCCCAATCTTCAAGCAGAAGGAACTGGATGAAATATTCTGAATGATACTAATCCACAAAACCTGTGATTCAAAAGCCTGAATCATAATCACACCATGTTCCTTTGTTGGCCAGAGGAGATTTGAGCGACTGAGCCTGGTTTCTCCCAAGGATTACTCGCATCATCATCAAATGTTGTCATATATAGCATGTTTCAGTCATGTACACTGATATAAAAGGTGCTCAGATTTGTATTTGTGAAGCTGTACAATTTTTTGTCAAACTTTTACAAGATAAAAAAAACTGTGTTCAACAGTCTTGTTGCTTTACCTACAACAAGCTTACAATATTAATTTACATTGTAAAGCTGTCAGGTTTCTTGTCAGGATTTTGTGGTGAATTCCAGGCTCACGTCATTAGATATGTCACGTCTGTAAACAGCAACGTTTGTTGATCTCACTGTAATCATCTACTGTCAATCGGTGCCAAAACCACAGTGGCAGATATGATGCCTGTTTGCTTGCATGACATTTTTACTCCTGTACGCTTAATTAGAAGTTTTTACTGTCAGCGTACAGGTAACTATGAGCACTACTCTGAAAGTGACATGCAGTTTCATGGATCAGCCACAGATGGCGATAGAGAAGCCATTTCTGTGGTGCAGGTTGAAATATTCATGCTTTTAAAGCAAACACCTGATTCACAGCAGGCCTATCTGAACTAGCGCAGCGGTCGATGCTTCCCCTTTCATCAGAAGACTGCAGGAGTGTAATTAAACAGATATCGGTCCAGAATTTAAAGCTGATGTGTATTTTCATGCAAGTATTTCATAGTATAGAGACTATAATTTATCCATTCGTCGGTTGACAGTTTTTCTGCCTCGACAGAACATCAGTTTGATGATGACCCGCAGACAGAGGCATTATTTTTGCCATTGTATTTGGTGACGCTAATTGCACAGAAAACACACATCAGCTTTAAGCATCATCCACGGATCGATGGCAGAGCAACTGTGCATGTCTGAGTTCATGTTTAAATGTTCGATTTTTAGAGGAATGCCTGTGCTTGTATGGATCCCGTCGGAGCAGTGGTTCCCAGCATGGGCTGAAGGAGTTGAGTACTGACCTCAGCGTGGAAGTGGACGGCTTTACTGTCACACATCTGCAGTTGAGAGGTCAGATCTGACACACGGCTCATGTAATGAGTTTTGATCAGATGCTCACGAGACTCCTGATCTGCAGCCTACGGCACACAAACATCATCATCATCAACATGACATGAGCACCGTTTCAAATAGACTGGATAGATTTCATATTCATGGTATACTATATTGTGTTTGAATCTGAATATGCAGATAAGGTTATTTAAGAAAATAAAACATGAATACGTACGCTCTCGCTGCAGGATGTGATGGTTAAAATGCCGACCTGATAATAGAGACATGATAAAAATATTACAGCTGCACCAAAATATTCAATAATACTTTTATTTTACACCCAATAATATTTTAATATAATATCTGATACAGAGTTTTGACAAATCTACTATACGGAAACTTGTGGAAAAGAAAAGTGTTGATGTGTGATGTTCATGTAGTCATTATTCTTTACAGAACTGTATGCTAAGCAACTGTTTGCCTGTAACTACACACAATCAGTCATTGCTGTTAATCCATCACTGCACATGTGATTGTGTGTCAAACACCTGCTGACTAATGACCCGAGTCGGGTGTGTTCGATTCGGCAGATTCCAGCATGACGTCACTCACCAGGCTGGAGTCCTGGACGGGCTCTGGACTGTCAGCGCGCGCAGCATCGGAGCCGTCAGCGGCGCTGTGTTGTTCCTCTGGAGCTCCGGCGGCGATCTGAGCCTCCAGCTGAGCGATGCGCTGACTCTCCTTCTGCAGACGCACCTGACCCAGCTGAGCCTCCAGCAGCCAGTGCTCCTTCTCCTGCTCCAGACGAGAGATCTTCTCCTGACTCTGGACAACCTGCGGACCACACGCACCGTCAGAGACAGACCGGAGACAACGAGAGGACAGAACAGACGGACGGGCTCAGGTACCTGCTGCATGAGTCCCTCTCGACTCTCGGTAGAGCTCGTCAGGATGTGCCGGTTTGCTAAAGCTTCTCTGTACGCCACTGATTCTGGTCTGACCTGAAAACACAAGAAAACACCAGTCATGGGACTGAACTGGGCATTTATTTGTGAAGTGCTTTCCATGATTGTCAAATGTACCGTCAAATAACGCAAAAAGCCACAAGAGGCTGTTACAGAAAACAGAACAATCCTGCCGCTGTGAGTATCTATCAGTCACGGCGGAGCATCACGTGATCAAGATCAACTGCTCCTCAACTCCTTCTTAAGGACCTCTCCACTTCTAGACTGGACTGCTGCAATCAGGCATGTGATCACTATTATTAACAATATTTTTATTTTAATAAATGAATAAAGAAATATCTTACTATTGCAATAATATTTTATAATACAGTATATACACTATTATTTAATCATAATACTAATAATATGTTATAATAAAATTATTAATAGAAATATTAATATTATTATCGTTATTATTATTAATAACAAGAATAATTATTATTATTATACTTTACAGAACAACAGTAAAATTACAATACTAACATTTATGTCTTAATTTCTTTGCTTAATTTCGTTAAACCACTGAGCTGAACAAATCCCAAGGGAAACCTCAGAGTGTCACAGCATAGAGGAAGCTGCTTTTCCTCGAAAACACTAATATCCAACCCTTTCTGTTTCAACAGATGACCAATGCATTCTGTACCTGAAATCTTGCTATTATGTACTTCTATCTTGCCACTTTGTGGGAATCATTTCTTCCCTGCTTCCCCTCCCGATTCAAAGCTTGTCCCGCAGGAGCACAGACTTTAAAGGACTTTTGTATTCCTGTCTGTTCAATAATCAAGACTGTGACCTTTCTGATGGCGCTCATGTATGTGGCGGCACGCCTCTTGTTCTCGATCATGCTGTCGGCCTGCAGCGGGTTCACGACGCCTCCTCGCGGACCGTAACCGGGACACGACGCGAAGAAATCCAGGTTGTTGCTGAAGAAGGTGGCCATCTGTGTGAAATACAAATCACAGTGAATGACGCGCAGGACGGCAGGCGCAGAGACGTGAGAGCAGTGGTGCGGTGAGGACCTTGCCGCAGCTGTTGGTGAGCGACGCCAGTGACGACAGCAGACACTCGTTAGTGGTGCGGAACTTCTGCGTGGCCGTGGGCAGATCCTGCTCCAGAGAAACCTTCTGACTGTAGTGCTTCGACAGCTCTGCTCAGAGGAGACAGCACAAGACTTACAGACGGACCGGTTTCTTATCGAGCTCTCTGAATCTGATCGGATCTCGCACCTGTGCTGACGTCGTGCAGGCCGTGCAGGCTCGCGCTCATCTGGGTGAAGACGGCGGTAGCGCTGCTCTGACACATGGCATCTGAACGAACACCTGCGGCGGAAAACATCAGTAAGCCCTCAACACGGACACGTGACGGCACACGCGTGTCACGTGACCTGATACTCACTGGGCACGGCTAACAGAGCGACGTAAGACTTCAGTTTGTGGAAGACGGCCGTCAGTTTCTTCATGTCGTTCTGTAACTGGTGGTTTCTGGCGGTCAGCGCTGCCGTGCAGAGAGAAGCGTCACACTCCTCCTCTAGACTGCACAACACACACACACACACACATAAAAAAAGGCATTGCGTTAACATTGCTTGAATTGTAATGTTTCATATTTTCAGCGCTTGCATGTTTGGGGGCTGACCTGAAAATGCAAAAAAATAAAAACAAGCACTGTTGGTCCTCTTTATTTAGGGGTCACACTTGGCTCCTTCGCAGTCAAAAGTGACAGAGCTTTGAAATGTAACTCTTTTTTTTCCTTAAGGAAAACCACTGTAATATATTTTTGTTCAATATTTTTTTGATTATTTAAAATTTTCAGGGTATTTTATGATATTATGCGATATTAATACAATTTTTATTAGCTATTTTCCCCCATTTTTTTCTAATATATTTTTTAATTATTTTTCAATTAAAGCAGTATTCCATGTTAAAATAAAGACAAGATGTTTAAAATCCATTATTTGGAAGGTAGTTTAGTGCCATCTGGTGTGAGTAAAAAAGAAAGACTTTGCAATGCCATGGTGTAACCACTAGATTCCTATAGAGCTCTATATAAAGTGGATTATAAATTATCTAGTGGTTTTTAGACACAAATACTTATTTTTATTAAGTTTTGCATTTGGATTTATACTTAGACATTCTCAAAGAATACTTTTTGTCAAGGTTTAGATTTTTTTTGGTTTGAATGTTGATTTGAAGTGTCAGTTTTTGCATTAATTTTACTACAGTCAAACCTGAACACAGAGGGGGCATCATAACATCAATTCAATAAATATAACAAAAATGAACAGGTGTTTTTTTACAGCTTAATAAATCTGGGTCTGATCTGATTTCATCCTCTTATTTGAGTTTTGGCTCAATTTCACCATATTGTTACAGCCACGCGAGTTCATTTGTGTGTGTATAATGGTGTGTTGTGTGTATGCGTCTTTGTGTGCGTGTGTCTGTTTTGCACTTATGTAACCTCTTCCTTGCCGTTTGTATTTTCACTGCTTTGTGACTGAATTATTGATTTTTGTTTCACTTTTTGTTGCATAAACTTCCTGTGTTATAGTTACGCTAGATCAAAATTATATATATATATATATATATATATATATATATGTCAAAAGTGACAGAGCTTTGTGAAAGTAGTCGATCTTGAACTTTCATATGATTCACTCTGATGTTACTTGAGCAATGTATGAAGCCATTTTGACCTACTAACAAATTTCTGTAAAATAGTTCTTGATGTTGAAAATTCCATACAGACTTATTGACTCCTTCTGGTGTTTCATCAGAGAAACTGTAGTCCATATTTGACCTTAGAAACATATTTCGCGCCTAAGAGCGCTTTATCTTGAACTTTCTATACTTCAGCCACCATTTTAGACCAACATAAATATTTTTTGGTCCTCGATCATGAATTTGTCTACATAATTATTGACCATCTGATGTTAGATAAGCCAGACATTTAGATACATCTATTTTGCACCCCTTCATTGCTGTGCACTTTATTTCTGCACAGTGGCTGAATTGTAGTTTGTACCACCAAGTTTCTGAGTTTTCATATTTTTTAGTATTTCCCATTCATTTCCTATGGCAGTCATTTTTGATGGCAAAGGAGCCAAGTGTGACTTTTTTTTTTTTCGACCCTTTATCATGTCCATGATTTTTTTGTGTTCACATAGCTAATGCGACAAAAGTCACCAAGTGTCATCTCATTCTGATGAAGCAAAAAATTTAACATTTTAAAACGTAAAATTTTTCTGACATTTTGACTGAAGAGGAATTAATGCAATTGCAAAGTTTTGTGTTCACTGGGTGCAATTCACATGCTTATTTGTTTTGAAGTCATTTATCATTATTTTACTCCATAAGCAGCCAACATCACAGCCAGGATGTCTGCAAAATTCAAACAGATAAAGTTTCTAAATGTTTTTAAGAATGTTTATGTATTTACATGAGTGAAGCTGGTAAATGAGCAAAAGTTTTTGGTGAATATTTTAAAGGAAAGACCGATGGGATAAACTGTATTTGTCACAGCTGAGCCTCTGGTCACACATCAGGTTCACTGCAGCACCGACACACATTCCCATCAACACTAAATCATCAGCGTGACGCGGCGAGTGCACACCTCTTGAGCTGGTAGGGCAGGATCTTCTGCAGGAAGCTGCTGTAGGCGGAGAGAAGGATCTGGAGAAGTCCTGCAGCTTGGCCAGAGTTTCCTTCAGATGTAAAACACAACATAAGAACGGTCATGTCAAACACACATGTGACGGCCGATGACAGTGATGTGTGTCTCTCACCAGGACAGTGATGGCGTCCTCCGTGATGCTCTGGTGTAACTGCAGCAAATCCTCCTCCAGCGGACGCAGGTACGACGCGTTCTCGTGCAGATACTGAGAGAACTGCAGAGAAGATCAGATCAGATCACACAATACAGCAGAGTTTAGATGACAGGAGGTTAAAGGAAAGTTTTATTTTACATATGTTAATAATTGTGCTGGTGCATTCTGGTGTCATTTTTGCCCCATGCCCATTAATTTGCGACCCAGATCTGCACTGATCTCATGCATGACCTCTCTGCAATCTGTCTGACGGAGAACTTTAATCCCTGTGAGCTTAACTATAGCTTCAAATGAGAAAACAGATTGAGACGTTTCCTTCTGTCATGCTGTAGAAAGAGCTACATGATCTGAGTGTCAGGTTTGTTTTGTTTTTTATCGTTAACTCAACAGATGAGGTCATGTGTTCGTACCTTCTGGTTGACGGGTGAGATGGCTTCGATGGACGAGTCGAGCGGGTAGATGTGGACTCTCTGTTCGGTGTAGGAGTGAAAGTTCAGCAGGGCAGACACCAGATTCTGCACGAAGCCCAGAGCCTGAGCCGCCACGTCACGAGCCTTCAGCTGCGCACGGCAGGAACAGGAAGTTAGCGCTGCTCTGTCAGTCACCTGACAGTCACCTGATGACGGTACAGTCACTCACCTGATGCCTTCTGTTGTGCAGAGGAACGTTCAGACTGTTGTAGTCGCTCAACTCTTCAGAAAAGACCAGATTCACTCAGTTACACACATGAGAGAAAACTTGAGTGTACCTAACATGAGTGTGTGAGAGTGTGTGTGTGTGAGTGTGTTACTCACGGGTGTCGTTGAAGGGCACTTTCTCCTGGATCACACTGCTGCTGTGCTTTAACTGACTGCTTACTTCAGTCTGATACTTCCTCAGCTGCTGCTGACTGACACACACACACACACACACACACACACACACACTAAATACATCGGCTAATCAATACTTTCCAATAAATGAAATCAATGTCAATTATAAAGCAATATGTATCCGTGTGTGTGTGCATATGTACCACTCCTCGGTTCTGACTCGACAGTCCTTGGCTTCTCTCTCCAGCGTCTGAGCCTTCACCTGACACGACACCATCATTAGACAAGCATCACACACAACATCCGTCACAAAATTTGACGGATTTTGTCACTGACATCCATCAGTGTAAAAGTGTGCCGTCATGACCTCGAGCACTCATGCCCATCCCTAATGAACACACAAGACTGTCCTCAAACGTCTCTGACCTCTAGGCGAGCTTTGTCGCTCTGCAGTTTCTCGATGGCGTCGGTGTATTTGCTGGTCAGAGCATCTACTACAGCCTGATGCTGCTCGGACTCCTTCTCCAGCTGATCCAGTCGCGATCTCAGCTGAGCTTCCTGTCGACGGAACTGCTCGTCTGCTTCATAGAACTGAAACATCATCACACCACACAAACACTCACTAAAGAGAGCTGAACTTCCACCGCTGTGCCTGAGAATCTGTGTGTTCATGTGTGGTTATACTGGATGAACATCTGCAGTAATATTGTGAACATGGAGAACAGGAGAGGACTGAGCCCTGAGGATCCCCGCTGCTCATCTGATGAGATTTACACTTCCTGCAGAAGGGAACCTATTCTGTGCATTACTACCACTGAAAAAGCAAACAATGATGTGTGTACCATAAGAGGGCGCTAATTAATGCTGTTTTTATTTTTTACATTATTTTTTTATTGATTATTAATCTATCTGTGTGAACACTGTGGTATGGGTGAAAAGAAATCTGATTGGCTAGTTTAGTTTTGTTTAATTGACGCTTTTTCGACACACCCAAAATGACATTACAGATCATTAATGTTTAAAACTCAAAATGAGTAAACGCTGTCTAAAACAGCTAAACTTGGTCGCAACATTTGCAAAAAGGCCTAAAACTATTGAGTAGGGATGGAGAAATGAATCCTTTTAAATCTTTGAAATTGTTCTCAGATTGTTTTGGTAAAAGATTCGAAGCATCAATATTGTGACAGTGAAAACAGCGCCATCTTGTGGCAGATAAAATTTACAGCAGTCATAATCCACAGAGCGCACCCTGACAACGCTTAAATGTGTTTAGTTTTCTGATAACATAATTCACTTATATTAAAGTGTGGCAATAAATTAAATGTAACAACAAAAATACTAATTATAAAAATACCTACAGAGTTGTTTGAGGCAAGTAAATAGTGCTGTAATTATTTTATGGTTTTTATAGTGTTTATATGATAATGCAATATAGGCTACAGGCTTATAAATAAAACTGTTAGTAAATGGACTTCCATAAACCTGTAGAGTAGTGATTCAAACATTCTGAGTTCCTGTTGTTTGCAATTTGTTTATTTGCTCTTATTTTATTACTGACTTTTAACTTGTCTTTTTTATGAAAATAAAACTTTGTGTTGAAGAAAAGTAGGTTTATTTGTTATCAATTATAGTTCTTAGAAAAAATCAAAATCGACAAAAATCAGTATCGGCAGGTCACACTAACAAAAAATCAGAAATTGGCCAAGAAATTTGCAATCTGTGCATCTCTAGTCACTTGCTTTGTTTCTGAATGAATCGGCCATTATAAGTGAATCGGTTGAATGAATGATTCAATGACTCCCTCATTAAGTGAGGGACTTGCCTCCACCTAGGCTGCGTTCCAGTTCGTTTTTTATGCCCTTCCCTCGCTAACTTCCCTCAGTCTCGTTGACTCGGATGTACGTAATTTATTACGTTGCATGAGTGCCCACTACTGGAGGAACCCGTGCAATGGGCTGAACTGGAACATCTTAAGCCCTTGATCACTTGGAAACTGCTGGGGAGTTGACACAAAAGACTCGTGAATATTTTAAAAACTGAAAAGTATTTTACCTTTAACTACTGATATAATAAATAAGAATTTGTGTTGTGTTTAAATGGTTTTATAATATCTGCGTCACATATTTCCTTACGTGTCATGGTAGATCAGACGCCTGTCATAGAATTTGATTACGTATGTCCCTGCACGTAAACTCCGAAATGTCATAATAAGAGTCCCATGCAACATGACGGGAGCCACCGTGACATATGTTCTTTCGTTTGGGTTTATCATCACGTCAGATCGGCTAGATGCACAGAATGTGGGAAAACAATTAAGACACCGGAACAACATCATCAAACTTTATGAGACATCGCATCCACAAAGTTTAGTCACATAAACTCACACAGCTAGCCACTATACTGTGATGAAGCTGCAAAGCTCATTTGAATTGTCAGCCTGTTAAAATATGAACAAAAAAATCTAGACTTTAAACGTAGCACTACATTATCAATCTTTTCGTATTATATGCAGCTTTTCTCTTTCTTAATGTGTGTCCATAAGAGAGAGATAGAAAGAGATGTTAATCCATTTATTACTTAAAGCTCATATTTTAATGTATCACAATCAGCATGTGTAGAGTTTTATATTGACATTCTTAAACATTGCGAAGTTTGATATTTTCTAATAATGACTGTCGTCACTAACAACGAAGCTGTATAACAAACTTCTGTATAACAAACTGTGACTCACTGGCGCCATCTTGTGTCCGCTTAGTGACTGTATTGAAAATGACTACTCGTGTTGCCATGACGACTGTTTTGTACATTGTAATGGATTATAAAGCAACAAGCTGGATGTACATTATCCCTTACATCATAGGACCTTAATTTCATATAAAACAGATTATAAAAAGATCATATTATTTTGTCTATATAATACAGCTAGGATGAAAAATCGGATTTGATTATGAGCATTTTTTTTTTATGACTCGAGACTCGACTCAGACTCCAGATAAAAGACTCGTGAACATCTCTACATTGTGGGATATGGAGCTGCCTGAAGTGTACAAATGAAGTAGACTCGTTCTGTCCATATAAACTTCCCTCGTCCACTTCACGAAGTGGAACACACTTCAAAATGGCAGCAGGGATTCCCTGAGGGGAAGTGCTTAGGGAAGTTCACGAGTGCGTGTCTAAACGTGGAGTGGAGCGCAGCCCTGCAAACATCATCTAAGAATCAAACCTGCCGAACAACACTGGTCTGTGTAACACACCTGGATGTGAAGCCGTTCGTTCTCCTGGATCTTCTTCTGCAGATCTTCATCAAACACACTCTGAGCCTGCAGGTTAACCTGAGGCGGCGAGTCTCCTTTATTCTGCACAAACACACACATTTAACACACTTACACAGAGCCTTTCTTTCTAAGAGTGTTGTGATGTCTGAGTGTGTGAGGTCAGGGTCGTGTCCACTCACTCTGCTCCTCTTGCTCTTGCTCTCGGACAGCAGCAGCTCCTCCTGCAGCAGCTCCACTCTCTTGGTCAGCTGCTGGTTCCTGAAGCTCAGGCTGTCCATCTCCTGCTCCACCTTCCGCAGGCTCTGCTCCTTCTGCTTCAGCTCATCCTGACGGACACAGAACACGCGTGAGCAAACACACGGACGCACACGGATCTCCAGAGAGGAGCGACTGTCGGTACCTTCAGAGAGTTAGAGCTGGTCTGCTCGTCCAGCACGGCCTTCTTCAACACCTGATTCTGAGCTCTGAGCTGCGCACACACACACACACACACACACACACAGAAATAGTTTATAAACACAACTGCAGTGATTTCACCACAACACATGCAAATATTCACGTACTTCAAACATTAAAGGTTGATCTGTCAGATGACAGTGTTTCTGATCAGATCAGTGATGATGAAGATGATCTCACCTTTGAATACTCTTGAGCCAGTTTACTGTATTTGCTCTGGAGGTCCGTCACGTTCGCCATGAGAATGATGTTTATATGATGTTTATATGATGTTTTTATATGATCTAGTGTTTGAACATCACTGACTGAAGATAATGTCTGACTTTATTCAGTCACGTGAGCAGCCGCGGCTAATGCTAATGCTAAGCGGATATGTTCATGAATCAGAGATGATATTGTAAAGAAACTCAGTGTAAGGAATCATATTAAAATCCATCAGATCGTCGATTATCTTCAGTCAAACCTGTTAAAACGGCTCGTGTCGTTTGATCCGTATATCGCCTCAGAAGCCATTAGCAGACAGCGGGAGGCAGACGCGTTAAATCACGCGCTCGAATCAAACTGTATGTAACGTTACAATTCTTCAGTTCAGACAGCCAAATAAATGAATTACAGTCACTGATTTCTCGTGTTTTCTGTCGCTATGTTTGCGGCTCTGCAGAATAACCCACTGCCGGACTGATCACGTGAACACGACAACAGCACAGACCGAGCTTCAAAATAAAAGCACACAACACAAACACAAACACACACACAAACACAAACACAAACATCACTTACACAAACACAAACACAAACATCACTTACACAGACACAAACACCACTTACACACAGGGCCGGCCCTAGCTTTGATGGGGCCCTAAGCAGAATTTCATTTGGGGGCCCCTCGGTTAAAATAACTTATGATAAACAGTATCTTTTTTTATAAAAAATAAATGTAAATGTATAGAATGGACAATGTTAAAATTAATACTTAAATAATTACATAAAACGAACAGTTTAGATGGACCTGTAAGAACAATAATAAATATATTATTAACATTAAAGGGATAGTTCACCCAAAAATGAAATTCTGTCATCATTAATTTACTCACTCTCATATTGTTCCAAACCTGTATGAGTTTCTTTCTTTGTTGAACACAAAATAAAATAAGATATTTTGAAAAAGCCACCAACTGTTTGGTTATACACCCACATTCTTCAAAATATCTTATTTTATTTTGTGTTCAGCAGAAGAAAGAAATTAATACAGATTTGGAACAATATGAGAGCGAGTAAAATTAATGATGACAGAATTTTCATTTTTGGGTGAACTATCCCTTTAAGGACAAGGGCAGCATGTTTACTCAGAAGCATGCCTTCTCCATCGTTTTTGTTTCTTGTTCTCTTGGTGTATCTCCTGAACTATGTTGCAATGGTGGATGCACTATTTTTCTTCTCCGGTCCTGCTTAGTGAATAAAAAGCAGTTGCAAATGATGTACAAAATACACATATCCCACTCATCTTTGCATCAATAAAATGCGCGACACTTTATATTTTAATACCAAATTATATGTATTGATTAATTTAACTTGCAGTCGTATGTTTTCCTTGACATCTCATGATTTCGGGGCATGTGAGGTTGCAAACATAATGCATGATGGGATACATTTAGACTCTCAGAAGCGGTATTCAAGGTAGTGTGGGTTTAGTGTGCACTAAGGGCACTGCACTTGTGCATTTTTAGACATGGGACAGTCTTGTGCACAAGCTCTCAAGAGGCCAAGACCGCAAGTGTGGGTATCTGGACAAGGCATTTGAAGGATGCGCGGACACGACTGCGCGCGAGATGCGCTCGAGCGCGGAAGGTGAAGTACACCCGGGGCTTTAGGCTTCTGTTTCTTTAAGACCGGCACGCATCTAAAATACAAACACACATCAGATTTTCTCTCAACTGATTACTTTCACTTTATAACCAACTCTGTTTATTTAAACTTTGTGTGTATTTGACAGTATTAGTGCAGATGCAAAAGATAAAGTCCACTAATCGGAGGCTTTTAGTGTGCGCGCGTGCTTCTGGTTAAGAACAGCACGCGAATGAAATGTTTATCCATCAATGCTTTAAAGCACATCATGCAAATAATGAACTTTTGTGATTGCGAATAAGTGCAGTGTCCTGTGAGTGAGTGTAACATGTGATGCAAATGTACGTAAGGTTTTACAGTATTGAGACGGATGCGCCAGAACTGCAACTGATAGATTACGCAATGTCAAAATCAAGCTGTCTTTTAATTTGCTTTTGGGGCCCCCTGGTGGCGGCGGGCCCTAAGCAGCCGCTCAGTTCGCTTATAGGGAGGGCTGGCTCTGCTTACACAAACTCAAACACAAACACACACACACACACACACCACACACACACACACACACACACACACACACACACACACACACACACACACACAAACATCACTTACATGAACATCACTGGAGTTTCTCCAGACTGATATCTGAGGATGTGGTAAATAGCTAAGTTGTTTTGTGGAGAGGAGTTCATGAATCCAGTCTTAGAATAAAATACATGTTAAAGATGTTTTACAGTTTTTTTTTCAACTGCTTACACACATTTTCAGAACTTTGTGTCTTTTTTTCAAAACTTTACACACAAATCCAAGAATTGCACACACAAAATGCCTCACATCTCTTCAAAATGAAGCACTGCATTGAAAATATCACAAACACATCTCGAAAGCAAACATTTGTCTTACTTCGCAAACACATTTGCCATAATATTCTGTTTTTAGATATATCATATACACAGTTATTAAAAGCCTAAAGCTCTTCTTTCATAAGCTGCTGTGTCATTTCTGTACAAGAGTAACTGGCAGAGAGATGTTGAAAAATTCATGGTAAGCATGAAAGCAAGATTGAAACTGGATTTTAATTTTTTTACTGTAAGCATGTGTGGTTATGAATACAGTATTGCACAGTACAAAAGAAAACAAATACATCAACCATGTGTAGTTGGGAAAAAAAACTAGCAACAAAAAAACTGGCACAAATGTCTCCACAGGTGAAGTAATACCAGCGCATTTTGACTTTGTGAGGACATTTTTAAAGTCCCCATGAGGAAACAAGCTTATACATAAATCATACAGAATTATGTTTTCTGAACATGTAAAATAGCAGACTGTTTTCTGTCATGGGTAGATCTAGTGGAAAGATTAGTGTAGGGGGAGAGAATATACAGTTTGTACAGTATAAAAACCATCATGCCCAGGGAATGTCCCATAAAACATGGAAACCCAACATGTGTGTGTGTGTGTGTGTGTGTGTGTGTGAGATGGTTGTGTGTATCTAGGCTCCATCTCTCCTCCTGGCTGGGTCTGGCCACAGTACTTCATCCACGTCACAAACTGTATTCTCTCTTGCGTATCCATCGTTGGATGGAGTCAGCGTCAGTGTCTCCACAGGCCTGCTCCACTGCCTGGAGAAGTGTTGTGTTGACATAGGGACAACGATCATGCACTTTCCAGCACCATGTGGAGAAAAAATCCTCAATAGGGTTTAGAAATGATGAATATGGAAGCAAGTAGACAACAGAAAAGTTGTTCAAAAGCTATAACTTGACCCTTGGCCTTTATAGGCCTATTCTAAAGCCGTGATTGGCTGGTGTTCAGTAAAGCAATGAGTGTTTGTGCATGTGAGGAGTTAGTGTGAGGACCTGATGAATCAGTGTGGCATTTTGATTGGTTGTGTTTGAAAAAGGAAATCAAGATACTTCCTGTTAGATTGTTGTGTGTAACAATTAGAGAATTGTGTGTTGTGTTTTGCAAAAAAGTGTTTTATGAAATTGAAAAATGAGTCAAAGGCCGAGAATTAGTGTGTGGTTCTGCTGTTTGAGTGTCAGCTTTCAGAAACTGTGTGACAAGTAAAGGATTGTGTGTGTAAGCCGTTGAAAAAGACTGTAACTGAAAGCAAATCTTAAAATATGGCATTGTTTTGTCTCATATCCGTCATGTTTTTTTTCTAAGTCATGTTTATAAAAGCTACTTAAATGTCCTAATTGAACTAAGATCTAATCCTGACTTAATCTAAACCCTGTCTGTGAAACCAGACCATGAATGAAGTGCTGTCACATGATCACATCTCATCAGTGTCAGATGTCAGATCTCCGTCATGTCAAATGAAGCCCAGCAGCTGATGTCAGGAAGACTTTACATGTCATGTAAGGTTAGGTTATGTTTTATTGTCCATTAACAGATAAATAAAATACTAAATCAATATATAACATTAAAATAGACCCTTAAACAGAATATATTTCTTGACAAATAGTCTGGACTGATCTGTGCCTTTTTTTAAATGATGCTAGTAAAAATAAATACAGATTTGCTGTCACACATTTGTGAAAGCTGAAGCTATAATAACACACGACTGTAGGATCCAGCTGCTCAGAAACGCTTGCTTTTCACTTCAGTTTTTACAGCACAAGCAGTTTTCTGGCTCTGCTCTGATCTGATGGACAGCATTACAGTTTATTTAACCCGTCAGTTTCATCACACAGGTGAAGCATCAATAGAAATGTGCTGTAAACTGTTTGTCCTCACAAGAGTGTGAATGCTGAATCAGAAGCTCATGTTATGTTAATCTAAAGTCATTCCATCAGAATGATGTCAATATTATAAATGTGTGTATTATAGTCCAGTCCTATAAAGGGACAGTTCACCAAAAAATGAAAATGTGATGTTTATCTGCTTACCCCCAGCGCATCCAAGATGTAGGTGACTTTGTTTCTTCAGCAGAACACAAATGATGATTTTTAACTCTAACCGTTGCCGTCTGTCAGTCGTATAATGCGTGTCAATGGAAACTTCATCTATAAGAGTCAAAAAAACACGCTTCTGATGCTGGAAGTGATCTCTCGCACTCATTGAAGCGAAGCGCAGACATCACTTCCGTCATCAGAACGTGTTTTCAGACCTCACTAACCAGATGCTGAACGCAGTTGGACATAGTGGTGTATTAGAGGTAAAAAAATGATATAAATACTGTTCAGTTTCTCACACAAACCGATCGTTTCGTGTCTTAGCACATCAATGTGTTGTCATGAGCCTCAGGGTTTAATTTGGATTTGTCTGTGCATGTTTTATTTACTCTTATAGATGAAGTTCCCATTGCATGCATTATACGACTGACAGACCCAACGGTTGGAGTTAAAAATCATCATTTGTGTTCTACTGAAGAAACAAAGTCACCTACATCTTGGATGCGCTGGGGGTAAGCAGATAAACATCACATTTTCATTTTTGGGTGAACTATCCCTTTAACACAATTCAATGGTCCTGATGCCAGTCATACTCAAAATACTAGTGAAGAGGAACAGCTGAGGTGGAAACATGGAGACTAATATGTAATAGTAGTGCAGAAATAAAACAGCAGCCTGGAAAACAGCTGACAATCTGTGAAGAAAAGCGTCCTGTGGAGACCGTGAGGGAGCAGATCTGACCTTTAGAGGGATAGTTCACCCAAAAATTAAAATTCTCTCATGATTTACTCACCCTCAAGCCATCCTAGGTGTATATGACTATCTTCTTTCAGACAAAAACAATTAAGTTTTTATAATGGGAGTGAATGGGGCGTGAGATTTTGAAGCCCAAAAAAAGTGCATCCATCCATCATAAAAGTAATACATACGACTCCAGTAAAGGCCTTCTGAGCGAAACCCCATATTTATAACTTTATAAACTATAATCACTAGCTTCTGGTAACAGCCGTCCGCATGTTCACGAGAGTCGAGTTCTTGTGTCCCCCGACTGAAACGTCATCATTGTTTTGGTAGTGACAAAAGGGAACACATAATTATTTATTTTTTAGTAGTGTTTTAATATGCGATTTAAAATTGTCATGTAATAATGTGGTCACTACCAACACATTACTGTCATGACCGAAACATGGGATGTTTGTCAAAAATAAAGTATATTGAATGATCAACTAAGATGTTATTATAGTGTTTGGTTCAATGTTTATTCAAACTAATGAATCCTTCACTTTGAAATCAGTATGTTGAACTTTATGACAAAGAAAGATTGGATTCAAAATACAACAAATCTCATAAATTACACTTTAAATATTGATAAAATTGTAATTGTTATTGATTTACCTGTGAAAACATTTTTAGAAAATAGCAAAAAATATATTTACAATGCAGATGTGAACAAAATCTTAATAGGTCAATGTAACCCTTCATATTAAATTATTTATTAATGTGTTTTGGTAGTGACAAATTTGAGGAGAGGAAAAATATTCCAGAACTTTCTAAAAATACAATATGAGAATTAACTGCACAATTACTAGAAATGTGTATCTTGGATATTATACAATTTATACATACAAAATTTGTGGAAAAAGATCATTTTAATTTTTGGGTGAACTATCCCTTTATCAGACCCCACTAATGTAGTGTTTGAAGACCGGCTGTCATCATCAGAGGTCAAAGGTGAGTGCCAGTGTTCCTGCTCCTCAGTGGAAGTGTTTGGAGCAGAGCTGAGAAACACATGATTGTAATAAACAGAAGTTTGAAATAATGTCAAGCAGTGAAGCGATTCAGTTCGAAGCTTTATTGGTACTCATTAACATGTCAAAATGCATTCCACAGAGTTGAGAACAACCGGACGTGTTTCATTCACAGTTATTGGCACAGCAAACGATGCTCGGCTCTCGTGGGATATTCAAGTGCAGCTTTAGGAATCGGGTCCAGAGATAAATAGATTTAAATACAATAACTTCTTTTCAGGGAAGTCGCATGTAAACGTGTTCGTCCAGAGGAGTTCCTGCAGGTCAGGTGACATGTGGCGATATCTACTCCTGTCTAGTACAGATTACCGAGTCTGACACATGATGGAGAAACTCTCCAGTCAATCAACACTGGAACAGTAAAATCACAGTCAAAGGAACTAAAACACCACAAAAAGCCATTAATGGTATGATTCAACTTTCCCTCATTATCAAAGAAAGTATCTACAGACGTCCTCGCAGTGCAGAGCGACGGTTCTCAGACAGATGGCATTATTAAACAAGATATTTCATTTATTCTGCAACCAGTATTGGAGCAACTTGATGATGATGCAGTCATGTGATCAAACTGAAAGAAAAAAAACAGACGACAGACAGAGACAGAGATGAGTGTGAAGAGCAGATCTGCGTCACTCCGGCTTCTTCTTGGCTCCGGGAACCTTCGCTTGAATCCTGCGGGAAAACAGACAAACTGAAGGAACGACCATTCTAGGGAGGAATACAATCAAACCGTTACAGACGCATTTTGACTGATTATTCTATCACTTAAAACGTTTATGCATGTAAAGAAAAACACGCTATACATATGATTAACCTCATGGGGGCGCCGACACTGAGTGAGACAAATGAAGGCCGTCTGTGGGGCCGTGAAACGATGACGAGGGTATTTGTACAATATGAAATACAGCAGTAGCAAACATCACGTGATGGAGGACAGTAAAGATCTGAAGAAATAATGTGAATGATGGGTTCATAAGTGTTGGACACCCACAGACGAGTTTCACTTACTTCCCCAAGACACCCTTCATCTGGCCGTTCACCGTGGAAATGAACTGATCGATCTGAGTCTGCGGGAGAGAAGAGCGTGAGCGACATGAGCAGTGCCGACTGAAGCACACACACACACACGCACGCACGCACGCACGCACGCACACGCGCACGCACGCGCACACACACACGCACACACACACACACACACACACACACACACACACCCCATCATTACCTGATGCTTCTCGTAGGTTATCGGGCCGCTGAACGCTCCAACCAGACCTGCAGGACAAGATCAAGAACATCATTACGGTTCATATATGACTGAAGAACAAACAAGACTGAAGTTAGCGTGAGAATAGAGTACAGTGAAAGCAACACCGTGACCTTACCGAGAATGAGAAGCGTGAGTCCGTTAAACCAGGAACCGACATGCGTGAAGATCCACAACAACACGGCGAACTGGAGAAGAAACACAATTAAAGTCACTGGAGGACAACATTCTTCAAAACATCTTCTTTTGGGACCCAAAGAGGAAATAAAGACACACAGTTTGAACAACATGAGAGTGTAAATATAATTAATGACAGACTTAATTTTTGGACAAACGGTCCATTTGGATGAACTGTAGATTCACAGTTTTTCACAATTGCTAACACACTGAACCCATCCTCTGAACCAAATGCTCAAAGGCCACAACCCATTTGTCGAGTAAATCACTCTTTCTGTAAAACCTTAAGCAAAAGTTCAGGCGCCATTTGCAAAACTCTGAACACTCTGTGATGCACTTGTGTTGGAAGATGATAAACAAGCCACAAAAGTTAAACACAACTACAACACAGTTGTCATGTTTTACACACAACGGCTCAACATTGTTCAGACTCGTTTCTAATGATGTGATCAAACCAACTGTTCGATATATGTCAGCTCAGAGTGCACAGGTGAACTGGATGATGATACCAACAATCTGAGAGGGAGAGGAGGAAGAGGAAGAGCAAGGTGTGGTCAAGGCTGGATCTGGCACACCAGGGGGGTTTTCCCATCATTCCCTGTCCTGAGGACGGACCCAACATGAAGACGTGATGCTGAGGCGATTTTGAGTACAGATGAAATGATTTTGAGGCGACTGTTTGATTTTGCCAGAAGAGTCAGATGTTCTCTGAATGTAGTTTGAAGATTTGGTTTAGTGTTTAATGTTCTGAGTAAATGGGTGAAGGTTTCAAGAAACGTGTCTAAGCAATTGTGAAAGACTGTAACAGCAGTTACTGAGATATATTCTTCCTCATGAACTACTTTAACTTACTGGAGTCAGTTTGAACGAAAGGTATTTTTCCATGTCATATAGAGAAAGACTCAGACCTTCAGAGAGTCGACCAGATCCTCCACCAGAACAGACGCCGCAGCTCCTTCAGCACGCCGTTGATCCGGCTCAGAGCGACGTCACTGTGCTTCTGCACCGCCTCTCTGGACAGAGCAACGTCCTTCTCCAGGAACCATCTGTGGAAGTGAGGAAAAGACATTCAAGTCAAAACTCAATCCTGATCAAATCATCTGTGTAAATGGCTTTAGATAAAAGCATCTGCCATAAACAGAAAAAGTAAAGCTCTCAGATGGGACGAAACTTTTCTCAGCACTGAAGCTGATATGAGATGAGCTTCATCCTCCACACACCGCTGAAGGCCATGAACACAATCTCACATAAATGATCATCAAAACTGTGGATGTGGCAAGCACAAGAGTCTGTGATGGATCCACGAGGCACATTAACCCTCTGGAGTCTGAGGCTGATTTGGGGCCTGGAGAAGTTTTGACATGCCCTGACATTTGTGCTTTGTTCAGTTGTTCATAAACATATAAATGACAAAAGTGTCATTACACTGTATTCAGCACAAACTAGGCTACCATAATATGTGAGGAACATGTATGTACATGTTTGTGTTTTTGAAGGAATAATGTTTATGTGTGGTTATTGAAAAAACAAAAACTTAAGTCACTGAAATAAGGCCAAAAAAAGTATTAAATCTGTGTTCACAAGACTTCTGGGTATTGGAGGTTGTAGACTAGAGTTTTTGCTTCAGAATTATGTAAAAATTATGCTGCCTACTCCTTCATATAAAACAATATATTGATTTAGTTTTTGTCAAGACACTTTTTGTCAAGAAACACAGTATGCGTGGAGGCGTGAATCATCATGAATAATGGGCCATTTACACCTGAGAAGACAAAATAATCGCATACTAATGACCTGAAATGACTTGCATATTAATGAGGCCTTTCAGTCAGGTAGGCTGTGAAAAAAAAAACCCTCTGTAATAATGTCTCAGCTCAATTTAAAATAATGGTATTCTATTATATTCTTTAAAATATAATGTATTTCTGTGATGCAAAGTGTCTGAACAGTTATGTTACCTCTATGGCATTTCATATAGGCTTTTAGCTTAAAAGCATGCACATTTGGAGAAATATTGATGGATTCTTATACGTTTATGTCAATTTTCTATACAGAGGAGTAATATTTATTTGTCATCACTATGAGTGCTGGATACTGGTGTTTTCAATTCATACTTGCAGCCGGAGGGCGCTCTGCACACCTTTAGGTCACAAATTCATATAAAGAAGAAAAGGAACCAGGAACTAACGGCATGTCTTCTAGAGATCACTAACCATGGCTTTAACATCCAGATAAACACTTTTCAGGACAATAAATGCACGATTGAGACGATGAATGCATGTATTGCCTCTGAATTTGCGTCTGAATAGCGCTCGCTCCGTGGGCGTGGCCGCATTAGCGGATAATGAGCTGAATCACGGACTTCTGACATGGCTCTCTTTTCATACAGATTACATAAACACAGAGGCCCGGTTTCACAGACAGGGTTTAGGCTAAGCCAGGATTAGGCTTTATTTCAATTAAAGTATTTAAGTAGCTTTTATAAACATACCCTAGAAAAAAACATTACTGGTGTGCATCTTGAGACAAAACAATGGCTCTTGACATTTTTTAAGATATGTCAGTGCAAGTTACTTTCAGTTAAAGCAGCTCAAACATGCATTTTAGTCTAGGACTAGCTTAAGCCTTGACTGTGAAACCGGGGGAGAAGGTTTGTTTTCGATTTGACTTACAGGATTTAAAACCTGACATTTCAACGTTTCTTTAGACATAAGTGTCATTTTTTCTGTGATTAGTATTCACTAAGTTACAGTTCATTTTCTGAGAACTATCAGATTGGACTTCGTTCAGAGGGAGAGGAGAGATCACGCATCATGTTAGTTTTCTTTATTTTACAAAAAGCACAACAATGTGTTTTTACTCTGAGTGTACACAAATAAAAGAAGATATTCTATAGTTTCAATTGATATATTACTTATGTCTCTATGACAAAAATGACGGAGTATTTTAAGTCTGTTTTGCTGCAATGTGAAAAAAATCCTGCAAAACGCGCCGGCGCGTTAACGGACTCCAGAGAGTTAAACACACAGAGAGGCTCAACAACACTTTCCAGAACCTTCTCCTTCACTGTTCCTCACTGGTGGAATGATCTTCCCAACTCTATCCGGTCAGCTGAGTCCCTGACAATGTTCAAGACAGCTGAAAACTCACTGCATCCTGCTGGAAGAAGACTCTCATCTATGCTTCCTCTATTCCTCAGTCGCTCCCTGATGTAGCCTGTGCTCTTCTGAACGATGTCTGACACTTAAGATGACACTTAGACCTCTTTAAGATAAATCGCTTCTTGTTTTCCTCAACTGTGAGTTGCTTTGGATAAAAGTGTCTGCTAAATGAATAAAGATAAATGTAACGTGACAGATTATATTTACTATAGGCATCTTATTTGACCATAAATCAGCCGGTGAGAGGTCAAGAGGTCATCTCACACACATCTCAGACTCACTTGAACGGATGTCCTTCATCAGACTTCTGGATGGCCTGCAGGACTCCCTTGTATATCCTGAAGGTCACGGTGACGGACAGCAGAGCCAGCGCAGCGTAGGACAGAACGCTGATGATGCTGCAGCAGGTGAGGGAGAGGAGGACGAAGAGGCTGGAGCCGAAGACCAGCGCGCTCGACTTCACGTCCTGCCAGTGCAGCAGATCCAGCACTGAAACACACACACACACACACACACACACACAGCTCAGTCTGCAGCAGGAGTCTATGAGCAGGGATGAGTGTGAAGCAGGATGGGATAGATGGAGTGATGCTCCGTGTGTGGGATCAACATGCACAAGCTCTTGCTGAACCATCGTGTTTCCTTCATTTCACCTCTTATGAGCAGATGCTGAATCATACAATCAACTACGACATGACGTGATGTCAATCTAAGCCCATGATAAACCTGTGAACTCTCGCTCTCAGATGCTGACCTACAGTTACACTCACAGACCTGTGATGAACACATTTACTGAACACTGACACGAACGTGAGTTTAGCTGCACATCTCCCGTCAGACATCTGAGGAAAACACTATTTAAATAAAGCGATAATTCACACAAAACTATCTCTCTCATCAGTGCATTAAGAAAGCACTCAGATCCCTTCATTTTTCACTTTTTGTGTAATGCAGCATTATGCTTTAAACCTCATTCTGCACTCCATACATGACGAAGCAAAAACCAGATGTGATGACACTGCAAATTTGTTAAAGAGAAAAAAAAATGTAATTTCACAGGGTCAGTCCATCTCAAGTGGTCTAACAGAGTGCTGGATAATTATTTTGAGTGATTACCTCTGTGTATTGGTTTGCAGAACCACCAGTTTTCACCTGGTTTACCCATTAATGGCTGCCGTCTGTGTGTCAGGCCACACATCTCCTGATGACCACTAATAAAACAACCCTGTTTCCAGTGATATTAGCTGGCCACTGATCTTCCATCTTCCACACATGATGACCTAAATCTTTAACATGACACAAATACTTTTCAATCACAGTAAGAAACACCATCACAATATAGTAATTCTGCCTGAAATCAGAGACTTTATGAATTAAAATTAAAGCCAGACCCTGTATTTCTCAACACTGTCGCTTAAATGACTGCCGATTACATTTAGGAAATGTTAAACTCACACCAGCTAATACTGTTGTCGAAAGTACAGACCACGAAACCAAGTCGGTACTGAAATTTTAAAAATGTGACACTTTGAGCGCTGTTGAGCGGATTCGTAAACCCCTCTGATTGGTCGTTGTGTACATGTGCTCATCAGATATGTCTGTGATTGGCTACAATGATCAACACACAGGAGTGTTTGAAAGCAGTGGACCGGCTTAAGCGCTCGGTGAAGAGTGTCATTGATAAACATTTACAACATGTTTTTGAAGGGTTGATCATTGTAGCCAATCACAGACATATCTGATGAGCACATGAACACAACGACCAATCAGAGGTGTTTACAAATCCACTCAACAGCGCTCAAAGTGTCACATTTTTAAAATTTCAGTACCGACTTGGTTTTGCAGTCGGTACTTTTGACAACACTACCATAATGAAAACAATCATATCTTTAGACTCACTTAGAACAAAACCAACCATTATCTAAATCTCTTAATTACATTTCTCCCAGCGTTTACTTGATCATCAGACTTTCCACCAGTGACATACAATCTTTATTTTAATTAACACTTAAGAATCATTAGAACAACATTTATATCTCTTAATAGAACAAAACTGATCAACATTTAAATCTCTTAATTGTCTTGATCATTTGTGTGTTTGAGACAGCACTGATATATATGTGAGACAACACTATAAATCATCATACATCATCATATCACCCGAACTCAAACTCGCTCTATAGTAAAACACTAACAGTACGACTTTCTGTAAAGCTGCTATGAATCCATGTGTATTGTGAAAAGCACTATAGACACTGACTTGATGTATGAACATGAATATATATATGTCATTATCTGGGATGTTATCGTATAGTGATAGCATTTCAACATCTCCTGCTATATAAAACCGGTTTAAAAATGCATTTCACACACTGACAGAGGAAATTTGTTTCTGGGAAAGTTCTAGTCCACCTAATTTTGCAAGACACAGCAGCAAATCATTAAACAGCTACTACTTTTGCCCCACCGCACCCAGAACCTTTGGCCAGATTATCAGCATGAGCTCTGATTCATCCTCTGAGCAAAGGGTTACATTTTATTTCAGCTAAAGATCTGGATTCATTAAACACTGAGACTCATCAGCATCAGTCAAGCACCACACGACTGTAAAAACCAACAGCGGGACTTACTAATACTGCACTGCGTTACAGGTAGAAGGAACAACATGCAAGCGTTACATCAGAGTCTCTGTATGATAAAAGAGTTTAGCTCTACCCGTGTGTTTCCACTGCGCCGCGGGCTGTTCCTCCACCGGGTCCATGTCTGCAGTGTGGGTGTGACGGCGAGAGCTCAGAGCAAGGCTAGAGGTTATAGAGGCGGGTGGAGCTGGAGGAGGAGGAGGGGTCCTACACTCAAAACATCAGCTGACTGTCAAACACACGGCTCCCCTCGGCCACACCCACACATACACTACTGACAGATGCAACGCCACTGAACACTAGAAATGTGTGAACCGACACATTCACACTCAAACTGCACTGAACGCTCTCAGCACTCGTCTCTGCTTTACTTCTGACCAACCTGCAAGTCGAGGCATAAAGTCCATTCTGACTTAATGAGCTGTTTCAGTGCTCTGTAAACACAGTCCAGCTCGACGCTCCGTGACCTAAAGCCTGCTTGCTTCATCACTGCTGAGAAACGTGTATAAGAGCACAAAGCCCAAACACAGACCACTGCACAGGGCTCTACGATTACATCTCCTTATGAGGCAATATTTGACTCCTTAAAATGACTTTGTGGGGATTTTTTTTATTTTCTTTTACTTTTGTTAGAGCATTTTTTTCCTAATTGATTTATAATAATAAGACAATACAATCAGGACAAATAAGTTCTCAATCAAATGAAATCTGTATCAACAAAATTCATCTTTGCACTGAGGCTCACAAATGGCATGAATGCATTTAAAGGTGCCATAGAATTGAAAATTGAATTTATATTGGCATAGTTAAATAACAGGAGTTCAGTACATGGAAATGACATACAGTGAGTCTCAAACTCCATTGTTTCCTCCTTCTTATATAAATCTCATTTGTTTAAAAGACCTCCGAAGAACAGGCGAATCTCAACATAACACCGACTGTTACGTAACAGTCGGGATCATTAATATGTACGCCCCCAATATTTGCATATGCCAGCTCATGTTCAAGGCATTAGACAAGGGCAGCCAGTATTAACGTCTGGATCTGTGCACAGCTGAATCATCAGACTAGGTAAGCAAGCAAGAACAATAGTGAAAAATGGCAGATGAGCAATAATAACTGACATGATCCATGATATCATGATATTTTAGTGATATTTGTAAATTGTCTTTCTAAATGTTTCGTTAGCATGTTGCTAATGTACTGTTAATGTGGTTAAAGTTACCATCGTTTCTTACTGTATTCACGGAGACAAGAGTCGTCGCTATTTTCATTTAAACACTTGCAGTCTGTATAATTCATAAACACAGCTTCATTCTTTATAAATCTCTCCAACAGTGTGTAATGTTAGCTTTAGCCACGGAGCACTATCAAACTCATTCATAACAAATGTAAACATCCAAATAAATATTGTACTCACATGACCCGAAGCATGCATGCAGTATGCATGAACACTTTGTAAAGATCCATTTTGAGGGTTATATTAGCTGTGTGAACTTTGTTTATGCACTGTATTATAGAGTTGCGAGCTCGGGCATTTAAAGGGGACGCACATGCTGAATCGGCGCATAGTTAATGATGCCCCAAAATAGGCAGTTACAAAATAAAAAAATCTATGGGGGTATTTTGAGCTGAAACTTCACAGACACATTCAGTGAACACCTTAGACTTAAATTACATCTTGTGAAAGAACGTTCTAGGGCACCTTTAAATTCATGATAATGTTATGAGATTGTTTTAAATAGAAAGTTTTGAATATAGAAATATTAAATGATTTAAATAACTGAAATGATACTTTAAAGGGGTGGTTGATTATGATTTGACTTTTTTATCTTTAGTTAGTGTGTAATGTTGCTGTTTGATCATAAACAACATCTGCAAAGTTACGACGTTCAAAGTTCAATGCAAAGAGAGATATTTTCTTTTACAAAATCACTTTTTAAACGGCTGGTAGGGTCTACAACGAGCTTCTTCCTGGGTTAGTGACATCACAAACCCTAAAATTTACATAAACCCCGCCCCCAAGAACACGCACAAAGGGGGCGGGGCCATGTTGGGCTGCTTTAGAGAAGAGGAAGAGTTGTTGTAGTAGAGTGTTGTTGACATGCCGTCATTTTACGCCGGACTGCTTCACAAACGAGGGTCAATTCAACACAAAAGATGAACATGACGGCACATGCTAGTGGATGAGTTGAATCAACTCCACAGCAACTACATCAATTTATCCACTAACCATTCAGAAACATTCTAAAAGTTGTAACTTCTTCCTGAGTCTCTCCATCAGTGTCGACTCCGGTTTGAACAATGTAAGGCTGAACACCGTTACTGACAATCCTCATTTTGGCTGCGTGAGATTCTCCAGCTTTGTTGTTGTTGTTGAGCAACCGAACTGCAACCGCAAGTCGCATTGGTGCTCTTAAACACTTTTTCACAGTCGCACACAGTAATTTTCAGTCACAAATGTGACTGAAATGGTCACACTGTAGAGCCCCGCTTCAAATTCACATGATTCATGTTCACACTTTTCTATTTATTGTGAGAAAAACAATCCTAATCCCAAGCAAGTAGGAAATCATATACTGCCATATTGGTAGATTGAGTCAAAGTGGTGCTTTACAAATCTGAAGATATATTTTTCAGAATACAGATCAAACTAGTTGTTCCACAGTGAGCGAATCAGACGGAAAGGTGATCATGCAAACGGACTCATAATGCAACATCATGCCATGCCAAAGGTGAGATGCATGAGAGATGAGGGGACAGGACAAAACACAAATGATGACCGTACACAGACACAAAACCATGGATAAATGAAAAGGTCCGGTGAAGGAAAACGAGCCGTAATGACGGTCCGTGCTGAATTTACCTGCTGCCGCTCTCAGATCTGACATTTGACTTCCTTCTTCGCCTTCAGCTTCCTGCTTCCCGGCTCCAGCTTTATCCGCTGGAGGACAGATTACTGGAGTATCTTGGAAATCAGATTCCAGGCCTGCCTTTCCTCTCGCAGCAGAGGATTTGTCTGACGCCTGGTTGAGAAGATGGTAAGAGCTTTGATTGGCTACAGGCGCTGGATCCTCCGGTTCAGGAGATCTGTCTTCATCCAGCAGCACTTCCGATGGTTTAACAAACGTCAGGCTGTCCTGCATTTCCAGAAATTCCTCCACGGCACCTTGAGGCGGCCTCTCAACAAACTCAAACTCTTCAGACGAGACCTCCTGCTCGGACGCCTCGTCAGCGGCTCGCCGCTCCTGCTCCGCGGTGAAGCTCGACGGTTTCTGTGTCACTGCGTCCAACACCGGCGAGAAGGAGTCTGCAGACGGACTCTCAGAATCCCAGTGTTCTTGAGCCTTTCCCGATGGGAAGTTGAGATGTTCAAATTTGCTCGTCGTCTTAACAGAAGTCTGGCTTAACACCTCCACACCGTCCTTGTCCTTCAGAAGACCGTCACTCTTTGCAGGCACATCGGTCTCTTTCACAAGATCGAAAGCAGCAAAACTTTGCTCCGAGTTCTGCTCCGCTTCCAGCTTAGCCTTTTCTGCAGCTCTCGCCTCCGTGACCTCGGTCATCTCCTTCAGCAGCAAAATCTTGGAGTCAAATTCAAGCAGATTGTTGGCAGACACAGAAAACGGGGAATTAGCGGACTCGTTCACACTTCTATGAACAGGGCTGAAATCAGGGCTTTCTTCTGAGGAGCCCGAGTCCTCTTTCTCAGGGTTCATCGGAGAAGATTTCAAGATATCTGGGAGAGACGTCGGGCGGTCATCAGACATGGTGTTGACATCTGAAGCGTATGAAAGGGAGAGCGCTGCGTCCACTCCAGCCTCCTGTTGAATTTCTCTGGTCTGCGCGTGAACGTCATCTCCATCATATGCATCTTGGACCAGGTCTGGAGACGGACTGTCGGACACCTCCACGGACCTTTCCCCGAGACCGTCGTTAAGAGGGGAGAAAGCCTGAAAGAGACTCTTCTTCATTTCAGACATGAAGTCGTCATCTGACTGGCTTAGCACATCCGGGTCGAGTCCCGCCGAGTCTTTATGTCCCAGTGAATCCATAGTGAGATCAGAGGTGGCCTGTGAAGCTACAGATGGAGAATCCCAGCGGTCTGCGGGATCAGAATGAGACATGAACTGCGGTTAGCTGGAGTCTGGCCAGGGACGGGATGAGGATGATCCTGCGAGGGCTTCACAATCCCCTCATGAAGATACAAGATTTCCAAGAGTTTGATCATGTTTCTAGACCCGTTTCTCCTTCAATGAAATCATCTCTCTAAAATCAGGTGGTCATGCAATTAATATCTGCTCTAAAGAAATGCAATAAATGAGGATGTTAACGGAGCTTTGCTGTACAGATTAACTGATGCAAAGCTTTCAAGATCCTCTCGCTATTCAGAGACTTGTGAAAGTCAGAAGAGAGGCAGAACAATCGGCCATCTGAGTGCTTAAGCAGACAAAGAGCAAATCAAGACGAACATCAATCATTTCACCCGTTCCAGGACACATTCTGTCAAGACTGAGTCTGCATTAGGGCTGTCAATAACGCCATGTTTGCAAAATGACAGAATAAGACCATAATAATACAGTTTTTCTATGCTATCGACAGTACCAAATCCAAAAAATGTAACAGAAAACAGAAAAAAAAAAAAAAAAAAAAAACTAATCCAGAAAACTTCAAAAAGGAAAAAATGGAATTTGGGGAAAAAATAAAACAGATTTCATAGGGCCCTATAATATTCACAAGCTGCTTCAGCATGGATAAAACAAAAAAAAAAAATCATACTTTTCCCCCGGATGCGATCCGACCGAACCCGGAAGTGCTCACGGGCTCAACAGAAAACTCATTTCAAATTGTTAAATATTACACAAGTACTTTAAGTAAGTGTAGTTTTGAATTATGGAATGTGTTTAACAGTATTTCAGTTTTTGTGGTGGTTTCAAAAGGACAAAATCAACAAGCTTCACGGATCACTGGCATCATGACAGCCCTAATCCAGATCAGGGAACATCAAGTCAAATCACTCGTTGACTTTTAACTTAGTAGTTAACTTCCAAGATATTAGATTTAAATCAGGTCAAACGTCACCCTAAAACGCAAGCAATAATCAAATGACAGCACATCAAAGACCAAAACAGCATCAGCAGAGAAGAAACGTACCTGATGGAAACGAAGGCTGAAAGAGCGCAGGAGCGACGGCAGGAGCAGCAGAAGGTTCGGGATCATCTGGAAAACAACAACACTTCCTAAAGCCCAGTCCGAGAGCGAGTGAGTTACAGGAGGGCGAGAGATCATTTAAACGCTAGTCAGCTGTGTGTTCCTGCCATCAGAATCAGAAAATATCAGCGTTTTCTCTCAAAAAAAGAAAATCCCAGGATAAGTAACCTGTTTATGATGTTTTTGTTTTAGACATTAAATAAATAAATACAGTGGCAGAATTGTAATGTCAGCATGTTTTCCAGAGGCATTCTGCAATGAATATATAAACAATAAAATAAGCAGCAGCTTTCTATGCGGTGTTAAACAACATGCAGATGTTGCTGACACAATCCAAAGGTTATTCAACCACACCTGAGGAATAACACTCAAACACTTATGATTGAGCATGTAATCAAGGCTGAATGTCACCACTAAAACAATAGAGAATGACAGCGGTGCCTCTATACAGTCACCCAGTGATCTGATTATTGCACTGCTGTTACAGCAGAGACTGAGAATGACCCGCAGTTTGAGCTCTCGCCATCTAGAATAAAGGATCAGAGGTGGAGCTGAACAAATACACAGGACAACAGAGGGCTGTCTAAACTCACCATCAGAATATTAAAAATACTACTGTATAAAACATTTTCTGTCTATACACGTTTTACAGATGATACCGTTTCTAATTCTGCATTTAACTCGAACCCACTGTTCATTTCCATGAGACAATATATCTCATATTAGTAACTGTGCTTCTTAGTGAAACACACAGTGATGTTGTTGGTTTCCACTGCTCTCTCTCGGGTCTGGATCAGATCAGCGTCACTCAACACTCACTTAACATTGTTTCATCCCGAATGGAAACGAGCATGAAGACGTCTCAGTCTTTATTTAGACTATTTCTGTCCTAAATAACACACACTGAGGAGACATCACAGAACAGAATATGTAATATGGTGCATATATTTATAACGCTCCTCTCTAGAGTTATTTGACTAGCTGACTATCAGGTTTATGGCCACTGACTGTCTTCTGAGATAAATGTGTTGTTCTCCAGCTGTTTTACTGACGTCTTTCTGCGGTTGAAACACTGATCGATGGATTACATGAGACATGATTCATTTCAGTAAGTTGTTCTGATGTTTATTTGCTGCTGTAACTAGTAAGAGGAAGAGATGATCGCTTCATGATCTGTCACCACTTTAAAGGGTTAGTTCACCCAAAAAATGAATTTCTGTCATTAATTACTCTCCCTCACGTCGTTCCACACCCATAAGACCTTCGTTCATCTTCAGAACACAAATTAAGATATTTTTGATGAAATATATGACTCGTCCATAGACAGCAATATATTAACACTTTCAAGGTCCAGAAAGGTACTAAAGACATCGTTAAAACAGTCATGTGACTGCAGGGATCAACCTTAATGTTATGAAAAAACAAAACAAAAATAACGACTTTATTCATCAATCTCTTCTCTTCTGTGTCATTCTCATACGTTGTTTTTGTTCAGAACGCCGGTTCAGTATTGGCCGACGCCTGATCACATGATCAGCATGACGCATGCGTTATCAGCTGACACAGAAGCCGGCCAATAATGAGTCGACATTCTGATGTAAAACCTGGCATGATACAGAAGAGAAGAGATTGAGAGTTATTTTTGTTTTGTTTTTGCACACAAAAAGTATTCTCATCTCTTCATAACATTAAGGTTGAACCACTGCAGTCACATGACTGTTTTAACGATGTCTTTAGTACCTTTCTGGACCTTGAAGTGTTGATTATATTGCTGTCTATGGACGAGTTATAAACTTCTCGGATTTCATCAAAAATATCTTAATTTGTGTTGTGAAGATGAACGAAGGTCTTACGGGTGTGGAACGACAGAATTAATGACAGAAATGTTCATTTTTGGCTGAACTAACCCTTTAAGGGCATTCCTATAGGAACATTTGCCATTAAGTTTAATTCCTATAAATGTAATTCCCTTTTATAAATAATAATTAAAATAATAACTTATAATATATAATATAAATTTCTATTTATTTAATTTAATTTATAAAATATTTGTATTATGGCCGCATCACAGCTGTGTGATTTTTATAACGAAACAGAGATCGTTTTAAATTTAAAATTAAATCTTTTTCTGTGAAGGCAAAGTCATCAACCCAGAAAACCTTGTGTTATTTAATTCTTCAGAAACCAGCATGTTGAAGAATCTCATCAGTCTGTTACTCTGCTCTTTCTGTCCAGAAAACTGATTCAATGCAAATAAACTGCTGTGAGAACTGACCAGAACTGACCAACACCAGAAGAAGAAAGTTTCTGACAGAATACAGCAGCTGTCAGTCACACAGCATTAACAGCATTACACAGGTCTTAGCCATTTTGATCAATTTAGGGTGTAAAACTATAAATATAAAAATTAAAAACAGCAATGCCCACTGAATGGTCATATGGTCAAAATGATAGATAGATGACCATTATATATTAAAAGTATATATTAATCTCACATTAAATAGGACAATGTTGATCACATTCATCTATCTGATCTGATCCTCATGAGGCGCTGCGGGTCTTTGTTCGGGGAGCGGGTGGGCCTCAGCGCCACATTCACACAATAACGCCTCATCATGCCATATGGACACAGAAATCACCGCAGCACTGAAGCATTCGACAAAACACCGATTATCTGCTCTTTCCCTCACTCTCACTCGCATCTGATCGCTCTGGCCACGACAAATTCAACACCAGAAACCAACACAGCACAAATGATCCGCTGAAAACGCTGCGATACTCACGGGATGGTGATGGATGAAGAGTGTGCGGGTGTTCCTCCTCCTCCTCCTCCTCAGGCGCTTCAGATGAGAGATCTCTGCGGCTCTCCGAGACTGTCTGAGCCGCGCACGAGCTGCTCACCTCCGCTGCTGGAGTCACGCGCGCCGCCGACGCCGGAGGAGTAACAGTGTCCTCTCGCGCTTCTGTCTGCTGGGGTGATGTTTCTTCTGTCGCCTCTGCAGGGATCACTTCATCCGTCTGTGAAGTAGATGTCACCTCTGCCTCTGTGCTGCCGCGCTTCCCTTCAGCTGGAGCAGCGCTTTCCTCCGCCGGCTCTGGAGGACTAGTTAACTCGGTTATCTGCGGAGGACTGGTGTCTTCAGCTCTCGGTGGAGCACTGATCTCCTCAGCAATCTGTGGAGCACTCGTTTTCTCGGTTGTCTGTGAAATACTAGTTTCTTCAGTAATCTGAGGAGTACTAGTTACCTCGGTTATTTGTGGAGTAACGTTATTAGTTACCTCAGTTGTCTGTGGAGCACTAGTTTCTTCAGTAGTCTGTGAAGTACTAGTCTCCTCAGTTATTGGTAGACTATTAGTTACCTCAGTTGTCTGTGAAGTACTAACTTTAGTCTCCTCGGTTGTTTTGTGGAGCACTAGTTACCTCAGTAATCTGTGAAGTACTAGTTACCTCAGTTATTTGTGGAGAACCGGTTTCTTCAGTAGTCTGTGAAGTACTAGTTTCTTCAGTAATCTGTGAAGTACTAGTTACCTCAGTAGTCTGTGAAGTACTAGTTACCTCGGTTGTCTGCGGAGAACCGGTTTTCTCGGTCATCTCCTCCTCGTTCCGCGCGTCTGTCCGTGTCTGCCCGCCTGCAGCGGCTTCATTCAGGGCAGCATCGTGCGGAGCTTCGTCAGGTGCAGTGGATGAAACTTTGTCTGATTCCTCCATTTGAAAGCTATGCTTGATATTCCAGTGTGTTGGGCTGGAGATGAAATGAGACAGTGAGGAGGAGAGCAGACGCCTCGAGACAGCTGAAGTTAACAGACTCCTCGAAAGTGACTAAGCGGAATATTGATACCGCTGACTAGAATCGTTCGTCCAATCAGTAAACACCACGGTTGAATGATGTAAGCAGTGACCAATCCAGACGCAGAAGCGCGCTAAGCCCCGCCCACACGTGGTTGGTCCGCGCTTCTTTTTCTCAAACTCTCTTTTTGTGCTTTAAATCAGGGTTTCACCTCAACAAACAATAAACACACACTAAAATGATGCACTCTCAAAATATTAGACTAAAACCAAGCAGGATGCTCATTTAGTCTGAACAGCACTGATATTATTTATTGTATTGTATCTATTTGGTTAAATAATAAAGAAAAAGAAAATGCTACAGTTATCTATAAACGCTCTTGGTGTAGTGTAGTATGCAGTGCTGAGCAAACAGTACTATATATAAACGTAAGTATATCCCACATGTGCACATATATATCTCACAGGTCATGTTTCAAATATGTGCGCATGCCATCCACATCTATAGTAATGTGCACATGTACGGTGTGTTCTGTGAATGTTGGAGACTCTTCTTGAGCACTTTATCTACTTTATAGTACACTAAATAATGTGCAGCACATCTCTGAACATCTTCTCTGCATCAGATGATAGCAGATGCTTTTGGGTTACTGAGCGCTGCTGTTGCTGTCACTCAAAACACACACATCTCATATCCATATATCCATAAGAGCAGACTCACAATCCCTCTCAAACTCCCGCTGGAGAATATATTTCACAAGCACTTCATGGAATTAAGCAGATACCTACTTATTTTCATAAACTGCTTTAAATATACTCTCCAGCTGGAGATTGAGCATTCATTTGAGAGAGACTGTGAATCTGCTTTATGGTCCATTCTGCACAACTGGTTCAAAGTCAGAGTTGGAAACGTCTTGAAAAAATAGTCTTTTTCCACAAATGTGGTATGAATGCAAATTGTATAATATCCAAGATACACATTTCTAGTAATTGTGCAGTTAATTCTCATATTGTATTTTTAGAAAGTTCGGGAATATTTTTTCTCTCCCCAAATTTGTCATTACAGAAACACAATAATAAATAATTTAATAAGAAGAGTCACATTGACCTATTAAGATTTTGTTCACATCTACCTTGTAAATATATTTTTTGCTATTTTCTAAAAATATTTTCACAATTACAATTTTATCAATATTTCAAGTGTAATTTATAAGATTTGTTGCATTTTTAATCCAATCTTTCTTTGTAAAAGTCATAAAGTTCATCAAACTGATTTCAAAGTGAAGGATTCATTAGTTTGAATAAACATTGAATCAAACACTATAATAACATCTTAGTTGATCATTCAATATACTTGATTTTTGACAAATCATCCCATTTTTCAGTCGTGACTGCACAGTTTCGGTAGTGACAGTAATGTGTTGGTAGTGACCACAAAACATTACAGAATTTTAACTCACATACTAAAACTTTAATGATTTGATTAATAAAACATACTAAAATACTAATGATTTGCATAACTGTACTAAACTTTGTACTAAGTTTATTTCCCCCAAATAAATGATTATGTGTTCCCTTTTTGTCACTACCAAAACAATGATGACTGTTTCGGTAATGACAATTTTAGACACTTTTGAGTCGCTCAAAGATTATAATCAGCACATGGTTATCTAACACAGTTCTGAACAGTTTTATACACATAAAAACTACATTTTATGGAAAAACACCCAAAAAAGTTTGCTTAATTGCATAAAAAAGGTGTTTGGTAGTGACGTTCCTTAAAGTTTCACACAGATTTTCAGACTTTTGAACACATTTAACTCAGAATGATGATCTATCTGCTGTGAAAGAGAGGCTGTGAGAGGAATATTTCCTGATCAGAAATGTAGAAGTGTGTTAAAATCAGCCTCAGACAATGACTCAAACACACACTGTTTCGGTAGTGACAATTTTTTTTACATAAAGTTTCATGATTTAAAAATAAAATATAAAATAAATATTTTTTTAACTTCACTTTAAAAAAAAAATCAAAAATATATTTTTAAAAAACAATGGAATAAATTGCAAAAATTATTTCAATATCATTTTCACAAGTTGAAATTTAGGGGTCAGTGTTCAGGACAGACACATCCCAATAAATGATGATTTTATATATATTAATCTTACTGATATTTTAAATATTATTGTGGGATTCAGTAGATAATAAAAGGATCTTAGTAAACATCTAAAATTTGAATACTTAAATGCTTTTTAAATGTGCTATTTGGTTGTGGGACAGCAGTTTACACCAGTTCTGTAGAATGGCCATATAGGCATCGTAAGAGACAAACATTTATGGTTTTTAAAGGGCCGGACTCTGTGTAGCATGACTCATTTAAGTCCATCATGAAACAGCTATTCAAAACAAAGTATAATATATAGCAATACATTATTAAAGGAAGAGTTCAACGAAACATTCAGTAAATTCTGTCATCGTCGACACCGTCATAACCTGCTGAGCAACAAAAGACAACACAATGACACAGTGAAATCACTGGAGGCGAACAGCACCGAAACATCTTCAGCACAGTGTGAGTTAATGATGCTGATGTTTGTGTGTGTGATTCAGACTGATCTGAGCTCAGGGCCTCACGCTCGAGATAAGAGACCAAAATAAGCAGCAGCATCTGTCAGAGCTCTCAAGTGTGACGACTGGGGCTTTAATGGCGTCTCTGGAGCGCTTTACGGCCAAATGTCAACGTGTAAAACAGAAAGGCCTGATAATGACTCACATGATCATCAAGACGCCAGAGCGAACACAAGTGCGGTTCATGAAACGTGAGCCAGAACCAGCCCAGATGAATCACATCACTCATGAGTGTTTTGTGACCGCCGCTGTGAGCAGAGCTATTTCTTCAGGCCTGTAATGTGATATGATCACACATTTAGACGGCCAGGAAGCTCCTGCCCAACGAATGTTGTCAAAACAAACATTAATAAGCTGTAGTATCCTGAATGAACATCTACACGTATAAGACATTTATTCATCCATTAGTTCCCGTTCTCAATCCCAGATTAACAGTGTTTCGCGAGTGTTTCAACGGCACCGGACGGACTGACTGTCTTTGTGTTGCTCAGAGACACACAGCTGATCCTCTTTTAGCTTAGTGTCAAACTATTTTCATTAGCAGAGCAAAGATAGACGAAATATCTGTCCATGTAAGCTACTGGATATGAACTGATCCACTATATATTATTTCATCTGTCCTGAATGAAGTGTTTGACCTCAGAGATCATGTGATGCTGTATTTGACATGAGCAGAACTGAAATAATAGTGTGCATTCTCATTATTATGAGGTAAAATGATGTATCAATGAGGATTACAGGATCAGAGCTTTGAGCTTTCTAGAAAAAAATAGGCTTTTGCAGATGGTTTCATGCCAGGACCAAAAAGTGTCGAGTCATTGGGCTGACACGTCATATAATTACCCATGATACCCCTGACGTTTGCACTGATATGGGAAGTTCCAGCTCACATGACGCCGGGGCATTCGGATGGAAGATGCGGTGAGCTGAAGATGCGGTGAGCTGAAGATGCGGTGAGCTGAAGATGCGGTGAGCTGAAGATGCGGTGAGCTGAAGATGCTGAGGCTCTGGCACAGGCGGTGTCGTGTTGCGTCTCTGCTGCTGCATTGTTTTATTGATGACGCGTCTCCAGTGGCTGCTCAGATCTGTGCTGCAGCGCTGCAGTTCAGACCCTCGGTGTGTTTGTGTTTGTGTGAGATGTCTGCGTCTGTGTCTGTGGACTGAGCACACGTCCATCACCTCCTCATGCGTCTAAAGTCCTGCAATTCATGACCCGTTTCAGAGAAACAGTCGGAGCCCCTCCTCACGCCCCCCAGAGGAAAAAAGACTGACAAAATCATTTATGCAAAGTGACTGCTATTACTTTATCTCTGTTATATTTATAATGTCATCTCATATTTTGCTCTTAATAGTCTATTTATAAACACATTCTATTTTTTTTAACCAGAACGACTTTACAATTGCAACTCTTCAATCTTCATCCTTCAGTCCCTCAGCTGAAATGAAATGATAGTAAAACCGCCAGTAGATGGCAGCAAATCACTGAAATCACATAAGCCGTTTCCAATATGCGTTCTTGTCTGTACTTGTGTTCTTGTGAATCGTCATAAGTCGCTGCCCAAGTACTGTTCCGATGGACTATATGCACGGTTACTTCCTGGTTGTGGTTAAGCCACTCGGGCATTTCCGGTGAACTGTCAGCTGTTCATTCTGTAGTCGCTGTACATCAACACAAAACCATCAATGGTTGACTTTTAAATGTTGTATTCATATTTTAATGCAGTTAACACATTTACCTAATTTGCCAATAAACCAGTTTTATTGATTGCAATAAAGATGAAGCTATTGGGTGTCACAGTTCCGTCTGTTCGCGGACTCCATTTCCCAAGATCCTCCTGTTTCCACACCTGCACTCACTTCCTCGTCATCTACCCATCATCACGGATTACCTGCACCTGTTCTTGATCATCTGCACTCTCTATATAATGAACCCACTCCCTTCACTCCTTGTCTGTCCTATTGTTAGTTTAACGTGTATTGTGTGTGCAGGGGTTAAATTGGGCCGGGGCCGTCCGGGGCTGAGCCCTGCACATAGGCTTACCAGGGGTTGACATACGCTTGTCCGGGACTGCGGGACAAGTGGATTTTTTTATGTAAAAGAGAATTTTAGTTGCCTGACCAGATAAGTAGCTTGATTAAAATGTCAATAACAACCAAAACGCGAGAATGATTAATTTAGCTTAAGTGGCGATATAGTGGTAGTAATATATGTAGCCTAATGTAAGTATGGCGATGATAGCTTATTGCGCTGTTGAGGCTCAACCTCTCGAGGAGAATTCAAAACAAATGAGCTCTGCTCACACAAAGAAACTCAGTTATGATGTTGCAATAAAAATTCAATATGTGGGGTTTTTATAGCTAGCTACGATATATGATAGTTAAGCATCACCCGACCGAAAATGCCGAATTCCTGAATATCGCCCCTCGACTGAAATTGATACTAATTTCATACAACAGTTCAATAAAGAAGTAGTTAATATTAATCACTTACGTTTTAGGTGCAATATTTCCTGGGTTTTTTTTTTGTTTGTTTGTTCTATTTTAGCAGCGAAAATAGTTCCAAACAAGGCAGAACCAGCGCATCTCACAGCCGTTTCGAATGATTCAGCGTTTTGAACGAATCGGTTGAGTGAAGATTCAATAGCCCAATCTTAAACAACTGAATGACTCAGCCTTTTGAATGAATCGTTTGAATAAATGACTCAGTGGCTCACTCAGTAAGATGGTCACTTGCCGCCATCTACTGGCGGTTTAATTTCATGTTTAAAAGTATAAATTTCCCACCAACATTTCTTATTTGTATATTCAAAAATATTTAAAGAATCTCATAACATCATTAAATGCAGTTATACTTTTTCAGTGTAAATTATTTAATTTGGTAACAGCCCTATAGTGTCTTACTATTTTAATTTATCAAATGTAAGAATTTGAAATAAAAGATTAAACAAATTTAATTAGATTGGGGGAGAGAGGAAATGCCCTTTATAAAGTTTAATTATTATTATTATTAATAATTAAGGAATTATTACTATTATTATACTGTAAGGAATATTAATAAAATACCCCCAGGGTAAATAACATAAATATGCAGATTTAAATATATCACTGCTGATAAAAACACTGATGAGAATGTTGCTTACTTCAAAATAAATTATATTTACAACACACAAAAATAGGATTTTTTTTCCAGGCAAGTTAGTTTTTTACTCCAAGGGACCAGCAAAAAACAAAGCTTAATGTCGAACTTTGTATTTTGTATTTATATTCTCTCCTTTAATATCCTTTAAAACACTACCAGCATCTATAGAATGATTTTGATCAGAATTTTAGTGTTCATAGCAGAGGGCTCTCTCAACATGTTATATTTTAGTTTGTCAATTGATACGATTAGTCTTTGCATACACATGCACCCCTCGAAAGCCTGAAATCACAGAGCCCCCCCACATAACAAATCCCAATTTAACCCCTGTGTGTGTGTGTGTGTGACTCTCCTTCGTTTGATTAAGGTACCCAGTGTTGTGGATTTCCGTGAATGCCTCATCTCTACCACACCAGCACCGTAACATTGGGAGCGTTTAAAAACGCCGTGTCTGTAATTAGACACACACACACATTTTCCCCCCAGCACTTCAAATGTTATTTTTAATGCGATGACCACAAACATCACTTTTCATCCTTCTGAGATTGTCCCCATTGTGAAACCAAACGTTTTAAAATGTAGGAAATTCAACATTTGATAGAAAACACTTATTTAAAAATTAAAAAAGACATTACCACTTTAACCAGCAGGTGGCGGCAAAGAAGCATTTATTTGCGCATATATCAGCCATTTCCTCTAATCATTTTTCACTTCATTTTTGACTAAATATTAAACATTATAAAATAACTAGGTTTAAAAATACATTTTGTTAATGCGAAGTATGAAATACTCAAATCTCATGAAAAACAATAACTTTTCTTGTGAATGAATGACACAGAAAGCGAGCGCCGCTCTCTCTTTATAATCACAGCAGCTGTCAGTCAGTGCAGCACAAGATCAATGATTTCAGCACTCTTGTAAAAACACATTTTATTCAATTAATCTAAAGCGCACAATAAATATTTCATTTTTTGAAGCTTTTTTCACATAAAAGTGTGAAAACTGATGGTCGAATTGAATTTAGTCGAGGAGGAACACTGAGGTAGGCCTACGTCTTTATTTATTTATTTTTTATGCTGTCTTACGTTTGAATAACTAAATTAATGCTGTGCCTGACTATTTAAGTGACTATATTCTGATTATAAACTAAGTATTACACTACTGAAGCTCAACACACCAGCAAATGACTCTCACTGGAAGTTTTCCAGCTGGCTTATATTAATGCTGAAGTTCTAAAGAACGCTCCGTGCATATAGTCCATTTAAAGTTCACATCTAGCCAAGTACAGTTCAAATCCCCGGATGTGTTCTTGATCCGCCCCTTTTATCGAGGAGGTCTCTGCGGAACAAAAAGGGGCGTTTCCCAATTTTGGGGTGTTGTCACACGGGAATAGGTGTTTTTCAACCTGTACTTGGGGCATCAAGAGGTGACTTGTGCAGACTTGAGACAGACAGGTATCCCAGAATGCATCTCTCTCGCACTAACCAGCAAGCGTCAAACCCGCGTAATTTAAAGGTCCCGTTCTTCGTGATCCCATGTTTCAAACTTTAGTTAGTGTGTAGTGTTGTTGTTAGAGTATAAATAAAATCTGTAAAATTTTAAAGCTCAAAGTTCAATGCCAAGCGAGATATTTTATTTAACAGAAGTCGCCTACATCGAACGGCCAGTTTGGACTACATCCCTCTACTTCCTTCTTTAATGACGTCACTAAAACAGTTTTTTGATTAACCTCCGCCCACAGGAATACACAAGAGTTGCGTTTGTAGAGTGTGTTTGTCGCCATGTCGTCGAAACGCTGTTATTTTCATCCCGCAGTCCAATCACCGGGTCTGATTCCGGCTCAAATTGATAGGGTAAAATTAAAGACATGTTTACAATAACACTGAGCGCGTGCATCTCCACGTTATGGTAAGAGGCGTGACCTTTCCGGGCAAGATGCGCTAAACTGCTGTCGAATCACAACACAGGAACCGCTGGCACAATCAGAACTCGTTACGTATTTCTGAAGGAGGGACTTCATAGAACAAGGAAGTCATCAGCCCGTTTTTATGACAGTGGAAACAGCGGTATACAGATAAGTAAATTATGTGAAAAATACTGTGTTTTTTTACACGCGAAACATGAACACATGTTATATTGCACATTATAAACACAATCAAAGCTTCAAAAAACCACGAAAAACGGGACCTTTAAACAATACTGTTATTATGGCATGATAGCTATGTAATTTTAAGAGTTTTTCAGGCGAGAATGTGCTGGTTTAAAGCTCAAATCTGTGGTTTATTGATAAAGATAGCGCCTTTCTTAAAATTTGATCTGACGTTGTTGGAGTTGTGAGATCCAGGCGATCACCGGGCGCTCAGCGCTCATGTACCCAGCCGAGAGCAGCCTTACCTCGGCTAGTCCTTCTGACGTTTGCCGCTGGCTCCGTTTTGGCTGAGTGACGTGACGTTTCATAACTTTATATACTGAGGATATTTAACTTTTGTAAAGCGCTGATATTGTACACTTGACTGAATTGTTTGCTTTATTTCTTATTGTATATTCTTATATAATGGCTATTATTGATCATTACTGACATTTAACAAAAAGAGACAGGGTTGTGTTTTATGTTATAGCCTATTTCATTTCATTACAGTGAAGATAATCAGAGTATTCACAAATTGTATTACATTTAATATTTTTGAAATATATACGAAAAGAGGCAGGGTTGTTTAATATTTCGTTTTGTTATAAATATATGCACATTGCAGATAATCAATCACTCGTTGCCTGAGGCTAATAATATGTTTTTGTTTGTTTTTTAAATAAAACGAAAAGAGGCAGAGTGGTGTTTTATAACATATTTCGTTTTATTGTTGGCTGAAAGATACATACAAAGATAACCGGAGAAGCCAGCGCGAGCTGAGTGATGTTATCAAGAACGCTGCTGAGCCATTTGCAGAATCACCGGACTTGTGTTCTCCCGTCCACTGGAGTCCGTTCTCCGGAGTCGAACTTGCCAAGTCCTAACTACCAAGGACTTAAGTCTGAACTTTGCGAACTTGGTTTTAAGAAACACCTATACTCTCTGAGTAGGCACTTAATTTTAATAGGGGCTTTCACACTGAATAGTTCTGGGAACTCAGTTATAGAAAACTAGCCACTAGGATAGTTCCCCGAAAACTAATTTCTCCCTGACATGTTCCTGGTTGCATTCACACTGGCATTAGGAACTCTGAAGCGGCCGACAGCGGCGTCTTTAAGCGCTGCATTTACAAACACTAACCAGTGGATGGAGGACGCTGTGAATGGAGCTGTGTTTGTTGTGTGTCGTGGTTTCATGATAACGGAGATGTACTGTAAACGCATAATTTACACAACTAAAAGAGCAAAAACTGAGACTAAGAGACAAAATCTCCAATGACACCTTTCAGTGTTACACATCATCGAGTCAGAGAAAAGAACACAACCCTGCAGACAACAGATAATACTGTTATCACTGTTTTCCATGTTAGTGAAGTAAATATATGTTTACACGGCTTTTTAAAAATGTTGGTGTTTGACATGTTTGACATGTTTGACCAATCAGCGTACACTCACTGGTAGTTCCTATAGAGCTGGTTTAGACCCTACTCTGAAGTAGGAGCTAATCTAGTTCCCCAAAAATAGTTCCTAGAACTAGAATCATTCCCAGTTCTTGTGGTGTGAACACGGCAAAATCAGGGTACTTCAGCCAATAGTTCTAGTAACTGTGAAAAGGTTCCTCTGGTGCGAAAGCCCCTAACAAGTACTTACTTATCGTGCGCTTAGCTATCCGGATATCATCCGCCATGTTGATGTTATCATGTGACCTACAACATTATCACAAGCGCAACAACTTAACAGATATGAGTGACAGGTTTAATTCAAATATCTGTAAATATCTAGATATTGAGGAAACTTGCTCATATTGTGGTCTTGTTGAAGAAACAGCTGCCTGTTTATTTTGTGATTGTAGTATAACTAATAAATTTTGTGTTGATTGAAGTTCTTATATTTTTAACCCTACTAATGTGACCCACAGTTCTCTTTCGATGCGTTTCACATGCATTGAGTCAGTTTTTCTAACGCTTATGGGGAAAACTCCTGTTTTCTCTGAATTCGTTGTTGCAAATGTCGTGCCATGAATGCGTCTCGTCCACCCCTGCAGTCTCTATGACCAGCTTGACATTTGATATTCAACAGTGCTTTGATCTGCCTGCATTGACACTATTCTTTAAGAGCTGATGTGCAGCCAAAATTATGTACCAGTTATCACTGTAAAGCTGCTTTGACACAATCTGCATTGTAAAAAGCGCTATATAAATAAAGGTGACTTGACTGACCAGCTGCTCACACTGAGAACGAGGACGCGCTGACAGCTCTGCAGCTGAGAGTGATGCTTCTCCTCTGTGACTTTCAGGTGAGACTAATAGAGCAAATTTCTCTCTAAAAGAGCTGGCGTTTGTTTCGAAATGCTGCACTTCTGAGCACGTCACTTCCCGGGCCAAGCCGCATTCATCAAAGATGGACGCTCTGTGATTTGTGACCTTTCAAAGAAACAGTTGGAGCCAGAGGAAAAAAAACATGTGATGTCATATTTCACTCTTAATAACATTAATTATTAATTATCATATTTCACTCTTAATAATATTAATAAGCACATTCTATCTCTTTACTCAGAACAACCGAAAACAAAAACAGCATGCAATCTTCAGTCCCTCAGCTAAAATGAAATGATGCTAAAACACCAGTAGGTGGCGGCAAATCATTGTCTTAACGAGTTGGTCACTAGGCTTGTCGGACTTGAAGCGGCGCTGCACAAACCGATCGGAGTTTGACATCAAAGAAAGCTCTACAAACGCTTTCTTGGTCATACGCTGATCGATCTGCGCAGCACTGATGCATCTCGAACAGGCCTATTGTCTAGTGATGTGTCGTTCTTTAACGATTCGTTCATTTTGAACGAATCTTTAATGTGACTCGGAAAGAACGGGTCGTCTCGGGGGGTGATTCGTTCAGTCGCGCATGTGCAATATTCTACAGGTTCTGTACTGCTAGTAGTAGTTTCACCTGGATGATTCAACTGATTGGTTCATTTCATGAGTCTTTCGGGTTTTGAGAGGTCCTTAATCACGTGACAGACCCATACCTATGCTGTGTGACCCACAGTATATTACGCTATGCTGTGTGTTGTAAATAACGTTAACTCTCCAGTTTTGTTTGAGTTTGTGTTACAACTGTTAAAGCTGAAGTTATCATAACCTTGATGTTTTAAACTAACATTAATAATTCAAATTCAAAATGTTATTTGCTTTTAATTTGTCATTATGTCCTTTTTGAGCAATCTTCTTATACATATATTAGACCAATATGTCAAGTCTGCCTAGGAAAAGCAATTATTAAACAGCAAACTCAAAATTGGAGTAAAAATGAACAAACTAGGCTATAAATACTTTGTATTGTAGGCTTGGATTATTATATTATTATATAGCCTAGTGTTTATTTACAGATAGACAGTCAAAAAGATAAATTAATCAATATTTTATTTATAACAGGGCTTTATTTATTTATAATAACACACCACAGATCCTCAAGAAACAGTAACAAAAACAGTGACAGAAATGTCAGAATAGTGTATGGGTCTGTCACGTGATTAAGGAACGACTCAAAAACCCGAAGACTCATGAAATGAACTAATCAATTCTCTTTTTTGGCTCAGACTGCATTGGTTTAGCATGGGACTGTCTGTCACGTCATTAAGGAATGACTTAAACCCGAAGACTTGTCAGACAAGAGGTGAGGTGAGCTTAATCAGCTTGTCATAAACTGAAGACCCAGGTAATGAATTAATCATTTCTGAATCTTATAGCATTGTAGTTTTGTATTGTTGTTTGTGGGGATCAACGTTTGCATAAGTAGTAGATGTGTGGGGAAGTAACACGTAACATTTTATTACATTTTGCTAAAATGAACGAAATGACTCGAAAAAAGATTCGTTCATTTTGTTGAACGAGACTCAAAAGTCCGAGTCAGTAAAATGATCCGAACTTCCCATCACTACTATTGTCACAGATTAAGATGCACACGATGAAGGAGATCCTTTGGAAGACTTTTAATAAAATGAAAACACAACCAGGAGAATAACTACAACCAAAAACACAATAATACAAGATCAATGCAAGACAAAGAAGAGACTGAAACTCAGGGCTTATACAAAGGAAACAGAGGAGCTAATGAGGCTAATTAATAAGACCTGAACTGAGGACACTAATCAAATCAGTAACCTAGGATATAAACAAGAGGACAACTAAATAACAGACTAACAAAGGAACTCAAACATGAACAGGAAGGAGAAACATCAAAAGACAAACTCAAAACGTGACAATATGCCCCCTTCCTTCTCGTCGTATAAGGACAGTCCAACAGAGGAGGGGGCGGGGCTCTGGGAGGCTGATCACAGGTGGCTTCGGAAGAACAGGAAGCCACCATGCCGTAGCCGGCAGCTCAGGGAACTATCTAGGATTGACCTCCGTGGCCTTGACCTTTGGCCCAGCCACGATGATTGGAGATGTAACCCCACCCCCAAATTTCTTGGGAGGAGCTATGGGTTTCTGGGCTGGATGGGGCTCTGGAGCGGCTCATGTGGGCTCATCTCTGGACTCTGGTCAGTAGTTTTAGGTGTATGGTTGGTGGTACGTTATTAGCATTAAGCTTAGCACCACTCACTGGACATTTCAATTCAGTACTGCAGTGATGCGTACAAACCCAACATAATAAACTTGATGATGATGATTCACATTCATCTGTTTCGGAAACACACTTTTAGCACCACTCAGTGGACATTTCACGAAACGTGCATGATGCTATATTTTCATTTTTGTAAAAATGTTCCCACAGGTATGTTTTTCTAATGAGCATGACATTTGGTCACATGATGGCATTAGTTAAGGTTCATGTCTCCTTGTTGTCACTGACAATAAAAAGATCATGAAGAGCATGACATAAACAGGTTATAAGCATAAATTAAATGTCTTTTTTTTGCCATTTTGCTATTAAGACCACACATTTCTTCTGCCTTCTTAAACACATATAATCCATTATCCCAGGTATCCACTGCTGCCTTTGCTATCATGTCACACACAGATTCAGCTTCACCTACTGCTTTCCATCCAATAACAGCTCCTACAGCAGCTCCTGCAAAACCTCCAACTCCAAGCACAATATTAACTGCACCTGCACCTGCTGCGGTTAACGCTGTTTGTAGTGCTACATATGGTTGTAAAATAGCCAGAACTGCAGCTATAGCAGCTCTCATGCCGACAAGAGCACCAAACACCGCCCCTATTCCCATTCCTGCAGACTTCTCCTGATAACTGGCATTAACATTTCCCATAGCTTCTTCTCGTTGCTCTTCTGGATGTAAATTGTCTTCAGTTATATTCTTCATCTCCTCTTGAATGTCTTCCTCCACTTTCTGAAGCAGCTCATTGGTGTAGCAGCCGTTCTTGTTCACCATCTTCTTGAGCAGATTTTTCACCTGAACTCTCTTGCGATTGTTCCCTCGTTTACATTTATCCAGTATTTGCTGTCGATGACGTGACGGCGTCCTCCACATTTATCAACGAGCTCCTGCAGTTGAGGACAGTCCTCCATAAATGCTTCAATGGTCTTGCCTTCTAGTTGCTCACCATGAGTGAATAAGATCACTGTGTGTTTCAGGACGTGCTCCTCTTTGAATGTGTTTTCATGTGCTGTGTATCTTCCCACCTTCAGGACGATGATAAAAGCATCGACGCCTGGAGCACATTCAACCAGAGATCTGATGGCCTCAGATTTCAGCGCTTCATCATCACAATCTGTGTCAAAGTCTCCAGGTGTGTCAATAACTGTGATGTTTCTTCCATGAACCTTTCTCTCTGCTTTTAGACATTCATCTCCTGCAGTTGAAGCCGAAGCGTTAGTGTTGAATACTTTTCTCCCAGCGCTGCTTTTACCATCTCCTGATTTCCCAAGAAGGACAATCTTTCTCTCTGACGCCGACTCCGAGACACTGGCTGTTGGACATAGAAACGTTTTAATGATAGTCTTTAATTTTAAGATCCTGATGCTGTTTTAGAAACTTCAAAACAAGAGATATCCTAAACCTTTCCTAAAGCATTCATTAGCTCTACTCTCTGCCATTGCAAACACATCTACATTTTAGACTATAAATGTGAGATTGTGCAACAATTATAACTTACAGGTACATCCCATGATGTCAGTCTCTGTAGAGGAAAATGATATTCAGGTTAGTCTTGATATAATCATGTGATGTTTCTCCAAACACCAAATTATTAGTTTCAATAACTGTACATCATCACACACACACAGCAGAGGGACATTTGTCTGATTTAAAATCCCATAAGACTGTGTTTGTCATGCTGAAAGAGGAAACATTTTCACTTTCGCATTAGGGCATTTGCTTGAATGATGGGTTCATTATTTCTCTTAATGAAACACACAACAATAAAACAGTACAATGACAAACTCGCTCATGTTCAGCAGAACTGTTATTAACAGAATGAATAAGCAGAGCATACACTAATGCTGATAACTCAAATCTGACTCTGACACATTCAGTTTTTAACTGTGTCTGTCTCTCACTGAACTGAATGATTTTATTACTAAAATATCAAAGGTGTAAAATGCAAAGTACTCACACATCCTAGGTGTTTTACCTCCCTTTCTTTGCTTCTTCAAATGGAATGAAGACAGAATGTGGAGAGGATGCTGATGGATAGTCACTCCAAGCTTTCACTTTCGTCTTTGACCCTTCTAAACCACGGCCACCCCTGTATAAACTCTGGCCACCCCAGTATGATTTTGCATTGGGTACTATTGATTTAAATGCATAATATAAATTCACAAGTTAATGAAGTGAAAGAAAATATACGATTGTAGATTGATTGGCACCACCAGAGTAGCCTAGCTGTTTCACTGCCCCCTAGAGTCTAAATAGAAATATCTACAGACCTAAATTTTAAATGTTATTTATACTGTGAAGAGGGTAGGGTAGGGTAGAGGGGTGCAATATATTTAGTCTGCGATTTTATCATAATTGTTGTTTTAACAATGCACAATCGATCTGACATCCCTGTATGTTTTTTTTCTTGTAGATTAGACTAGTGTAGGTGCGCATTTAGAGTGGCAGATGGAGCAATAATAACTGACATGATCCATGATATCATGATATTTTTAGTGATATTTGTAAATTATCTTTCTAAATGTTTCGTTAGCATGTTGCTAATGTACTGTTAAATGTGGTTAAAGTTACCATCGTTTCTTACTGTATTCACGGAGACGAGAGCCGTCGCTATTTTCATTTTTAAACACTTGCAGTCTGTATAATGCATAAACACAACTTCATTCTTTATAAATCTCTCCAACAGTGTGTAATGTTAGCTTTAGCCACGGAGCACTATCAAACTCATTCAGAATCAAATGTAAACATCCAAATATATACTATACTCACATGATCTGATGCATGCATGCATGACGAACATCTTGTAAAGATCCATTTGAGGGTTATATTAGCTGTGTGAACTGTGTAAATGCACTGTATTATAGTCGAGAGCTCGGGGGGGGCGGGGGAGCGCGAGGATTTAAAGGGGAAGCATGCTGAATCAGCGCATATTTAATGATGCCCCAAAATAGGCAGTTAAAAAATGAATTTAAAAAAATCTATGGGATATTTTGAGCTGAAACTTCACAGACACATTCAGGGGACACCTTAGACTTATATTACATCTTGTGAAAAAGCATTCTAGGGCACCTTTAAATATCACATGAAGAGTGCCGTTTTTCTCCAGATATCAGCTTGATAACAAATGTTATATGAACGGTGAGCGCTGCATATAATTTTATTATAGCTTAAATAAAGCGCAAAACAAACTACGAGCATGCACCGTCGTTGTTCTGTTGAAAATGAAGTCATGAAATTTCCAAAAACGCGTCTCCAGTCATTCCCGGACTTCATTTCCCATAATCCTCCCTGCCAATCACCTGCACTCACTCCACCATTCAGTAATCACCACACCCAGCTGCAGCACATTATCTGGACTATTTAAGCCATTCACATCCTCACATACTTGGCGAGGTCTTGTTTACTACGGTTACATTTCTGAGCGTCTGTTATCTTGTTTGCCTGCCTGTTGTTGACCCTGTTTGTTCCCCGTGTACGATTCTCTGCTGCCTGCTCTTTGGACTATTTGCTCCGTCTTGGACTTATGATTGTTATCTGCCCGCCCTGACCTATTGCCCGTTCTTCAACTACAATTCTGCCTGCTCTCTGCCATACCTGTCTGCTGTTGTTCTACCATTGCCTGTCTGACTACGCACACTGTTTAATAAAAGCTTGCATATGGATCCCATGTCGTGTCCCATCTCGTTACACCCCCCAACCCCCCTAGCAAACTACATTTTCTGACCTCGGTAATTATTAAATTCTATGTACTGCCCTATATGGGCCTATATACATTTGCACGTGCAATTCTTGAGTGCACGCTGCGAGCACAGTAGGGTAGACTGGGTACAGTTGAAACACCTTAAATAACTTGTGTACGCAACAAGTCTGATCTAACAGTTCTGCAACTTAACAGATATGAGTGACAGGTTTAATTCAAATATCTGTAAATATCTAGATATTGAGGAAACTTGCTCATATTGTGGTTTTGTTGAAGAAACAGCTGCCTGTTTATTTTGTGATTGTAGTATAACTAATAAATTTGTGTTGATTGAAGTTCTTATATTTTTAACCCTACTAATGTGACCCACAGTTCCCTTTCGATGCATTTCACATGCATTGAGTCAGTTTTTCTGACACTTATGGGGAAAACTCCTGTTCAATCTGAATCTGTTGTCACAAATGTTGTGCCATGAATGCGTCTCGTCCACCCCTGCAGTCTCTGTGTGCAGCTGCTCACACTGAGAACGAGGACGCGCTGACAGCTCTGCAGCTGAGAGTGATGCTTCTCCTCTGTGACTTTCAGGTGAGACTAATAGAGCAAATTTCTCTAAAAGAGCTGGCGTTTGTTTCGAAATGCTGCACTTCTGAACACGTCACTTCCCGGGCCAAGCCGCATTCATCAAAGATGGACGCTCTGTGATTTGTGACCTTTCAAAGAAACAGTCAGAGGAAAAACATGTTACGTCATATTTCACTCTTAATAATATTAATTATTAATTATCATATCTCACTCTTAATAATATTAATAAGCACATCCTATCTCTTCACCCAGAACAACTGAAAACAAAAACAGCATTCAATCTTCATCCTTCAGCTAAAATGAAATTATGCTAAAACACCAGTAGGTGGCGGCAAATCATTGTCTTAACGAGTTGGTCACTAGGCTTGTCTGACTTGGAGTGGCGCTGCACAAACCAAATCTGTGTTTGACATCAAAGTACTGTGATTCAAAAGAGTCATCTGCTCTCTAATAGCTCTCGCAGTACTTCGATGTCATACACCGACCGGTTTGTGCAGCGCTGCTTCAAGTCCGACAAGCCTAGTGAATCATTCACTTAAACAATTCAGTTCAACTCTAAAATGTTTAGATCTGAGCTATCGCATGTTACTGTTGGTGTTCCTCAAGGTTCAGTCATGCCTAATTCAGTCTTTCCTCCACTTTCTCTATCAAGCTGAAATTAAAAACAGGTTTTTATTTAATTTCCTTAAACTTTAAACTGAAGTTCTTCTTGTAGGCACGAAGTGAGAGAATGGAAATGATTTGAACTGTAGCATAACAGGGGAATGGAGCGATGAAAAGAGACACTTAATGAGCTGGAAGAACCATCAGTTTCTCACTATAAAGCACCTTTGTTAATAAAGGGGTTCACAACTTAATACTAAATCACCGTTTAGTGTTCAAACGTACGATACTTGCAAATGCCATGGTCCGATATAGTGCTGAAGTTGAAATCACTATCTTCTGCGTTGAGTGAAGAAATGACAACGAACTTGTGCTGATAATTTGACTGTGTTGTCGAGGAAGTTGTGCATGGCTTGAAGTGGATGAGGCCTGCCAGCCCCGCTCAGGAGCCGGGTGGGTCTCCAGCAATCAGAAGAATCAGCAGGAGCAAAGAGAAGAACCAGAGGAAGAGTGCATCTGTGTGGGGGCTTTTAACCAGAAGTTGAACAGAACCAGAGCTTTGGCTTGACCAATGAGAAACGTGCACTTTCCAAGCAGAAAAAGTTCCTTTGTATGAAAGTGACCTCATTTGTATGAGGATTAAGCTGGCAAGTTTGTGTCCATTTATACTCTGATAAATATAACAAACATACAGTGCATTCTAAGAGATGGTGATGTCCACCAAAGTGTGAGTCATTAAACGACGAGTAAAGCCAAGTTTACACTACAGGACTTTAAACGTCAGCAGATCACTGTGCTGTTCAGACTACATGACTTGCTGTGGAGTCTTGAAGTCGTTGTGGTGTTCACACTACATGAGACTACGAAAATGATCCGCAACATGAGGTTACACTCAACACGAGCTGACGACAACTGTCACCTAACGGCTTTATTTGAAAATGGATGTTGGGAGGAAATTAGATTAAATTTTGAATTAAATTTAATTAAAATGAAAATAACCCTTTACACATTAGAGTTAAGGTGTCTGTTATTTTAGAACGCTTCCTTTTTATTGTTTCCATGATGATGCGTCATGCTTGTCATGTGACACACTGTATTACAGATGTACTGCTTTTCTCATCATTTCATCAACTATCTGATATTATGATTCTCAAATATGTGCAAGTGAGTGTTTTGTCATTTAAAATCCTATATAATGACCTTGATCTTTATATATAACGTGAATTCATCCATTTGTCCCGAAATACATGTGGCCGGTGAACTGGGAGAACAATAGAGTTAATGAGCTTTAGCTACTTACACAGTGTGTTTCTGGTCTGATCCAGCTATAGGATTATTGCTAGCAATTAGCTTAGGTCCTTTTCAGCCGGAAGTAAGATGACAGAACGAACACAATAGCGTCACCCTTATTGTCGCGAAAATAAGGTGAATACACGCGAGAGTTACAACGGCTGCGTCCGAAAACCTAGGTAGCTGTCTTGCTGCCTCGCTCTCTTATAAGAGAATGACTTGTACGGCAGCGTTTGTTCATGAAGGCACCTCACGAAACAGACAGACTTTCGAGGCAGCGTAACAGTTTAATGATCTACAGCAATATAGCGCGAGTAGGAATTCCTCGATAGAAATGATATCAAAATTGAAATATGTTGGTCAAAATTGTGCATTTATACACAAACTGAGCAGCAAACGCAACTTTCGGACGCCATCTTTATTTTTCTAGCTCAACTGTCACAGAATGGAAAGCATGGGATTGTGGGATATCAAAGGCAGCTAATGCCGAGTTCAGACTGCACGATTTTCAAAGTAGTCAGGTCACTGTTCTTTTCACACTGCATGACTATCTTGGCCAGCATTCAGTCGCTGCTGTGTTCATACTGCACGATGGATCGGCGACAGAAGGTTTCACACTGCGTGACTTTACAATAGGAAGAATCGCCGACAACTCTGTCTGGCACGCAAACTACGTTTCACAACCAAACACACGCGAGACCTGACAAGGAAACAACGCGCGCAAGACCAGAGTTCTCACGTGAGACTGGCCCTGCGTCTCAATCAGCTCCCTAGCTCCCTAGGTAGTGAATCAGTACATAATGAAAGTGAATGTGGCTGATACCCTGATCAGTGCCCTGACTACTGAACTAGGGAGCTGATTGAGACACACGGTGGGATTATTATTAAAAATAGTAGCCCGCATGAAGCTTGAAATACGAATTGCCTGTGCGCTGATTTGCAGCGAAAACAATACAAAGAAAAGAAGAATATGGAGGAAATGTTTGGGGAGACGCAAAGTACAAGGATTGTGTGTTCTGCAACGACAGTTGGAGCTAAATACATAACTTTTCAATGTGCTGCTGTTGCAGATGGTCAAGCAAATGTTTGTGCTTTGTTTCTGTTTGATAGAATTGTAATGTTTATGTGTATGAAGCCATGCTTGCTGATATTGTGGTTTATAACTCCTCCCCGAACTCCACGCTGCTCTGTATCTTGTTCTCTCATTGGCTGTCGGTCATCGCCGATGTAGTTTTCAGTCAGAACACTTTTCACACGGCAGGATTTTGAATCGCCGACAGGTCCAGATATTTAGCATGCCAAATATCTCACGGGTGTCGGCGACGCGTCGGCGATTCTCTCAGATCGCGTCCTTTGCTCATTCACACTGCGTGATTGTCACTCGCGTGAACGAGCTCCGATTTGCCTGTGATTTCGGGCATTTGTCGGCGATTTCTCAAAACCTGTCGGCGAGCCAAAATCGGGGCTAAAATCGTGCAGTCTGAACTCGGCTTAAGGATACATCTATGAGTCCTTCAAAAATCGATCAGATGAAGGTATCTCATGAGACAGGAAGTGAAGCTAACATTGGATTCGGACCTGCCTTGATGCCTTCCTACCTTGAAATGTGTCCTCAGAAGGCAGCATTTTCCAGTTTTCGGACGCAGCCAACCTGTCACTACAAAGAGTAATCGAGCGAGCACTTCAATCAACGATGAACCAATGGTAATCAAGTCCAACCCACCTAATTATCATACATGACAAAGAAATGTAAGAATAAATATGAAAATAAATTTAAAAAATGTTGAAATAAATAAATGTTAAAATAAATAAATCTGTAAATAAATACATATTGGGATAAATAAACATAAAAATAAATGAATGCATAAATAAATAAATAAATATTAAATAAATGGAAAAATAAATGAAAGAATAAAAAATAGAATAAAAATTTGAAATAATTAAAAAAAATAAAAGCAGAAAATAAAAAAAAAGGGGAAAAAATAAAAATATTTTATAAAAAATGAATCATATTTAATTTATTAAGTCGTTTATTAATTTATCTATTTTCCTACTATCACATTTATTAACCTATTTATCTATTTATTCATTTATATGTTTATTCATTCATTTATTTATTTTTAATTTCTGCAGGTTTGCAGGTCCTCCATACTGGAGGGCGCTGTTTGTCATAGGTTAAGCTAAACTGCCATTTGATAAAACTTTGGGTGTGTCCCTATGGGTGCGTCTCAATCAGCTCCCTAGTTCAGTAGTCAGGGCACTGATCAGGGAATCAGCCACATTCATTTACATGATATACTGGTTCACGACCTAGGGAGCTAGGGAGCAGATTGAGGCGCTTATGCTTTCAAGCGCAGCAGCTATTTCCCCGTTCAGCACAGAGATCGCATATTTCTTCTGTTTATTCGTTGTGTAATGCCCTAGAGAAGCTTTTCTTGTAAGTTTATCATTTATATTTGTTATTTTATATACTTTGTGTTTGAATCTTGTTAATATCTATATATATTGAAAGCACGTTAACAGTTTCAAGTGCAATATGCGCACATTCAAAAGATCGCCAAGTGATAACATAAATGGGTGATTCTTCAATTAGGAGAACTTTTATGTCCCCAGATTATACATTCATGTTAAAAATAATATATTATAAAATAAATAGTTTAGTTATTTCAAATAATATTTATTGCACCACCAAAAAATGTTATACACTAAAATCAGTATGATTTCCATGTTAAAAAATGTTTTCATCACTAATATTTGGCTACTCAAGCCTTGTCCCCAACCCAGACTTTAAAACTTGTCTGCTCTGAAAATGTGATAAAATGTTATCAGTTCATTAAAAAATCACAATATATGTTTAAACAGTAACTTAAAAAGGCACTTGATGCATAATTTGGGTTCATATCTGTGCAATTTGTGAATATTTTTAACAATTTAGTATTGTCCACAAACAATACTGTCATTACCGCGACAGTCTATGATTACAACAAGGATTTTTTTGAGGGTAAGACTTGTTTATGCCGTAACCATGGAAATGAAGACCAGCAGGGGAGCACATGTCAGCCATGGAAGAACAGTGACATTTGATGTCTGAAAAAGTAAGTAATTTAATCATGAATTCCTTCTGATCATGGAGTAGACTTATTCAGCGTCATTACCATAAATGCTGTAGCAGCAATATTTTGATAAATATATGTATATATTCACATGATTTATGTGTATTTAAAGTTCTTTTTGTACTAGCTGTTGAGTGATGTTAGCAAATCCATGACCTAGCATCTTTTTTTCCTGAAAAACAAAAAAATGTCATTACCGCAACACGTCATTACCAACACACAACTTGTTGTGATGGTAATGACAAGTGATGGTGGTAATGACATGTTCTGTGTCACTATCTATATCATATTATGTGTTTATAAATTAAGTTAAAGAAGCATAATAGTGTTATTTTACAATGAAACTTAAATGAGATGCCTTACTTCCTAAAACTATTTTTTCTTAATTTTTAACCAGAATGGCTCCCAAGAAATCAGCTGAAAGGTCTAGAGATTATAGAAAAAAATTGAAGGAAGATCCTGTAAAATACATGTTTGAAAGCAAACACAATACACTATACACTGTGTGCAGAATTATTAGGCAAGTTGATTTTCTGATCATATTTTTTTTCCAAGCACATTTTACCAATTCCAATCCACATCAATCTTAAGAACTACTATTAATATTGTTTTTAATAATTTATAAGTGATATATAATTGTCATGAAGGCTGGAAATGAAAAATGCCTTATATTCAGGTGTGCAGAATTATTAGGCAGGTTTTCTTTTACAGGCAAAATGAGCCAAAAAAGAGAGGGTCATACAAAAACAGGTGGAAAAGAAAAGACACGTTAACTGCAAAATAATTAAGAATTAAGGTGAAGAATTAAGTGTGAAACCATCAGGAACCCTTTAGTCTCCAGCGCCACCATTTCCCAGTACTGAAACCTACCTGGAGTCTTCAGAAGTGTGAGGTGTCAGGATCTCAGAGACTTAGGTTAGCTAAAGAATCCTAAAAAATGACCCGCTCTTAATAAGAATCACAAGCTGAAGTGTTATAAAATACATGAAGACTGGGTTTTTATAGGCCTTATAGACAGACAGCTTGAGAGTGACTCCTGAAGGACCAGCACCACATCCTCTTGTACCACTGTTTGAAGAATTTATCTTCCAGAATCTGGCAGTAAGGTGTGGGAGTTCATTTTAGTCCATCTCTATCCTGAAATGTCCATCTTGCAGACATGGACTAAATGATCTTCCAAAACTTACTGCCAGATTCTGGAAAATAAATTCTTCAAACAGTGGTACAAGAGGATGTGGTGCTGGTCCTTCAGGAGTCACTCTCAAGCTGTCTGTCTATAAGGCCTATAAAAACCCAGTCTTCATGTATTTTATAACACTTCAGCTTGTGATTCTTATTAAGAGCGGGTCATTTTTAGGATTCTTCACCTAACCTAAGTCTCTGAGATCCTGACACCTCACACTTCTGAAGACTCCAGGTAGGTTTCAGTACTGGGAAATGGTGGCGCTGGAGACTAAAGGGTTCCTGATGGTTTCACACTTAATTCTTCACCTTAATTCTTAATTATTTTGCAGTTAACATGTGTTTTTGCTTCTCCAGCTGTTTTTGTATGACCCCGCTGACCCAATGAGCATTTCACTGTCCAATGGTCATGCTTTAACTTTGCAATTTCTAGTATTACATTAGTATTGCGTCCTTCTCATGAGTATTTAATAATTTTTGACTTTTCAGTCTGAGTTAAATCTCTTTTTTGGCTCATTTTATCTGTAAAAGAAAACCTGCCTAATAATTCTGCACACCTGAATACAAGGCAATTATATATCACTTATAAATGATTAAAAACAATATTAATAGTATTCTTAAGATTGATGTGGATTGGAAATTTGTAAAATGTGCCTGGAAAAAAAATATGATCAGAAAATCAACTTGCCTAATAATTCTGCACACAGTGTATGCATTGTTAGTTTTAACCCAATGCAACTTTTATGAGTTTGAAAACTTTTGTTTTCTGTTAAAAACTTTTATGTTAAACTTTTATGTTAAAAACTTGATTTCACCTAATGGTAATAGTCATAGTTATGAAATGTTTCTGAAGGATATTTTTATGCTGTTTTATCCCATTGTGACAATTGATTCTCTAGAAAATATTGTATGGTTTCTTCATGATTGAAATAAACATGTTCAAGTTGATGGTTGTGTCATATTTATATATATATCCTCACATCTGTCCATTTCTTTCAACAACACTCATCAGAAGTCATTATTTAATCCTTTAAATTTGCTTTATGTATCAGTGCACTTTTCATTTATGTCATTACCAAAACACTATGTCATTACCAGAACAGTATGTCATTACCGCCACATTGCTTAATTTACAGAAAACATACCTTTAAAACTGTTTTATGTTCAATCTTGAGGTGCTACATGAAAAGCCTAATGAAATACTCATCCACCTATTCAAAGAAAAAACATCTCAAATTAATTTTGCAGAAATTAAACAAAAGTGTGCTTTGATGAAGACAGAAAAACACATTTTGATGGTAAGAACAAGAAAATATATGTAATTCACTGAATGGAAACATTTTGTTTTTTATACGTATTGTTGAAGGTTAACAATGTTTACAAGATAAATGAGTTTAAATGATCTCCTTGATACATTCTTTGCATTATGATACTTTTTGATGTTGTGATGGTAATGACGTTTTGCAGTGCCAGTTGGCAAATAGATATAAAATACTCAAATTATATTTAAGCTCAGTCGTGGCCATTATTATATCTTTACATCAAAGCATGTAAACATTGTCATGACATAATTCTAACAAAATTCAACAAAATTTCATTCATCAAAATGTAAGATGGCAAAATAGCCCCCAATTGAAGAATCACCAAAATACCGTGATTTAGCGATGTTAACGTAAACATTGCAGAACGAGTTTGTGTATTTTATGTAAGCATTTTTGTGTTTATTTTGCAGTTTCACAAAGAATGTAACAGAGATTGAGAGAAACAACTTGATTTGCACTCAACAAAGTCAAGTAAAGAGAAAATTTACTAAATCAAATCAGTCCTTCCAGGATTCTGCGATCGCAGAATTTACCGCAAAATCAAGCAAACTCCGCAAAATTCGGAGGGGCTTGTAATTTTTCCGCATATTTTGGACCTAAACGCGTTGTTTGACGTAAATCACAATGTACATTCAGCCAAATAAGCCCACTTCGAAGTAGACTACGTGCGCTGAACATGAATCGATCGATAAACAACCGTTTGCGCCGTTGCTTCAGTCAGTCAAACACCGCAACAACCCCGCTCCCGCTGTAAGCGCGCAACTCTCAATTCAATTCAATTCAATTCAGATAGCTTTATTGGCATGACCAAAAAATACATTTTGTATTGCCAAAGCATTTAACCAACATAGAAAAATATTTAGAACAACAGAACATCTGAGTAAAGCCTATGTAGAAAAAATAAAATAAAATAAATAAAAATAATTTTAATAACAAAATAGAATAATTACAAAAATAATAAATAAGAAAGATTATAATACAGAAATCATGTAATAACTGAACTTAGAATTTGAACATTAAATACATTATATACAGTGTGTAGGTCTGATGGGGGTGTGTTTATTGGCTGTTTGTTTATTTCTGGTTGTCCCTCAGGAGATGGCAAGATGCAACAAATCTTGCAGCTATGTTGGAACATTTGGCTTCTTCACCAAGAATGTAATATAGTTTTTGGATTGGGCTACAGGAGTTAAATTGGGGAAATATTTGATTAATTTTGGGGTAGTATTGGTCTCTGATTTCTTGGTATTTTGGGCATTCTGTGAGGAAGTGCAGCTCCGTCACTCCCAGGATGCAGTGCGAGCAGAGTCTGTCCTCACGGGAGAGCCAGGTCTGTCTGCGCCGGCCCGTCTCTATGGCCAGACTGTGCTCGCTGAGTCTGTACATCGTCAGTGTTTTCCTGAGTTTCACATCACTCACTGTGCTCAGGTAGTTCGCAATAGCGTATTCTCGATTTAGTGCCGAATAGCATTCCAGTTTGTGTTGGTTTTTAATAGTGTTTGTCCAATGGGTGACGTACTTGTCTTTTTCTGTGTTTATAATTTGTGTAAGCCGAATGTGTGTGAGTGTGTGTGAGTCCTGAGGCTGGTCTGAGGTCAGTCAATCTCAGCACCAGCTGACACAGGGGACTCTTACGTTCAGCTCTTGGTGCTTTAGGGCTTTGTAATGGGATGTGTTGGGGTTGCTTGTTTTTAGGTGTTTCCATAATTTGATGGCTCTTTTTTGGATGTTTGTAAGGAAAGGGTATTGGCCTTATTCTGCCCTGCATCCATTGTTTGGTGTCTTTCTTTGGACTTTGAGTATTCTTTTACAGAATTCTAAACTCTCTCTCACACAAACACACACACACACACACACACATGCGAGTGACATAGTTTCCATCAATCGTTTCAGTTTATCAACAGTGTCTGTATGTTGCATAAAAGAAGCTTGCGCACTCTGTAAACAGCCCCAAAATGGACGAGGGGCAAGACGAAACACGTTAAGGAAACGCTGAATGAAAATGCATTCCATAATATTTAACAGCAGGCAACTACTTTACCTTTCTGACACCGCTTGTCTACAGATTGTTTACATTCTAACTTTATAGTTATGTTCTTTTGCACTTTAATCTGTTTGAGACATTTGTTTGCTTTATACATTTTGTGTATTCTTCAAATATAGGCCATTGTTATATTTAAGGTTCTTTTTGTTGTATTATAAAAAATACTAATCAACCCCGTAAAGCTTGAAATAATATAATAGTCAGAAATATATTTTTAAACGAACAGTTTTTTTTTTTTTTTTTTTTTTTTTCAACCTTTAGACAAAAATAAAAGAAGTTTGTGTGTGTTTTCTCTTTTGTCATATTTGATACACCAGGATTTCTATGATATGGTGAGAGTATGGAGGGGGAAAACAGCTTAATTTTATTCAGAGGCCAAAACTGAGCAAAAATTGCAGTTTGCTGCAGTTATTTATAAAAATGTAAATCAATGAGATTTGTGTAACAATACAGCAGACTACTTGCATAAAATGCATATGAATATAATTTGTCACTCTATATCTCTTACAATATGTCTTGGTAAGAAGTTATGCTTAGTTTTGATGAAAGCCCTATCATTTTTATTGTGGGGGCAAAACACAATGCAATGCAATATACAATGATGAACAAATAAATGTTCCTCAAAGCCTGTTGTATCATATTTGATACATAAAATATACAAAATCGATTGATAAAATATACAAAACCTTCTAAATGACAACCATGCCCCCATAGTTTCACAAAATCCTGTGGGAAAAACTGCAATGTAACATTTGGTGTTACATATAAAATAAAATGTTGAAATTGTATTTTAAGTTATTAGTGTTCTCCTTTTTAAAATTACAGAGCCCAGTGGTTCTTGAGCTCAGAAAAATAATAAAAATGTTAGAAGAATATTGACTCTGCATCATTTAACGTGTTTCTAATATATTTGGTACTTCATGGAATATTTAAATGTTTCAGGGAGTGAATTACAATGTAAAGCATGCCATTTTTTGTTGCCAGCAGGTGGCGCTATGACTAACTGAATATTATCATGTAGATATCTTTAGGTCAGGACTCGCATCAAACGTGACGTTTGGAGCAGATCGGACACTGTATGCCCGAGTTACAACAGCTTCCTCTTTCATGGCGAAATAACATATTTTGTCAGGCTGTCACAGACACGCCCTTCAGCGAAAACTCTAGATCTTCACAATTTAACATCTCAAAGGCCTTTAGATTAGACTGACCAAATATGACCTTGATCTGATTAAAGCTCTAGGAGGAGTTCGTTAAAGTACAACATCTGGAAATGGCAAAAACTGCCAAAATTTTGCAGAGAAAATTCAAAATATCTCACTTCCTGTTGGGTTTACAGATTTTGCACTTTTCAGATTTTGGATTTTTTTTGTTGGTATTGGGCTGTTACAAGCATCTACCAAATTTCATACCTGTACATTAGGGCTGTGAATCTTTGGGTAGACAGCGATTCAGTTCAATTCACGATTCATAGGTGTTCGATTCAATTCAAGAACGATTTTTGCAAATTAAAAACGATTCGAAATCATATTAAAATTTGATGCATTTCGATTAATTCGATTAGATTCTGCATTTCAATATGCATTTATAGGGTTATTGAAATGTGTCTTAGTCAGGATGAGAATTACACAGCAGCCTTCAGGAGGTCAGAGAGTAAGGGCAAAAAACCTTTTGTCCATTGTTAATGTTAGTTCATGTTAGTTCTCATTGACTTTATTTTAATAGCATATAAAATTGGCATTTGTGGAAATTTACATAAGCCAAACTTTAAAAGGGCTTTAAAAGTGTTGTTAGGCCTAGTTCATGTTAACTATAGTGCAGGATAGGGTTAAAGGTACAATATGTAGTAATTTTGTCCGCTAGAGGTCTATTCAAAACAAAGGCGTAGCTTGATGATGGCATGTTTTAGAGCAGAATCTTGGGACATGTGGTCTCCACATGAAAAGAATAGGGATAGGACTGGGGCAGAAATCATGTTCATGGATGCGATTATTAACGTTACTGTAGTGTGAAGCAGAGCAGGAGCGAGTGTTGTGGAGCTGAACGAGGAGCTGGAGCGATTGATCAACACACGCCTCACGAGCAGCGGGACTTTTATTATGACACAGTCGCCGGCGCCGCTTCCGCTTTTCCGGTCATGAGTATGAGGTAACAGCTCTGTTTATCATATTAGATACATTTGAGAGTGTTGAAAATGATGTTATAACGTTACTCTGTGCGTTCGCTCGGCGGCTGCTGTGAGACACTGTTACACACTGCAGTAAGATAGATCGATTTTACAATATCATATTAAATGCTGGATGGCTTGTGTTGATAAATGGTATGAAATTAATTTTAAAACGTATTGTATGATGGAGAAAATTATGTATTGGGGTACAACGGGGCTAAAGGCGCCTTTGATTTTATTTTTCTCTAAACCACTAGATGGCGCACTAACTTGCCGCAGCACTTTCTTAAACATACGTTTTTCAAAATGCACGTCCAAATTTGTCTGATCATTGACGCGATCGCAGGCAGCAACGCAAAGTTGATTTAAAATGTTGTTGATTTAAGTAGCAAAAAAGTATCCATTAAATTAATGTTTGTATTTTCAGACAAAGGTCTTCTCAATGATTTTCAGGTAATTCAAGCAACAGTTTTTAAATAACGGAGGAATATATAAAAGTATGGTATCTGGGGTAAAAAGCGCCGCTGATATTTGGGCAAAAGGCACAATAATTAACATGATAATAAATAGCTGGCTGACTGTTCCATTTCTTGACATGGTTAGATTCACATAGCAAATATCATATATAAAATTGGGTACTATTCATCTTAATGATAATACCCATATTTATAATGAAACAATCATATTTTAAAATATAATTTATTGTTACTACTGTAAATCTATATTAAATAGGCTATTATGGGATCTTTTTAAAATAATTTTGTTTCTGTATTTCTGTATTTTTAAAATCTATTTTTAGATTTTACATATAAATATATATCACATAGGCCTATTTTAATGACAGTATATTTACTGAACAAAAATTAATTGTTTTATCGAAATAAACAGAAAATAGTACAAACTTTGCTAAAGTTATTCTTTTGAACAAATATTGATCTAGTCATTATTAAAAACATATTATTTTAGCTAAAGTATTTGCGTAAATACTGTGCCTTTTACCCCCTCACCTCAAGATTTTTAAACGAAATTAACCACTTTATGATTTTTTTTTTCACACAAACTCTGTTGCTCCATCAATGTCCAATACAAACATATATTTTTCCTGCTATCATTCACTTTGAGAGTAATGAAAAGCACATTTTTTTTTCTTAAGGTGTGCCTTTAGCCTCGTTGTACCCTACTGTTATTAAAAATAAAGCTGCATCTGATTATGCTATGTTAGCTACTTCACAAAATAGTGTTTTTCTCTGAGGCATGGTAAAGCATGAGACTCGCAAAAAATCTAGAAAATTAGATTTAAACAATAAGACTAAACGTGTCGAGCTATATAACAATAATTAGTTTTCTCACGATTTACAAATAGTTGGAAACATTTAGGATATTGTAAGTACTCAAGTGAACAAAATATATTACACTGGACTAGTGGTTTTTGGATATTTTACTGCAGAAATATTACATATTGCACCTTTAAAGGCTACACAGCCTTATTAAAGTGTTCCAGGTACATTAAACATTTTAATGCTTATCATGCACTTTCCCAAATAATCCTAAACTAACTTTTTCTTCACGGAATAGTTATATCCTTATACTGATAATTTTTTCTTACGACGATTCTGAAAGAAGTAGTAGTTATTTCAGCAGTTTCCTTGACACATTCAGTTTAACGACATTAAGTTCATAATTTCATTTATAATTCATTGGAACTGTGCTTATGCATTTAGACACTAAAGGCCTGTACACACCGGGATGAATATCGCACGCGTTTATCGCCAGCGTTTTTCGAGACGTTTTTTGTGTTCATACCCAAGCGATTTTCACTGGCGATGTGCAGAGTGAACGTGCAAATTCACTCCCTGACAGTAGGCTATATGGCGCTTGTGCTTAATGGTAGTGCAACTAAACATATTTGTGATATTAATAAAGTTAAAGAAGATAACAATGCAGACATAAAATGGCATATATATGACAAAAGAGAGATGATAATAAGTGCAAATAAACATTTATGAAATGGACATTCTCAACTATATTTCTTGAATGTAAAACAAACAGTAAAAATACAGAAATAATACACATAAATTGGTGTGGCCAAGAAACTGGCAGAGCACCATAGCGTGCGTCTCAATCAGCTCTCCCTAGTTCACTAGTCAGGGCACTGATAGTCGGCCACATTCATTTACACGGTATACTGATACATGACCTATGAAGCTAGGGTATGGCGCGGGATCAGTGCCAAAATCAAGCTTCCGAACGACCGACCGACCGATCGAACGTCAAACCGAACGTCTATCCGAACGTCTTGTACTTTGAGCGTCTAACTGAGCGTGTCGACCCACGTGACGACCTGACGTGACGCCAGCGTCTTGAAATTAACTGGTTTTTAATCATGTAAGGTGCCAAGCTGATGTGTAAAGACTATAAATGTACATTACAGGCATGAAAGTATGTGTTTTACTAGCATATAACTGTAAAAAACATCCTAGTCTTAATTTGATCCGTACAATCATGTTAACTGTTAGCTTTATTGCCTACTGTACAATATAGCCTAGTCCATCAGACCTCTTTATCCTACTTCCCAGGAAATCTACAGAATACCAATCAGGTAATGTGCTCCAGGACAGCCTTTAGTGTGGGCTGTTAAACTAAACTCCGCTGGTCGTGTCCCTGCAGGAACTAAATTGTATAGCCTTGCTTTATACACCTTTTTCCACCAGTTACTTTAAAAAATAATAATTAGTTATAGTAGTTACTTCTCACAAATAGTAGCTGAGTTAGTAACTAAGTTACTTCATTCTCAATTACCAGGGAAAGTAACTATTGGGTTACTTTTTAATTTTCTTTTTTCAAATATGTCAAATAACTTGGATGCCCTAATATTAAATATGTTAAATGAATGAAATGGACACTAAATAGAATAAAATATTTTTATAAAACATTGTACCTAATCTACACTATTTTAATGTTGCTGTGGGGCAACGTGAGAGACAACTATCAAATTCAATATATTATTGTAAATATTATCATTACTATGGAACAATAAAACACAATAGATGGTTTAGAACTTTTAATATTTATTGCACAGGCTACAACTGGCCAACAAATAAGTCTAAAAATAAATTATGCTTGATCCTTCTTGACTTATGATCCGCTCTTATTCACGACATGAAATTTATCTGTACTGTAGGCTACTGTTGGTAGCCATTAAAGAAAACGTATTTCACATTTATGTTTAAATAGGCCTATTATAATGTTATTTTTTAATTTCATCTATTTGATAATGAAAAGTGAACAGCATGAGTAAGATGCATCATATGATGCCAATATATCGGGAGTCATGAAGTGGGTCAGACATGATTTTGACCACTTCTTTAAGTTTTGTTTTGTAGAAAGCCTTTCTTAAAGTGAATTTCGTTTTGTAAAAAATGTATCTTAATTTAAATCAATGTTTCATCAACCAATTGCCTAGATTTAATAAATAAGAAGCAAATAAAGTAGACAATATAATCATGGCAGGCGCAGGCGTGGGCGCGGGCGCGATCACTGGCGCGTGAACTGGAGCGCGACTTATAGGCTAAATGAACCGAGACTCAGTATAGTCTGCTTGACTCACAGACATGAGAAATATATCTATAGAAAGCTTGACATGTCTATTTTTATGTAGTCAAATTGGTGTGGTTCTAAAAACAAAGTATGGTCACATCAAATAGGCCTACTGATTAAAAAAAAAAGAAAGAAGAAATTGTTGTTGTTGCAGGGGCAGTATTTTATAATTAATTTATAATTGTTTTATAGGCCTAATTATAAATAAATAGGGTTAGGGTCTCAATAATTTGATAAGCATTAAGGAATCTTGCAGCTATTCTATTTCTATAAGTTAAATAATATGATCAAGTCACTGCTCTGTAACAAATTAGAATGAAAAAAAATAAATTGTAAAAGTTTTTGGCCAATCAAATCAAACTTTAGGCTACTGTTTACAAAAGACGAGGTCGAATTCCGATGTGTGTAGATGTAAGAAGTAGATGTAAGTATAAGTATATATTTGATTTAAATGGTCAGGATATTTTATGCAATATATCAATAGCTTATTTAATTTAGGCGTAGCTTATAAAAAGCAGATAGGCTATTTAGGTTGCAGATTTCGCTACTTTTGGTAAAGCATAGGCTATTTCTCATTTGAAACATTTCGAAATTAGAAGTCTGTTCCTAAAACTTTTAATGGGAGATGGAGAAAATGTTTGTGGAATGTCCGTTCTTTTCCAAATTAGCCGTCCAAGCATGTGGAAAAGGATACAATCGAATCATGAGTTAAATTAAGGTAAGAAAAGCACAAACGTGTTAACGTGTCTTTACACGTAAACAACACGTTGGGAAGACGATCGGTTACTCGCACTTCCGACCGATCGCCATAGGAACGCGTTAACAACACGTAAGCACGTGTAGGAACGTGTTACATGAAATAATATATGATATTTCGCTAGGTGGCGACAAGTGTCTGATAAATGTATTTTATGTATCATTGTAGCCTATCATTTATTCAAGAGATCAGTTCAAAACTCAAGGCTGTGGAAATAAAGTGTTGTTTATCCTTTTGATATTTCATTTTAAAAAGTGACTGTCTATCGTGTTCTGATCTAGCCCCTTATATTTCCCTTCATTTGTAAAATTCAAAATTCACCTCTGCAATTCTTCAATTCATGACACATTAAAAAAAAGTCTAATAGAAATGTATAGAAAATATGCTTGACACTTGACAGTTTATGCAACTAGTTCAACCATTTTGCATTAAATGACTCATGCAAGGAACTAATGTTTTAAGGGTAAAACTATTCATCAGGGAACAAATATCATATTTAATCTAAATGACAATTGATGAATTAGGAAACAGCAGACACACAATCAATTGCATGACTGTACCAAAGAATTTTCAATTTTTTTTCAAGAGAATGAGAAATTGCTTTTATGATAGCCTAGTATGTATTTTTCATGTCTGATAATTAAATAAAAACACAGCAACACACTTCTACAGAATGTAAAGTATAAGTTATATAGACAATATATTTTCTAAAAGGCATGCCTCAATATTGACTTTTGAGCTCGGGTAGGCTACATAGCCTACCTTTAATCAACCAAATCAATCCTAGTTTTTATTTGTGTGTGTAGACAGATAATTTTACAGATAATTAAAGATAATTTTGTCACCAAATCTCATTCAACTGAGATGAAGGAAAGAGGGTAAGAGCAACTGTCCACTAAAGGAATTGTAATGTTAAACTTTCATTCAAAAACATTTTAAAGGCTCTCCTGAGGCTTCACATGATATCAACTGAATATTCTGTTGATTTCATGGGAAAAAGGATAAAGAGACTCTGATGATATACTATAGGCAATTACAATAATTAACAATTTATTAATTTAGAGTGTCTTGCATGGACTGTGAACATTGCAGCAGGCAATAAAATTAACAATAAAAACAAGTTAGAATGATAATATAGGTCAAATTAAGAATATAGAATGTCTGTGGACAGTCTGCTTTTTGAAAGTAAAACAATGGAGGAGCACATGGATTCAGGAAAGAAATATATTTTTGTTAGTGTTGTTTTAGATGTGTATTGCCTGTAATGTCCAGGATTTAGTATTTAGGTATAAAATATCTTTATTTAGTGCCTATAATGTCCATTTATAGTCTTTATTATCAAATAGATGAAATTAAAAAATAACATTATAATAGGCCTATTTAAACATAAATGTGAAATACGTTTTCTTTAATGGCTACCAACAGTAGCCTACAGTACAGATAAATTTCATGTCGTGAATAAGAGCGGATCATAAGTCAAGAAGGATCAAGCATAATTTATTTTTAGACTTATTTGTTGGCCAGTTGTAGCCTGTGCAATAATATTTAAAAGTTCTAAACCATCTATTGTGTTTATTGTTCCATAGTAATGATAATATTTACAATAATATATTGAATTTGATAGTTGTCTCTCACGTTGCCCCACAGCAACATTAAAATAGTGTAGATTAGGTACAATGTTTTATAAAAATATTTTATTCTATTTAGTGTCCATTTCATTCATTTAACATATTTAATATTAGGGCATCCAAGTTATTTGACATATTTGAAAAAAAAAATTAAAAAGTAACCCAATAGTTACTTTCCCTGGTAATTGAGAATGAAGTAACTTAGTTACTAACTCAGCTACTATTTGTGAGAAGTAACTACTATAACTAATTATTATTTTTTAAAGTAACTGGTGGAAAAGGTGTATAAAGCAAGGCTATACAATTTAGTTCCTGCAGGGACACGACCAGCAGAGTTTAGTTTAACAGCCCACACTAAAGGCTGTCCTGGAGCACATTACCTGATTGGTATTCTGTAGATTTCCTGGGAAGTAGGATAAAGAGGTCTGATGGACTAGGCTATATTGTACAGTAGGCAATAAAGCTAACAGTTAACATGATTGTACGGATCAAATTAAGACTAGGATGTTTTTTACAGTTATATGCTAGTAAAACACATACTTTCATGCCTGTAATGTACATTTACAGTCTTTACACATCAGCTTGGCACCTTACATGGTTAAAACCAGTTAATTTCAAGACGCTGGCGTCACGTCAGGTCGTCACGTGGGTCGACACGCTCAGTTAGACGCTCAAAGTACAAGACGTTCGGATAGACGTTCGGTTTGACGTTCGATCGGTCGGTCGGTCGTTCGGAAGCTTGATTTTGGCACTGATCCCGCGCCATACTAGGGAGCTGTTTGAGACGCAGGGATAGTTTGTAGGGGTCTTCCTCGTCTACTTACTTTCTCTTCGTCGTCTTGGTATCAATGTGTGCTCGGCAGCGCCACCAAGTCGTGTTTTACTGTAACTTCAGCAGCTCCAGGCACTTGAACAAAAGCACAACTCTCATTGGTCGGCCAGTTTTTAGCGCGGCGTGTCAAACCCTTTTTTTACAGTCTATGGTCAAACCCCAAAAAAATGAACCCGAGGCGGTTCATAAAAAATGACGCTTGTATGCCTGCCGTTTTTCGCGTCGGTGTGCACACTCACATTGGCGCCCTTTGTTTAGTCACGAGGCGTCAAACGTCGGCGATAATCGTGCGCGATATTCTTCCCGGTGTGTAGAGGCCTTTACACTGCGTGTTTGTTCCGTCCATGCAATAAATGCGTGCCTTGAAACTGCTCAGGTAATGTCAATGACCCATTTCCTTAAAACTTCAGTATTTTATCTTATAGAATATAACGGTGACATTTCCACGCAATGAAACCGTTTTATTACAGTAGTGACCACGCAATGACTTGGCAGCTTTATCTCAATGGTTTGAGCGGTTTGACTCAGAACTATTGCTGTCTCAATAGAGAGCTGTGAATAGCAGTGGCTGTCCTGAGTCAGGGCCGGCCCTACCCAGCCAGCAATGACACGTGGGGCCCAGATGAGGGCTTCATGGGCGGCAAATGTGGGCCCCATTATGGGCTTGCACCCGGGATCCACATTGGGGCAAGCCGTGGAAGCCCAGACGTACTAAAAGTGGGACCTGTAAGGGTACTGCATGGGTCTTAATTGGGCAATTCATGTCAGACCCATTTGGGCCCCACCTGCCCAAAGGGGTCCAAAGTGGGCTTTGCAACATGGCTACACAGATGGGCTTTAAATGGGATCTGTAAGAGTCTTATGTGGGTCCTAACTGGGCAATTCATGCCAAACCCATTTGGGCCCCACCTGCCCAAAGGGGTTTAAAGTGGGTTTGCAACCGGGATCCACATGGGGGCCAGCCGTGGATGCCCAGATGGGTTTTAAGTGGGATCTGTAAGGGTCTTATGTGGGTCCTAACTGGGCAATTCATGCCAAACCCATTTGGGGCCCACCAGTCTGAAGGGGTTTAAAGTGGGCTTGCACCCGGGATCCACATGGGGCCAGCCGTGGATGCCCAGGTGGGTTTTAAGTGGGATCTGTAAGGGTCTTATGTGGGTCTTAACACGGCAATTCATGACAGACCCATTTGGGCCCCACCTGCCCAAGGGGTTTAAAGTGGGTTTGCACCCGGGATCCACATGGGGGCCAGCCATGGATGCCCAGGTGGGTTTTAAGTGGGATCTGTAAGGGTCTTATGTGGGTCTTAACCAGGCAATTTGTGTCAGACCCATTTGGGCCCCACCTGCCTAAAGGGGGTTTAAAGTGGGCTTGCACCAGGATTCAACCGTGAATGCCCATATGGGCTTAAAGTGGGCTCTGTAAGGATCTTATGTTGGTCCTAACGGGCAATTCATACCAGGTAAGCCCAACCATTCATTTAAGGAAACAATCTAAGAAAATTAAAAATGAAGAATGAATGTAAGTACAAGATAAATACAAGACACTTGATGCTTTGAACTGCAAGAAATATATTAAATTGAACAACAAAAATTATCTTTAAAAAACAATGTCACAACATACGGTAAACTAAAAAATATATTTTAAAAAAATCTCTGAAAAAACCCCCTCCAAAAATACAATACAAAATACACTCATTATATAATACATTGAACAACAAACATAATCTTTAACAATTTAATTTTTACAACGTACCGGTAAATAAATAAAAAATATATTTTTTTTAAAAATGTCTGAAAAAAAGAAAACAAAACATCTCTCCAAAAAATACATCCAAATCAGTCATGGCGTTTGTGTTGTCGATGTTCTTTTTTACCCATAGATATATGAGCAGTATCACACGAGTAGATATATCGCACGGCTACGAGTGTGATATTGCATTTATACAACAGTTCGACGGCACGAGTGTGTAAATAAATAAGAACAACAACGGAGTGTCTTTAAAACCCTCTTTTGTGCAGCACTACTTCCTTCCGCCACGGATTCAATCTCAAGTTGACAGTTGGACCAAGCCTCCGTTACTAACTCTAAAACGTCACTTTAGAACTAGTAACGAAGGAACGTCGAGTCGCTTCATTGAAACACATTGAATTTTATACAGTATTAGAGAGAGAGAGAGAGAGTAGGCTATTACCTGTCTGATATATTGCATTACATTCATTCTTCAAGTCGATGTCCATAATATTATATCCATTATAAAAGTCCGTTTGAATGTCCTCTGAGGAAAGCAATCTTTGTATAACACCACAGCGCTAAAAACAACTTCCTTTGCAAAAGTTCCTTTCAATTTAAAAGTCTCTTGTGCTTCACTGACTCATTCCTCCTGTAAAGTGTTGCTGCCATCTAATGGCGTATTAATGTAACTTTCACTCAATCCATATTACTTACTAATGGACATATTTATATAAAATAATATTTATTGAACAACAAATAAGCACAATTGTACAGTTCAGTCAAACAAAGCACTAGTTATTTACAAAAAACAAAAACAAAACAAAAAACATTTACGCTTGTATGTGGGTTTTACAAATATTTAACGAATGAAAAGGATTTTAAAGAGCTTGTGACAAAACCTCTTAACTCCATTGGATCCTCAAACTGTCAATCAAACCTCATTACATTAATCCGCCTTCCCTCGTGAATGAAGTGCGCACGCAGTTTGGACATCTCCTCTATGCAATGCCAAGGTAAATAAAGATCTGATGTTTGAAAAAAAAAAATTGTAAAGCGTTTTCTTTACTCAAAAAACCCTATGTTTATAAAGTTTAATGTTTTACGTATTTGAAGAGCGGAGAAGAGTCTTCGTCTGATATGTCCCGTCTAGTTGAAGCCAATATGCTATATATAATGATGTAACATAACGTCGTTTATTATTATCAAATTTAACATAGCACAATTCGACTTGCACTGGAACAAATAATAGATTAATAAAGACCAAAGATTGCCTGTTCTATGTACTCAAATTGAATAATGACTCATGTTTAACCACTATAAGAGCCAGCGGCAAATCCACGAAGCACTGGCCGAGATTAAGCTGTTCTCGGCGGTTACAGAAGCACTGAACGGCCGCTGACGCCCTGGAGCTCACATCTCCGAAAACGTCAAAACAAGTTGTAAAATAGGTGCTGTTATTAAATATGAGTCACATATTTCAGGTCTAAACAACTACATTCTCGCCTAAAAACTATTAAAACTACAGTTTGTGGTACAACAAGTAGTATTTGTAAAAATTGCGGTTGATTTGCGGCCGCCCATGACAATCACTTCAAGCGGAGTGATACAAACGGTGAAAAGGTAGGAGGAGTGCTGTTATCACTGAAATATCGCATGGCTATCAGCCAATCAGATTCGAGAACCAGACAGAACTGTTGTATAAATATATATAAGACCCATATATGTGTTCCCAGTTCAAACCCATGCCAACTTGGCCCATAAATATGTCATGCAAGACCCATATGTTTTCCCAGTTCAAACCCATGCCCACTTGACCCATAAAAATTATATGCAGGACCCATATGTGCATTCCCAGTTCAAAACCCATGCCCCTTGGCCCATAAATATGCCATTCAAGACCCATGTATGTGTTCCCAGATCAAACCCATGCCCACTTGGCCCATAAATGTGCAAGACCCATATATGTGTTCCCAGTTCAAACCCATGTCCACTTGGCCCATAAATATGTCATGCAAGACCCATATGTGTTCCCAGTTCAAATGCCCACTTGGCCCTAAAATATGCCATTCAAGAACCATGTAGTGTTCCAGATCAAACCCTGCCCACTTGGCCCATAATATGCCATTCCCAGATCAAACCCATGCCACTTGGCCCATAAAATTCTATGCAGGACCCATATGTGCATTCCCAGTTCAAACCCATGCCCACTTGGCCCATAAATATGCCATGCAAGACCCATATATGTGTTCCAGATCAAACCCATGCCCACTTGGCCCATGCCGTCCCTTATGGGGCCCATGTAATCAGCTCATATGGGCTTCCTATGTGGGACTCGTACTACAAAACCTACATGGGACCCGCTGATTTCACCCAGCCAAAGCCCATGCCCACACAGTACCCATGGAACCCGTAGTTAACCCATCTGGGCCCCACATGTCATTGCTGGCTGGGTAGCTTTGATGGGGCCCTAAGCAGAATTTCATTTGGGGGCCCCTCGGTTAAAATAACACTATCTTTTTATATAAAAAATAAATGTAAATGTATAGAATGGACAATGTTAAAATAAATACTTTAATAGTTACATAAAATGAACAGTTTAGATGGACCTGTAAGAACTGAAGATAACATATAAATATATTAACATTAAAGGGATAGTTCACCCAAAAATGAAAATTCTGTCATCATTTACTCACTCTCATATTGTTCCAAACCTGTATGAGTTTCTTTCTTCTGCTGAACACAAAATAAAATTAGATATTTTGAAAAAGCCACCAACTGTTTGGTTATACACCCACATTCTTCAAAATATCTTATTTTATTCTGTGTCCATCAGAAGAAAGAAATAATTACAGGTTTGGAACAATATGAGAGTGAGTAAATGATGACAGAATTTTAATTTTTGGGTGAACTATCCCTTTAAGGACAAGGGCAGCATGTTTACTCAGAAGCATGCCTTCTCCATCGTTTTTGTTTCTTGTTCTCTTGGTGTATCTTCTGAACTATGTTGCAATGGTGGATGCACTATTTTTCTTCTCCGGTCCTGCTTAGTGAATAAAAAGCAGTTGCAAATGATGTACAAAATACACATATCCCACTCATCTTTGCATCAATAAAATGCGCAACACTTTATATTTTAATACCAAATTATATGTATTGATTAATTTAACTTGCAGTCGTATGTTTTCCTTGACATCTCATGATTTCGGGGCATGTGAGGTTGCAAACATAATGCATGATGGGATACAATTAGACTCTCAGAAGCGGTATTCAAGGTAGTGTGGGTTTAGTGTGCACTAAGGGCACTGCACTTGGGCATTTTTAGACATGGGACAGTCTTGTGCACTTGTGCACAAGCTCTCAAGAGGCCAAGACCGCAAGTGTGGGTATTTGGACAAGGCATTTGAAGGACGCGCGGACGCGACTGCGCGCGAGATGCGCTCGAGCGCGGAAGGTGAAGTACACCCGGGGCTTTAGGCTTCTGTTTCTTTAAGACCGGCACGCATCTAAATACAAACACACATCAGATTTTCTCTCAACTGATTACTTTCACTTTAGACATAACCAACTCTGTTTATTTAAACTTTGTGTGTATTTGACAGTATTAGTGCAGATGCAAAAGATAAAGTCCACTAATCGGAGGCTTTTAGTGTGCGCGCGTGCTTCTGGTTAAGAACAGCACGCGAATGAAATGTTTATCCATCAATGCTTTAAAGTACATCATGCAAATAATGAACTTTTGTGATTGCGAATAAGTGCAGTGTCCTGTGAGTGTAACATGTGATGCAAATGTACGTAAGGTTTTACAGTATTGAGACGGATGCGCCAGAACTGCAACTGATAGATTACGCAATGTCAAAATCAAGCTGTCAATTAATTTGCTCTTGGGGGCCCCCTGGTGGCGGCGGGGCCCTAAGCAGCTTCTTCGTTCGCTTATAGAGGGAGGGCCGGCTCTGTCCTGAGGACAGCTCAAACGTGGGCTACGGATGGAGCACGAGCGCAATCCAGTGAGAGGCGGTAAACAGTGCAGATCGTGTCTGTGAAGGAGAGCTGTTCACGCAATTGATTTATTTTAAAGCACTTAATCACTATAAAATCGCGATTAATCCGATTCTTAGCATTTTACATCGATTATCGACCGAAATGAACGATTCATGATTCAAAAAACATGTTTCAAGATCGATGAATATGCATCGTCAGGATTTGTAATCGATGTATCGAGAAAATGAGTCAATCGTTACACCTCTACTGTACATGAAATGTAGTGTGAAGGGCGCTTAATTTAAATTTTTGAAGGTGGCGCTATCAAGCCACTTTGCCACACCTAATTCTGAAACCCATATCAGACGTAAATTTTCACCACTTCTGATGCGTGTGCAAAGTTTCATGAGTTTTCGAGCATGTATAGGCCCTCAAAAATGTGATTCATTTCAGAGAAGAAGAAGAATTGACTGAGTGTCATGTAGCAAGTTGTCGAGCGGCCAGGGAGAAGTTAGGAAGCACACAGTAGTTTCCCGAATGCCAGTCGTGCTTTATTTTAAATGCCTTTCACCAGCAGGTGCAGTCAACAAAGTACAAAAAAATAAATAAATAAAAAAACAATATATATAATGTAAAAATGAATTCAACACATACTTGTACTAAAATACAAAGGAAAATCCTGGGAGCAGCAAAAACCTGGTACTAAACAAGGCCCAGCGGCACATCTGGAATATAAAACGGTTTGTCCTCTTCAGACAAACATGTTCACACCCTTCCATCATTCACAGACTGACCCAAACATACACAGATCATGGATAGTTTCCCGCCAAACACTAATGGGTCAAACTATTGTTACGGGGAAAGGTTACACCCTGTAACACTTCACACCAGATTCATTACCTAACAAGGTCATATAAATACATAAGAAATTAATTTATTACATTTCAAATCATAATACCAACCAGCACAACATACCAACACAAAAGAAAGAGTAATTGGTGATATTCACATGACGTCATCATGTGTTCCCAAATACAGGACCAGACAAGTAAGCTGCAATGTAAGACTATGACATGTATTAAACAATAAACATATGAAAACCCATGTCAAATCATAACAACCCATGAATACATAAACAATAACACGGTGAACTGATGTTCACGTGATGATGACCTATGTGTTCATCATCACACTGAGCAATTACAATAGAGTCCTCACACCATCAGTGCTCGGGCCCTAATTAAACATTTTGTCTGTTGACATCATTGTCTTAGTAAGCAACGTTAAGCATTTCAGAATGTCCCGGCGTAACACCTGTTAGCAGTTTTGCCCCCTGAATACGTGCGCATCCAGTATTGTTTGTATACAAGAAACCTGTCTATTCTGACTACATTAATACAAACTCTAAGTTTTGTATTCACAGCTTTGTATATTTGTACAAAAGGCTGCACAGTGATGTAATTCTGGATTTTGCACAAGCACTTGTTTGTGGATAATAAAACATATCTGCAACATTTATCAAGTTCATGGATAATTGTGTATGCATTTCATTTTGAGACTAATTTCATCCCATAGAAACCATCAAATTGAAATGACATGAATTTACATTGCATGGAAAAGGGATGAAATTTTGCCTCTTTATTTCATAAGCCTACCATATGCCACTGAGTCTTTAACAAACTGACTGATGTTCAGAGAAGAAAAGCAGCTGCTCTACCTACTTCTGAACCCATCTTTAAAGCTCATGTTTATCTGTGTGTGAAACAGCAGAATCAATCAGTCTGAAATCTGTGTGCTCTCTGACTGTGTGTTCTGTTCCCGTTTAGGAGAGAAAAATGGCAGAAACACACAAAAGTAAGTTTTTGTTTTCAGTTATTATTAATAATAATAAATTATTCAGTGTGAAGTGTGTCCATGTGAACCTTATTAATTAACTAACTTATTAATTAACCTTATTAATTATTTAACTTAATTAAAAAAAAAGGTTAGTGTAGGCTATGTGATTCCACTGTTTCTTGCTTTTTCCTCACAGATGAGTTTCAGCTTGTTGGACCTGAAAAACATCGAGTTCATGTGTCAGTAGGGTCTGAATTCACACTGCGATGTCACCTGTCTCCTAAAGTCAGTGCTGTTGACATGGAGATCATTTGGTTTAAGGAGACAAACTGCGTGTGTCTCTATAAGAACAAAGAGGTGATTGAGGGAAGAGGATACGAGGGCAGAGTGAGACTGCTCCATAACGAGAGAGGAAACATTTCCTTACTCATGAGAGAGTTCAGAGAATTCGATGTTGGAGATTACCTGTGTCAGGTCACCTGTGGAGACAAAACAGAGGAGATAACAGTAGGAGTAAGAGGTGAGTACTTCATCAGGTCATTCTTTATTAGCTCAGTGTGCTCATTAGGAGGTATTATTAACAACATTATATACTTTTCAACTTTCATGTTCCCAAAAGTACTATAAAATGCAATTAGAATAGAGACTTTCATGCTGTTTATTTGTTTATTATTTGCAGATCTGCAAGCAGATAAACCAGAAGAATCCCTAGGTGAGTACACAATTTCAGTTCATTTCATGATAATTTCATAATTACAAGGATAATCTGATTGGCATAGAAAATTGCAACTTCACCAAAAAAAAAAAAAAAAAAATGAATGTAATAACGTATCGGTATTGGTATCGGTGAGTACTAAAAAAAAAAAAAAAAAAAAAAAAAAAAAGGTACTTGTACTCTGTCCGTAAAAAATGGTATCAGTGCATCCCTACTTTATATTTGTACACTATTATTACAAAAAGGGTGCAGTCTCTGGTGTCCCCAGTATGTGTGTGAAGTTTGAGCTCAAAATACCCCATAGATAATTTATTATCCCTAGTGAAAAATAATATATATATATAAAATAATATAATAAATATATATATAATATAATATATATAATATAAATATAAATGCCTATTTACTAACTGAAAATACACTGTAAATGTAGTTATACATGCTTCATCAAGCACAAACGTAGTTCGCTAGTTGCTGATGAGGAGCTCATCTACCAGGTCCACACCAGTGATGGGAATAACGGCATTATAAATAAACAGCGTTACTAACGCCGTTACTATTTTCAGTAACGAGTAATCAAACTAATTACTTTTTCTCCTGTTACAACACCATTACCGTTACTGACAAAAAAATGCAGCGTTACTATAATTGAGCTCACTGAAGCGGTTTTCATCCAATGAGGCTCTCTCTCATAGGATCTGCAAGTTTATTCTCTGGTGTGTGCTGCGGTTAGTCATACACAAACATAATTTTAAACTGATAATAATGTACGATGCTGGTGGTGTGTGTAATGTTTTCTGAATCAGTGTCGGCTGCGAAGATGAAGTTGACATTGCTGACTATCATCATCTCCGCATATACTGGACGCGCCTAGAGAGAGAATGCACATTTCATTCGGATTAATCACAGTAGCCTAATTCATTTCGTTTTTAATTATTTAGTTTTCGGTAAAGTAGATATTTCAAGCTTTCTATAGATATTTTTCTCATGCCTGTGAGAAAAGCAGCCTATACGCTAAGATTCGGTTTAGCCTATAAGATGCGCTCCAGTTCACGCGCCAGTGAAATTCACTTTAAAGAAAGGCTTTCTATAAAACAAAACTTAATGAAGTGGTCAAATCATGTCGACCCACTCCATGCCTCCCGATATATTGCGCATCTTATGATGCATCTTACTCATGCTGTTCACTTTTCATAATCAAGTAAATGAATTTAAAACATAGCTTAGGACTATTTAAACATATATATGAAACTACATTTTCTTTAATGGCTACCAACATGTATTGTACAGTACAGAGAAATTTAAGCAAGAGCGGATCATGAGTCACGAGTCGGATCAAGAATTATTTATTCTTAGACTTATATTTAATAATGGGGGCATTCAAGTTATTTGACATATTTTAAATTTTTTTTAAAGTAACGCAATAGTTACTTTCCCTGGTAATTAGTTACTTTTATAATGATGTAACTCAGTTACTAACTCAGTTACTATTTGTGAGAAGTAACTAATAACTATAACTAATTACTTTTTTAAACTAACGTGCCCAACACTGAGTCCACACTATCCTCGATTCACAACGGCAGGGGAACCGACTGGAATATCTCATACTGGGAAGGTTACGGCCCAGAAGAATAATCCTGGGTTGCCAGAGACAATGTGCTCAATGCGTCATTACTCACTCAATTCCACGAAGAACATCCCAACCTTCCTACTCCCAGAGGTCGAAGTCGCTCTCGTCGTTGCATCATCCGGCCATCAGGAGGAGGAGGGGGTACTGTCACAACCACACCATCATTCCATCAATCACACTACACCTACTAGTTCACAATCACCCAAATACTGATTCCCTTCACCTGCACTTCCTCATCTATCTACCGTCATCACCTCCACTTCATTGTCTAGTCTTGTTCATGCAACAAAGACACCAGCTTACCAGCTGATTCCAGCTTACTCACCTGAGATTGCCGAATCCTGTCATCCGTCTTCTGTCTTCAGTCATCCTCCGTCTGGATTCCAGTTTGCCAGCCTTCTCTTCCCGATCTGCTTCTGTAAAAACAAGATTGATGTTTACCATTCAGCTAAGTCGCCATCTGATATTCTGACAACCATTGACTCACCTCTGCTGTATTCCCGCAACCTCTCCGTTCTCTGCATTAAAGTTTACTTACTGTTGTGTGACCTAAGACCAGACAACCATCCAGAGCACCACAGAAGCTAGCCGGGTTCGAATATCTGACCCATTTGCCGAGCTTATTCAAGCGGTACGGCAGTCTCTACTTCCTGCTACGCCTGCTCCTTGGCTGACGGCCTCTGCCGGTCCCACGATCAGCGTCATACACCGGTGAGGCGGAGGATTGCAGCGGGTTCATACGTCAGTGTTCTCTCTACTTTGAGATGCAACCATATCATGCACGGATTATCTTCATGATTTCCCTTCTCTCCAGTCGAGCACCTCAGTGGGCTCAATCCCTCTGGAATTCTAATGGGCAAGTCACGAATTCACTAACCTCATTTATCCACCACTTTAAAGAGATCTTCAGACAAACCGCTTTTGGACTGTCTGTTCACAATCAGCTGTTTAACCTGCATCAAGGTAATGCTTCAGTCAGTACTTCTGCTCTCCAGTTCTGTACTCTAGCAGCATCTAGTAGCTGGAATGAGACTGCTCTGTTCACCACCTTTCAACAAGGTTTAAACCCTGAAATGCATCAGCAGATGGTCATTTATGATGACATCATCGGCCTGAAGAATTTCATTGAAAAAGCCATCCGTATTTCACAACGTCTCCCAGCCTGCTCATTGGAAAGACCCGCTTCGCATCCTCCACCCACCTTACCATCTGTCGCCCTTCCAGCACCTATACCTATGCAGGTGGATTCCTACCATCTAACTCATGCGGACCGTTAGAGAACAGGGGGCATAAATTTCATCTAACGGTTCGGGGGGACAATAAACATAAAATCCATAAAATCCTGTCCAATTCACCCTCTGTATACCAGGACTACATGAATGAATTGTTCCGGGAGTTCCTCCAATGGTTTGTCATTGTCTACATCGACGATACCCTCATATACTCCCGGAACCTGGCCGAACATCGCTGACACATGGCACAGGTCCTCAAGAAGCTGAGAGAGCACCATCTATACCTCAATTTGGAGAAGTGCACTACATCCATCCACTTCCTGGGGTATGTTATCCCAAAGAGGTATCCAGATGGACCAGAGGAAGGTGGAGACCATTCAGAACTGGCCACAACCCGTAACCATTACAGGGTTTCCTTGGTTTTGCCAACTTTTATTGATGCTTCATCGGTGTTAATTTCGTTGATGAATAATTTATCAATGACATTTTTTCACAGAAGAAAACGAGACGATGACCAAAAAATGTTTTGAATGACTAAAACTATGACTAAAATCTACTCTAATTTTCGTCAACGGATAAAATGAGACAAAAATGATAGAGAGGGAGGATTTGGGAAGATATCCAGTCAGGACTGCTGTCCTGTGTGGAAGATGCGCACATTTGAAGTGTAATGTGCTGATCTAACCGCGGGAAACGCGGCGCTGTTGCGCGCTCTACAGGCTCGTGCAGCAGCAGCACTTCAGACTGCTTCGCAATTAATGAATAGCGCACATTTATGCCAAGCGATTGCTAATGAGCTAATGTTGATGAATTATGACAATGTTTACTACACGATGTTTATATGGTAGTATGTTTTAGACGGTTGTAAGAAATGCATATTTATCACCCTCATGAACAGCCTGCTACAGTGCAGACTGTAGACATTTCAGAATAAGAGTCACGGTGTATTTCGGTATGGTTTATAATTATTATTTTTTTCCTGGTCATTATTGTTATTTTGTTTAAACAATAAACTGTATTTAATTTAATTTCTCTTTAATTCATAGTAAAATACTGTATCTTCTGTCACAGGAAGGAAAGACTAAGAACATTATTTCACACATTATTCAATATATTTTACAAGTATAAGGGTTAACTAAACCTAAAACCAAACAAATCTTCATTACTTGAAATAAACATTAGCTGAAATAAAAAAGTAAATATATAAAAATGTAAACTTATTTTATTTCATCTAGTTTCTAAGCTTTAGCTTAACCTGAGGTATTACAATAAACAGAAAAAAAACTTACAGACATTTAAAAGCAAAAACTAAAAGACATAAACACACAAAAAATACTAAAACTTTTAACTAAAATTACAGTGAAAGCAGAAAAACTAAAAATCAAATCCAATAAAAATTTTAAACAAAAACTATAATAGTACCTCAATGATAAGTGTGTCAATCCCTGAAATATGCTGAATTTTGCTCTTTCGCATGTTTTTGCATTTGAACGGTCAAAAACCGTCCGCTTTGGCGAGCAAAGTACAGTTGGGTGAACATAAACAGTTTGGGGAATATCAGATGTACCTCTATCAGTGTATAGGATCTGTGTATTGTTAGAGAAATGCTTATTGCATTACATAACTAAATTAGATTTTAGTCGACTAAATCTACTGTAGATTTAGTTCACTATAATCTTATGATATTTAGTCGACTAAAACTAGACTAAAACAATTTCCGATGACTAAAATATGACTAAAACTAAATCAAAATTTGCTGTCAAAATTAACACTGTGCTTCATCAATAATTAGTCTCCTCAGCTCTCCACTCACCTCACTCCTTAAGAACCAGCCCAAGTCCTTGTTCTGGAACTGACCACAACTGGCATTTGTCACAGTGGCAGGGTGATCCTCCACACCTCCATCCATGTGTCTTCTACTCCAAACAGCTGTCCCAAGTGGAGCACAACTACGATATTGGCAATCGTGAGCTTCTGGCAATCAAACTCACCCTTGAGGAGTGGAGACACTGGCTGAAGGGAGATAACCATCACTTCAAAGTCATCACAGACCATCAAAAGCTTGAGTACCTTCGTGGGCTCAAGCAACATAACCCCCATCAAGCTAGATGGGCCCTGTTTTTCCACAAGATTTGATTTCATCATCACCTATCGACCTGGCCACAAGAATTGCAAGGCAGATGCCCTCTCCTGATTCCACCATCTGGAACCTGAATCTAGTCCTCCAGAAGCCACTCACTCCGAACCTGCTCTGCCGGTCCTGGGGGAAGGGTATATGTCCCATCTACTTGTCGCCTGTCCCTCATGGACTCAGGCTCTGGACAGCCAGGCAGCCAGCGAATCCTCTCGCTCCTTCTCAGTCGCTATTGGTGGCCCACGATGACCCAGGATATCTCCCGATACATCAACGGGTGCTCAGTCTGTGCCATAACCAATATTCCACGTAAACTTCCTGAGGGAAAGCTGGTGCCATGACCCATTCCACAACGTCCCTGGTCCCACGTGGGAATTGACTTCATGACAGATCTGCCCTCTTCAGATTTCCATACCTGTGTATTTGTGGTCGTAGACCGCTTCTCGAAAGCTTGCAATTCTGATCCCCTTTGAAGGGCCTGCCTACACATTTAAAGCAGCTGAACTTCTATTCCAACATGTATTTTGTCATTTCAGCCTTCAGGTCCCAGTTCATCTCCCGTGTTTGGCAAGCATTTTTCAAGTTACTGGGAGTTTACGTAAGTCTATCCTCTGGGTACCACCCGCAAACCAATGGCCAGAGACCGAGCTCAAGATCCAAGAAAGTAAAAGTACCTGCGATTCTACTGCCACCGAAACCAGGACAGCCGTAGCCATTTTCTTCCCTTGGCAGAGTACACCCAGAATTCCCTCCGTCAAACCACCACTGGGCTCACTCCGTTCCTGTGTATCCTAGGACACCAACCTGCTCTGGCAAACCATCAGAGGTTCCAGCTGTCACTCACTGGTTTGAGGAGAGCGAGAGGGTTTGGGACTTGGGAACCAAGTCGGTATTTTTAAAAATATTTTTTGAGCACTGTTGAGCGGATTCTTAAACTGTGATTGGCCATTGTTTTTACGCACTCATCGAAGTGTCTGTGGTTGGCTACATTGAAAATTGCTTCAAAAACATGTTGTAAATAGACATCTTTGACTCTCTTCACTGAGTGCTTACACACATAGCATTTGAAAGCGTGCATCTATCAGCGGATCTGTCTATTGGATATATAGTTACAAGATGTTTTTGTAGCGTTGATCATAGTAGCCAATCACAGACATCTGTTGAGTATGTAAACACAATGGCCAATCAGAGGTGTTTAAGAATCAACTCGACAACAATCAAAAAATACAAGTGGGAAATGCTTGTATATTCACATTTAAAAAATACTGACTTGGTTCCCAAGTCCCAAACCCTCTCGCTCTCCTTAAACCAGTGAGTGACAGCTGGAACCTCTGATGGTTTGCCTGAGCAGGGGAACAGAGAAGGTTGGTGTCCTAGGATACACTGGAACGGAGTGAGCCCAGTGGTGGTTTGACGGAGGGAATTCTGGGCATAGTACTGACAACACCAGTTTTAATTAAACCAATGAAGACCTGCAACCTCTTGATTGGACCAGTCTGTACCAATCACATTTTAACTTCATGCTGTGGAAATACAAAACGGAAGACAGAACACAATGAGCGCAGCCCTGAAAATGAGCGGGGCTGTATAACGTCTTATATTTGTTTTATTTCCTATCATTCCCATGTTTGGTTTATCTTGTTCATTTCCTGGATTCTTGTGTACTCTGCCTGGATTTGACAAATAGTCTGAGTAATGTGATGGATAGAAAAACATGCAGAAGCTCTGTAGTAGAAATATTATAATTTTTGCAAGGACTCCCTCCTGAAAAATCCAGCTAAAAACCAGCCTAAGCTGGTCAGGCTGGTTTTAGCTGGTCTCCCAGCCTGGTCATAGCTGGTTTTAGAGGGGTTTTGACTTTTGACCAGCTTAAACCAGCTGAACACCTGCTAACCCAGGCTGGGAGACAAGCTAAAACCAGCTACTTCCAGCTTAAACCAGCTAAGACCAGTCAACCATCTTAGGCTGGTTTTAGCTGGATTTTTCAGCAGGGCTATCTGATAATTTCATAAAAAAAAAAAAAGGAAAAAAGAAACGTATATTGTTCTAAAAGATTAATTCCCAATCACTACTCTCTCTCTCGTGCTATATTAATATAATTTATTGTAATTAATTTGTATTATAAGTAAAGTAGACATTAGTAGATACTTATATCTCTGTATATTTACTATTCTGTGTAGTTTATGATAGTTCGTTTAGGTTATTTGGCTAATATTTCCATTTATAAGCCATTTTTACAAAACTGTACAACTGACATTTTCAGCGGTTTGTAAAACCATTACTACACTTTTTTTTTTTTTTTACATTTCTCAATAGGTCATCAAGTAGATGTTGCGAGAGGTGCACTTGGTATAACCAAAATACAAATGGAAAAGGTAAGAGATGAGCTTTACTGAAAAGAGTTATAGGATTGGCCTCGTTTCCCCACATAGTGCTGTAGAGTTTTAATGTAGTCTACATGTTGAGAGGAGGATTACTGAACAATTAAATTTGATTATGGCGATCAATTAAGCGGCCTGAGTACAATCATTCTAGGCATTTGTATACAATACCAAAAAGTGTTGAAATGAGATGCAGAGATACAGACTTTCAGCCCATTGTTTTCTCTTTTGCAGATAAATAGAGCTTGGACCAAAGAGGAGAGAAAGAAAATGAAGGAATCCATTCTAATGGCAGGTGAATAACTTGATGAAATATAATTTATTTTGCTTTGTTATAATCTGTTACATAAATGGGTATTTTGGAACAGGAAACAAAGAAATTTATGAATAAAGATAAATTTAATGACTCAAATTGATTAATAGCCATTTATATAACAATTTATCTAGACTTTTGATTATTCTATTTAAAATTTTACTCTAATTATGCTTGTCCATTTTGAATTCCTATATCACTTACAGCAGGGGTGTCAAACGGAGTTTAGTTCAAACCCTGCTCCAAAAAACATACCTGTAAACATACCCTCCAGGAACTGAGTTTGACACCTGAGTCTCGCACCGGCCGGATATATCAATCTCACAGTCACAAACTCGTCAGTCTTGGTCATTAGACTGAGGCAATTGACTAATACTTTTTAGATGCCACACCATGCTTGTTCATTTCAGTTTTGTACATACGTAATTTAAGGTAGACTATATCTAACCAGAGGTCATGACCGTTACCATAGAATAAGCTGACCACGTAATGTTAATTTGATAATCATATCAAGGTTTCCCATGCACACTTAGTTAGAATAACATTACAATAATCAGAGGTTGAGGCTCACCCTATTTAGACTGATATAATAACACTTTGTTGTTTTAAACAGAAATTCCATTATTATCCTCTACAGTCTAAGGACACATGACTAATGCCAGTTTGTTAGGTTGAACTCTAAAACTTCAGTGGCGTGCCCCAATGCCCATCTAAGCTGAATTTTAGCTCGTTACTAAACTGATGATAGATTTGTGGTGACATGGTATAACATAATGTATTAGAGCTAATCATTTCAGAGTAAGTCAGAATAAATTCAAATGTAACTTTTTTTTATTGGTCAGGTGAGACGGAGAGTTCAAATGTTAATTTCCAGAAAAGTCCTTTTGTTTTCTCAGGGAGTAGCCCTCTCTGGGTCTTAGACAGCTCGGCTATATTTTATAATATACTTAACTTACAATTTGTTCTCCAGTTCAGTTTCAAGGGATGGATTTTGGACAGGTGGTGGAGATTCTCCTAAGTGATAGTGACATAAGAAATAAACTGCAGAAACACCTGGAGGGGGAAAAACAACAGCAGCAAAAATATGGTGAGTGTCTGGATTAAGATAACATTTTTAATTAGAATGTATTTAGTCATTTACTTTAAAGAATAAAATAAGTGGGGGGAATCTTTAAAAATCCTTTCCTTGTTTTAAATTGTCATTTTCCTGTTAGTTAATCATAATTTCAATTTTGTTTCCAAGTGAGTGGAGAAGCCTCTACTTCAGCGTCTGCAGTGATGGTTCCTAATCCGAGCGGAGATGATGCTCAAGTCCTACAGCTGCTGAAGAAGATTGACAAAATGGTTGCAGGAAACAACAGCACTGAGATCTACTTAGACTATTCAGAGAGAGAGAAAATAATTGAGAAAGAAATAAAGAAATTCAAAGAAAGACAGCTGAGAGAAATTAGAGGGAAACTAGAGAGAAAAATACAAGAAGCATTTCACAGATTCACAGATAAAATCAAGAGTCTAGAGGAAAAGATATCTCAGAATGCAAAAAGAATTACTGAGCTTGAAAGACAAATGAAAGAAGAAAGAGATGAAGCAAAAATGAAGGAGCTGGAGAGAGAGCTGGAGAGAGAGAAACAGGAAAGGCAGAGAACTGAGGAGAATCTTAGAGAATACACTGAAAAGTGGGAGAAGGAGAGGGCTGAAATGGAAGAGAGACAGCAACAGAAAATGGAGAAGATCATGATGTACTTAGGAGAGATCCTTCCTCAAATCATAAATATTTTTTGTAATTGGAATCTTTCAAAGACTCAGAGTGTAGAAATGCAAGAAATGTTGGACTTGACAGCACCAAAAAGGAGAAGAAATAGCATGGATGCACCTCCAGTGGGTAAGTCACATCATAAATGTATAGATTATCACATGTAGAATCTAAACAGGACAAATGTTGGGAGAAGAACAATTAAACAGTAGTGTGTTCAAAATGTGTGTTCAAAAAACTGTAAGCAAACCTAATCCACAGGGAAGTGTGACATCTGCATTAAACAGCAAATTCCATGAAACCAGAAGTGAGAGAGCTCGATTCACAAAGAACTAACATAAAGAGGGAATGTTTGCTAAACTGCGTGCTGTCTCTGGTTACCAGGTATTAGAAACAAGTGATTGACATTTATTTTTACAAATTTCCCTGAGGGAATGTGGTAAACGGCATCTTATATACACGTGTTGTGATAGACAGAACCAGATCAACAAGCTCCTTCCAACTTTTGATTAGAACTCCATTTTGTCAAGTCAAGTCACCTTTATTTATATAGCACTTTTTACAATGCAGATTGTGTCAAAGCAGCTTTACAGTGATAACTGGTATATAATTCTGGCTGCACAGCGTTGCACACCCGTAAGACCTTCGTTCATCTTCAGAACACAAATTAAGATATTTTTGATGAAATCCGATGGCTCCGTGAGGCCTCCATAGCCAGCAATGACATTTCCTCTCTCAAGTGTGAATCAGTGTATCGAATCATGATTCGGATCGCGTGTCAAACTGCTGAAATCACGTGACTTTGGCGCTCCGACACGCTGATTCGTAATGCTCCGAATCTTCCTGAAGCAGTGTTTTGAAATCGGCCATCACTAAATAAGTCCTTATTTTGTTTTGTTTTTTGTTGGAACGACATGAGGGTGAGTAATTAATGAATAATTAATTTTCATTTTTGGGTGAACTAACCCTTTAAAGGTGCTCTAAGTGATGTCACGAAGTTTTTAGGCCAAAACATACAGCAAACATCTCCTCACTATCCGCTAGCTGCCTGTCCCCTGAACACACTGTAAAAAAACACGGTCTCTGTAGTCGCCACAAGCTCCGAAAACGGCAATAAAAACAAACTGGTGCAGCCTGGACCACGAAACATAATAAACATGCTCCAGCCAATAACCAACAAGAATGATTTTAAATGTGTTCATGACTGTTTCAGGAAGCACGGATGGGAGGGGAGGAGGAGGCGGAGGGAGGGTCTAGCTAGCCTCTGTTTTGTTTGACAACACTTCGAACGCCAACAGGAAGTTACTCCACCCAGGATCACTTAGAGCACCTTTAAAGAATAGTGTCAATGCAGGCAGATCAAAGCACTGTTGAATATCAAATGTCAAGTCAAATGTCAAGTGTCCCCAACTAAGCAAGCCAAAGGCGACAGCGGCAAGGAACCCAAATTCCAACAGGTGACATCAGGTGGCAAATAGGTGTTAAAATGGAGAAAAAACCTTGGGAGAAACCAGGCTTTTTTGTGTGGCATATTCATTGTGAATTGTTCTATGAACCTATAGAATGCTGTGCAAGCTTTGCAAATGTTCTGATATTAAAAGATGGAGCATTACAACTAATGCTTTTTCCCCCAGTTATCTTCATGTTGACTATATAGCCATTTTAATATGTCCTGTTCTGACAATCACAATCAATTGTTTTAAACCCACTATCATCATTATTGTTTACTAGACTGAAATGGAATAAAAAAGCCTAAAAATGAAAATTATAAAATATACAGCATATATTGCTGTAAAAAAAATATACAGTAAGATGCTAAAATAGAATAAGATGGATTGTCTTAACATGTTTGTGTCACATAAAGGTTTCCTAATCAGCAATAATTAAATTCTTTTTCTACCTCTATTCCAAACTCTCCAGTGTCGGCTCCTGGATCAGAACTCAGGCTGGTTGTTATGGGGAGGTCGGGATCTGAGAAGAGTGCAGCAGGAAACATGGTTCTAGGCAGAGAGGAGAAGATCCATAGTGGAGCATCTACAGAGAGCCAGCAGAGCGGGATCAGACAGGGGGAGGTGGCTGGGAGGAAGGTGACTGTGGTGGAAACTTCTGACTGGTTCTGCTCAGGACTCTCTCTGGAGGAGCTGAGACAGGATTTTGAAAACTGTGTCCGTCTGTCTGCTCCTGGACCCCACGCCCTCCTCCTAGTTATACCAGTCAAAGAGTCTGCTGGAGAGGAGAGAGGGATACTGGAGAAAATGGAAGAGATCTTTGGAGAAAGGCATTGGAGGAACACCATGATCCTCATCACGGTTACTGATGAAGAACAAGAGAAGAACATTGAAAAGTTTGTCCAATCAGGCCATCAGGAGTTCCAGAGACTTATAGAGAAATGTGGAAACAGGTTTCATTGTCTCAACATTAATCAGAGCGGAGATGATTCTCAGGTCTCACAGCTGCTGGAGAAGATTGACAAGATGTTGGCAGGAAACACAGAGAGATTCTACAGCAGAGAGATCTACCTGCTTAAATCTCAGATTCAAGAGATGGAGAGAAAGCTCAGGAGGGAGAAGGAAGAGAGTGATACACTTCACAGACAAAATGAGGAAAAGGAAAAGATAATACAAACACTGACAGAGAAACTCACAGAGTTAAAATCAATTCAAGATTCAGAAGATTCAAAGTGTATTATTTCCTGATTGCATACTCTTGTACAGACTATAGCATAAAACCCATTCTGACCATAGCATAAAAAATTTTATACACTATATTGCCAAATGTTTTGGGACGCATGCCTTTGTCTGCCTTTACGTGCACATGAACTTTAATGACATACCATTCTTAATCCATAGGGTTTAATATGGAGTTGGCCCACCCTTTACAGCTATAACAGCCTCAACTCTCCTGGGAAGGCTTTCCACAAGGTTTAAGAGTGTGTTTATGGGAATTTTTGACCATTCTTCTAGAAGCTCATTTGTGAGGTCAGGCAGAGATGTTGGCGAGAAGGTCTGGCTCACAGTCTCCGCTCTAATTCATCCCAAAGGTGTTCGATCGGGTTGAGGTCAGGACTCTGTGCAGGACAGTCAAGTTCCTCCACACCAAACTCACTCATCCATGTCTTTATGGACCTTGCTTTGTGCACTGGTGTGCAGTCATGTTGGAACAGGAACATCCCCAAACTGTTCCCACAAAGTTGGGAGCATGAAATTGTCCAAAATGTCTTGGTATGCTGAAGCATTAAGAGTTCCTTTCACTGGAACTAAGGGTTCAAGCCCAACCCCTGAAAAACAACCCCACACCATAATCCCCCTCCACCAAACTTTACACTTGGCTCAATGCAGTCAGGGAAAGTTCTCCTGGCAAACACCAAACCCAGACTCGTCCATCGGATTGCCAGACAGAGAAGCGTGATTCGTCACTCCAGAGAACACGTCTCACTGCTCCACACGAAGTTTGGAGGTCTGTAGCTATTGACTCTGCAGAAAGTTGGCGACTTCTGTGCACTGTGTGCCTCAGCATGCGCTGACCCCGCTCTGTGATTTCACATGGCCTACCACTTCATGATTGAATTGCTGTTGTTCCCAAAATGCTTCCCAATTGCTTTATGATACCACTAACAGTTGACTGTGGAATATTTAGTAGTGAGGAAATTTCACAAATGGACTTATTGCACAGGTGGCAACCTATCACGGTACCATGCTTGAATTCACTAAGCTTCTGAGCGACCCATTCTTTCACAAATGTTTGTAGAAGCAGTCTGCATGCCTAGGTGCATAATAATATTAATATATATTAGGGATGCACCGATACCGATACTAGTATCTGGCCTAATACCAAGCTCATATGCTTGTACTCGTAAAAAATACCCCCGATACCAAAGACCGATACCTCACGTGACGTAACTGACAGAATGGTCCGTGCACAGAGACACCGACGGCAGCAGCAGAAACAATGTCAGCCTCGGGTGTGGAAATACTTCCCAATTAATGATGACAACACACACATTGTGAACTGCATGCTTTCGATCACAATTCATTATTGATTAGTGAAGTGGGATAGGCAGAATCGCGCTGAATGACACAGACCAGAAGCGCGCTCTCTCTCTTTCTTTCGCGACCCCAGTTCTCTCAGACAGTGTGCGATCAGTTCTCCTCGTGCCTGAATGGTCAAATGCACACACAGTTGTCAAAATGTCCATCGTGTGGAGTATCTCACGTAAATACAGTTGGTTATGGGTTAAGTGGACGTAAACATTTGGGTGAAAACAGGATATGTGTCAGTATCCATGGATTCAGTCTTAAAGGGACCGTAGCCTATATTTGTCATTAATGTTATGTTAAATAAATGTATACATGGTAAATGTTAAGGATATGATGAGACACAGGAGAGTGACGTATGTACACAATTTCTCGTGAAAACCATCCCATCCTCTCTAAATTCTAAACACTTATAATATGCTTACCATAGTAAATTAGGGTAAGACAAAATCACATTTTGGTAGAAGGATTGATGCATTGACTCATTTAAATTTTGTTAAAGGGGGTGTATCACACACAGTTTCTGCCAATCTCATGTTAATCTTGAGTACCTATAGAGTAGTATAGTGCATCCTTCATATCTCCAAAAAGTCTTTAGTTTTATCATGTTTATAAAAGATACATACACTGTACCAAGTCTTTCCGAAAACAGCCGAGTGCCTGGAGGCGTGTTGTTGTGAGCTTTTTTGACAAGCTTTTGTGTAGCGATCATCTGCAAGCTATCACTGGTCAGCTAAACAGATCTATTTAAACTCACACAATACACCATCGCATTATCCCTGGATAACTTTTGAATCACTATAATGAATATAGCGTATAATGAATAATGAATTTATTAATTCACTAAGTTTGTATTGTTTACATTACGTTACATGCACTCAGGCGCTGTAGCGTCTGGACCAATCAGGCACACAGTTATTCATTATATTTAATGAATTACCCATAAACTCACTCTATCAAAGTTCTGTGAACCCATCCCCCTAAACTGCAACTAGCATCCCAAACGTAGCTAAACCACAGGCAGAACTAGGTGTCCTGTTACAGATACTTGGACCTTTTACGATCAGGAAGAATTTTGCAGAGACTAGTGACTCTGACTTCATTCTTTCTGAGAAAGACAAATAAACTGTCTTAATCCTATGTATTCTCTATATAACCACTTGGGAAATGTATAAACATGTATCCAATTTTCCCATCTCATGACTTTCCTCTTATAGGCTTTATTCTATGTATTAATTCTCTCTTTTGAACTATTTTGGTATTAATGTTCCATAGTTGCAAATGTATAGTTAACTGAGATCACATTGGCAGCATGTTTGGTATCTACGGACTCCAACTTTTGTTTCCTATTTGGCAATTTATGTTACATGTTACTAACTCTGTGACATGTTAGTATTATAAGAATCTAGAAGGTTCTTTTCTCATTCATCCAATCCAGTGTCTTATGCTAATATCTTGCTACAGAACAAAGACTCGTAAACTTCCCTCTGAAAGGGAAACTCCTTATTGGCTCAGACACCTCAAGAGATGTAACATCTTCACCCCTTATATTCACTGATCACAAGATCAAACCCTCTCTCTTCTTGCTCTTCCTCCTCTTCTTCCCTTCTACTGACAAATGCTGACGTCAAGATGACGCTGTAAGAAGCTAGAAGCTTCTAAGGAACCCCAAGCTTGTGCCAGGCCTCGGCCTAGACCTTCCATTCACCAAAGATCCTCTGAATCCAACTGGTCTCTTCATCAAGACAATATCAGCAAAGATTCAACGGGAAGCCTCCACAAATTGCATCAGGACAGTTTTATTCAACTTGGAGAGACATGCAAGTATCAAACTTAGTCTCATTATCGGATACATTGAGTATCCTTACCCTTTTAAAGAAGGGCCTGTTAAAACTAAACTGATGGTTTGCTCAAGGCTGTTGATCTGCTGAATGTCCAACAATGCTGTAACTTCTTGCTTTCCTGTACTCTGCTTTAGCTCTCTCTCTCTCTCTCTCTCTCTCTCTTGGTAAACTGTATGCATGTATGTGTGTGAATATTAGAGTAGTTTAAGTGTTTAGTCTAGTTAATAAAGTCTTGTTCATGTCACATGTAAAGTTGTCCGTGTTTTCATATACTGGAGTATTCAGATCCAGATCCTGACAGGCTTTTAGTAGTACTGTACAATAAGATTGTTATTTCCCATAACCTGAAAATGAACATTTCTTAGAATTAATAAACAATTAACACCGTGTGTTCATTGGACAACGGGTTAATTGATTGCAATATTAATTTTATTATATTAAGTTAATTTTATTAACTGATCCAAATATTTATAATTATTTATAACTAGTTATGATTAATTATTCATATTTATGTTGAGCTAATTTGTTACAGGCGCCTATTGCCAACAAAACAGATATTTGAAGCAGTTTTACTCTCCATCTGCTGTTCCAACTCATGACTGGGATCATTATCACTGTGATCGCTCCAGCTTTCAAACGATCTGTAAATCCAGCGAGAACTGTGCCTTTTATGAAACCATAAGTGCTGATCCTGAGGCTCGAGCAGCCACTGAAAAACACAAGATATTCTCCATTCATTTTAACCAATAAAAAAATTATTGTAACTATCAGTTTCTATGGTTATTTTAATAACAAATGTCAAGAGGCATAAATGTAATGCGTGAGAACAAAACTCTCAGCTCCACTTAATGCTGGGTTCTTTGGGAAACAAGGTTTTCTTTCCCTCACAACCAAAAACACACTTCTTTGGTGACATTGTTGATTTTGTAGTCTAAAAACAAAGTGACAAATCTTTCTCGAGCAAGTCCTGTGCAGCACTGCCGACGACTTCCGTAAAGCCGAATGAAGTGTGTTGATGGGTGTTCTCTTGTTCTGGTTGACGTGTGTGTGCGCTCTTCAGGGTGAAGTGCCTGTACAAGGAATTCCACCCTTTATTATGTAATAAAGGGCCATATTCAAAAAACTTTCCGAAACATGTAGGAAATATGAAGGAGTGGCACAGAAATACTCTGTCATACATCTAACTCGTTTTTTGAAACGTTGGCCATGATTAGCATTAGAATTTCTCTGTTCTCTGTTGCCATCTCATCTTTGTACACTGCATTAATTAGCACAATTCTTACCTATGAATCTTTTTTAAACATACCATGACAAAAACGTGTGAAATATATCACGAAAAGTATGAGAGTATTTGCTGGATCACATGACCATGAATGATCAAATTACCAAATGACCATAAATTATCAAATTACTTCCTTAAAGGGGTGATGAACCGAGAAATCAAATTTTAGTTGAGCTTTTGATATATAAGAGGTCATCATACTATACCAGGGCTGGGCAAACTCGGTCCTGGAGGGCCGCTGTCCCTGCAGAGTTTTGCTCCAACCCTAATCAAACACACCTGAACCAGCTAATCAAGGTCTTCAGGATTACACACAGGTGAGTTTTATCAGGGTTGCAGCTAAACTCTGCAGGACAGTGGCCCTCCAGGACCAAGTTTGCCCAGCCCTGTCCTATACGAATATCCTGAAAGTTTCAGAGCTGAAAACTTCCTTGACACCAGACCCAGCAAACGACAGGATTTACAAAGTGGGGATCTATGAGGTCAAAGGGCAGCAAGCTCCGCCTCTGCAGAAGAAGATCAACACCTGCTTAGGCGCTGTTTAGCCCCGCCCACCGATTCACGCATGACATGCAATAGGTTGTTTGCACATGATGTCACTGCTGCATGCGAAATGCGGCTGGAGGGCAGGGACTGATTTTTCTATATAGGAATCCTATCACAAACTCAAAATTCCTGTGTTTTGCGTCGTTTATGGTTGCTCAAATCGATCAAACCGAGAAACCACAATGAGCTTTTATAGTTTACGTAACATATCGTTTTTTTAACTTTAAAAGTTGTTGCCTTTAATAGCGTTTTGCGTCTGCCGATACTGAAATGAATATGGATACCTGCTTACCTTATTTGTTTTTGACTTGGTTAAATATTCACATTCTTCATTCTATCGTTTGTAGGGAAGAGAAGATATTTTATCCCATTGAATGATAATTTGATGTTTTCACTTCAGTTTTGTAGCCGTTCACATTGATCTGGTTACCATGAAAACAGTGTCATGCTCTGCTGCTTCAGCTTCAGCCATCATATGGTAGAAAATGTCCAAATAACAAAACTGTGTTCAACAAGCTGACAGAAGTCGATCCATTTCTTTGTTGGAAGGGTGTAATGTTAAATGTAACTGTAGATTTAATATTTTCTTTGTAATTATTCACTTTCCCATATGACCATGGAGGAGAATCGGAGGGGCATTCAGCGGACCGACACCCTTTTTTACAGTCTATGACAGACATTGACACACTGTATTTTATTTTTTTTTTTGTATATATTTAAAAAAAATGACAACCAAAATCAAACCCATAGAAGCTTGTGAACAGTTTTGAAGTGGCTGTGTGCAAGTTATGCTCATTCACAAGCTGAGTGAGAGTCATACTCGCAAATGTAATGTTAATTAATAAACCAAACAAAATACAAAACTTTCAAAAACACTCAGCGATGTGATTATTTTGAGTGATAGGGAGTGGGTTCAATCAGTGACATTATTAGATTTGATATACCGTACAATAACAGGTGAATGGAGCGATGAAAAGAGACATTTAACGAGCTGGAAGAACCATCAGTCTCTCACATATAAAGCAACTTTGTTAACAAAAGGGTTCACAACTTAATACTAAATCACCGTTCAAATGTACGATACTTGCAAATGCCGTAGCTGTTGAGGAGCGTCCGGATCTGCAGGCTCAGGAGAAATTCCTGATGGTTCGGTCCGATAGTGCTGAAGTTGAAATCACTATCTTCTGCGTTGAGTGAAGAAATGACAACGAACTTGTGCTGTTAATTTGCCCCTTATGTCAAGGAAGTTGTGCATGGCTTGAAGTGGATGAGGCCTGCCAGCCCCGCTCAGGAGCCGGGTGGGTCTCCAGCAATCAGAAGAATCAGCAGGAGCAAAGAGAAGAACCAGAGGAAGAGTGCATCTGTGTGGGGGCTTTTAACCAGAAGTTGAACAGAACCAGAGCTTTGGCTTGACCAATGAGAAACGTGCATTTTCCAAGCAGAAAAAGTTCCTTCGTTTGAAAGTGACCTCATTTGTATGAGGATTAAGCTGGCAAGTTTGTGTCCATTTACACACTGATAAATATAACAAACATACAATGCATTCTAAGAGATGGTGATGTCCACCAAAGTGTGAGTTATAACGAGTATTTTGATATGAAACACCACCTAGATGGGCTACATTATCTAGTAGATCCGTCATCATGGATTCATAACACTATACAATATACAAAAGAACAATATACAAACAGTAATAATACACAAAATGCACTGCGGGACAGATTTGTCAATGAATTGGTGGCAAGGATTCCATATGGACTGATTCTTGTGGCCTGTGCTTCTCTGATCTCTCAAGTGTCTTTGAAGTGTATGATGGGAGCAGATGCTGGGGGGGGCAGACCTTATAGAGTCTGCATGTTGTGAGGATTGACTTTTACAACTGTGTGTTTGATCGCTCCAGACGCTACATAATCACTAACAGACCCTTTCTCATACCAAATACAGCATGTTATTTATATAAAATATTATTTATTGAACAATAATATTTAAATGAACAACAATAGCCATTATAACAGTATAAGAAATTGGTTCAATAAGAAAATAGACACAAACAGTTCAGTCAAAAGTACAAAAGCAGCGCTCTGGTTAGTACAGGATTTATGTTCAGTGTAAATATAGTTATGAAACTGATGCAAAACTGATCCAATGAAATCAATGCAGTCCAGCAGTGATTATGTCAGAGATCATATTTGAATAAGGAATAACAAATTTATTAAGTAAAAATTACAAACAAATTAAGTAAGTGATAGTTTAATAGTATAATAAAATCCAGAGTATTGTATCTAACAGATGAAAGGAAAGAACGAAAGATCTTTGCAGAATGAAAAGAGACACAGAAGAGATGAAGCAGAAGCAGACAGAAGTAGATGAAGAGAGGCGAAAAGCAAGGAAAACTTACATCCCACTCAAACTCATGTTTTGATCTAATAAGAAAAGGTCAAACAGATTGATCCATTATGTCATAGCTGGTGTAACGGCTAGGTCAGAGTGACTGGACAAATGTCAAAGATAGATGAAAAGAGATACAGAAGGTGTTGTTTTGACACCTTTAAGAGAATATTGCAGATCTTGCATTATCTCATGTCTGCAGACATATTTTCATACAAAGGTTCATCAAGTTCAAATGAGCAACTAATTCTGAAAACATCATCACTTCTGCAGTTCTCGTTCAATATCTGACCACAAACGTGTCAACATGACCTGTCACGCTGGAACACTTGAGGGCGGTTTCCCGGACAGAGTTTAAATTAAGCCAGGATAGGCCTTAACCCAGAATAGTCATGGATTAAAAAATGGCTTTCTGAAACACAGATTAAGTATGGATTACTAAAACCTGGACTTTGGAGTCTTGAATTAAAATAAACCAGATTAATTTAAAACCAACTGTGCTAATCTGAATTAGCATGAGAGAGGCTACCTGTAAAACATGGAATGAACCAAGAAAAGCTTAAAATCGCATGAAACTGAGAAGCAAATCCAAGGAAAACAATGACAGCAGAAAAAGACTTCAATATAAAAACTTTACTAAACAAGAGACATTTATTTTAAAGCAAGAAAAATACATCAGCTGTGAAAAAAAGAAATGCCTGGAAATCTGTTTGTAATGAATTCTATTAATTATATATATATATATATATATATAATCCTATGATTATTAATGCTTTTGTTTTGTCTTTACATAGCAACAAACTAAACATAACTATTTACACATGTGATAATCGGTGTTGGCAGTCTAGAAATGATGCTGGTTTGATTTAAAGCTCTATCATAGTGATTGCTTCATTATATCAAAAAGGTAATTCTTGTTAGCAGGTCCTCAACCCAAACACAAGCTCAACACTTCACCACAACAATAATCTCCAAAAGCACTAACATATCAAAAACTTTTAAATAATAGAACATTAAACAGTAATAAGTCTCTCCATATTCTCATCTTTCTGAAAAATACATAAAATAACACTTTTTCAACATTTACTCTCCCAATTCAGCTGGTGCAAAGCATGATGGGAAGTGAAAGTCCTGTTTGATTGGTTACTTGACTGAAACATGATTTCAAAATGAAAACATTGAGTTATAGTAACCATTTCAAGTCAATTTAACATGAAGCAATCACATTTGAACCAGAAACAAATTAAAAATTGTTTAAATAAAGTGAACAGCACCAAAAAAATTTTTATATATATAATATATATATATACATACAGTGTATATCAATATCGATATATATTTAAGTAATACATGCGTCTTCTTTGAAACACAGTGTTAATCTGAAGTTAAACCTCCTCGAGGTTTAATTTAAGCCTCAGTTTAGTCCTGGAGTAGCTCTAGTCTTACTGCAGGAAATCAGTTTATTAAACTCTGGACTAGACTAAGTCTAGGACTATTTTAAACCATTACAGAGAAAGCAGGTTTCTGTTAATCTGGTTTAAAGGGCCATTTAATTCTAGGATAGGCTTAATCTCTGTCCAGGAAACCGCCCCTTGAAGAACAACTGAATATAGCACACATACATACTCTTAAAGATAAAAGAAGAATAACCATAAACGAGTACAATAAAGAGTAAATACTTGAAAATATGATGAGGGTTAATATATGGAGTAGGAGTACATGAATATATGAAATCAATGTTGATAAATCATAAGCCATAAATGATTAACATGAAATATGAATCAAATACATTAATATTGACCATTTTGGATCCACCATAAACGTAATATTTTGGCCCTCATCGGTTTGTTCTGGAACAAGTAATAGTCTAGATTAATAAGACCAAAGATTGTTCGTTTGATATACCCAAAACGAATTATACCTCGTTTAAAGAGATACATTCAGATAAATTCTGCAGATGCTGATATATTACATGTCCTACAGGGACATGGTGATAAAAAAAAAATGAGATGGGAGGAATAATAATATGTTAATGTGTTTGCGTTTGCTCTCAAATCTTTGAGTTCTTTGCAAGCGAATGCAGTTTCTCAGGGGAGCTTAAAACTTTTGCATGAAGTAGTGACAAATTATTTCTCCCATCCCATATTTTTCCACCACCATGTCTCTTTAGGGGCTCCGTACTTTTTAGCATTATTTCATGTGTAAAACCACAGTTTCGGGTCAAACCAGAGCTGAAACACAAAAGGTATAACCATTTAGTTTAAATGCTTATATCTGTAAGAAAAAAAAACTAAACCGGAAAAAAACATTTTAAAAAATAAATGTTGTGTATTTTGACAGTCTTAACACATATCCAAAGTGTCATGAGGTTTTTTTTAATTTTTTTAATGTCTGTAGGCTATTCCTCTCCCGGTTCAAAACGGACCCCAATGCATTAGGAGGGTTAGAACAAATTACCAAGTCAAATCTTTTTTTTTTTTTTGGTATATAAAGCAGTATGTAAATTGTGATTAAACAGGCAGGTGTACAATGATAAATGTAAAATATGCATCTGCATTTATAAAATACAGTCGTTACAGAAATGTGTATACATACATATAGCCTATATGCCAGGCTCATGTGCGGACATTTTTGCAAAATGCAAAATACGTGTCAATACACAACACTGAAGTTTCTAACAAAACTGAACACTAGAGGACTGTAAAACACCAACACTTTTAAAGGGGTGGTTGATTATGACACTTTTACGTCACATTTGCTTTTATTAACACTGTGGGGTAGGTTTAGGTTTAGTGTGGGTGGTATGTTATTTCAAATGTCTTTAATCCATGTAAGTTTGCCATTTGCCAACTCTCTTGCGATTGTTCCCTCGTTTACGTTTATCCCAGTATTTGCTGTCGATGATGTGACGGCGTCCTCACATTTATCAACGAGCTCCTGCAGTTGAGGACAGTCCTCCATAAATGCTTCAATGGTCTTGCCTTCTAGTTGCTCACCATGAGTGAATAAGATCACTGTGTGTTTCAGGACGTGCTCCTCTTTGAATGTGTTTTCATGTGCTGTGTATCTTCCCACCTTCAGGACGATGATAAAAGCATCGACGCCTGGAGCACATTCAACCAGAGATCTGATGGCCTCAGATTTCAGCGCTTCATCATCACAATCTGTGTCAAAGTCTCCAGGTGTGTCAATAACTGTGATGTTTCTTCCATGAACCTTTCTCTCTGCTTTTAGACATTCATCTCCTGATTTCCCAAGAAGGACAATCTTTCTCTCTGACGCCGACTCCGAGACACTGGCTGTTGGACATAGAAATGTTTTAATGAGAGTCTTTAATTTTAAGATCCTGATGCGGTTTTAGAAACTTCAAAACAAGAGATATATGGATAAAATGATGGGTTTTCTTCTGTTCCTAAAGCATTCACTCGACTCTCTGCCATTATGAACACATCTTCATTTTAGACTATACAGTGCATCCGGAAAGTATTCAGAGCGCTTCACTTTTTTTTGTTAAAGTGCCTTATTCCAAAAGGGATTAAATTAATTATTTTCCTCAAAATTCTACAAACAATACCCCATAATGACAACGTGAAAGAAGATTGTTTGAAATCTTTGCAAATTTATTAAAAAAAAAAAAAAAAAAAAAAATCACAGGAACATCAGTATTCACAGCCTTTGCCATGACACTCAACATTGAGCTCAGGTGCTCCTGTTTCCACTGATCATCCTTGAGATGTTTCTACAGCTTGACTGGAGTCCACCTGTGATTGGACATGGTTTGGAAAGGCACACACCTGTCTATATAAGGTCCCACAGATAACAGAGCATGCCAGAGCACAAACCAAGACATGAAGTCCAAGGAATTGCCTGTAGACCTCCGAGACAGGATTGTCTCAGATCTGGGGAAGGGTACAGAAACATTTCTACAGCATTGAAGGTCCCAGTGACCAGGTACCAGGACTCTGAGCCAAACTGAGCGATCGGGGGAGAAGGGCCTTAGTCAGGGAGGTGACCAAGAACCTGATGGTCACTCTGACAGAGCTCCAGCATTTCTCTGTGGAGAGAGGAGAACCTTCCAGAAGAACAACCATCTCTGCAGCACTCCACAGCACTCCACTCCGCCAGACGGAAGCCACTCCTTAGTAAAAGTCACATGACAGCCCGTCTGGAGGACTCTCAGACCACGAGAAACACAATTCTCCTGTCTGATGAAACACAGATTGAACTCTTTGGTCTGAATAGCGAGCGTCATGTCTGGAGGAAACCAGGCACCGCTCATCACCTGCCCATTACCATCCCTACAGTGAAGCATGGTGGTGGCAGCATCATGCTGTGGGGATGTTTTTCAGCGGCAGGAACTGGGAGACTAGACAGGATCGAGAGAAAGATGAATGCGGCAATGTACAGAGACATCCTTGATGAAAACCTGCTCCAGAGCGCTCTGGACCTCAGACTGGGGTGGAGATTCATCTCCCAACAGGACAACGACCCTAAACACACAGCCAAGATAACAAAGGAGTGGCTACGGGAAACTGTGAATGTCCTTGATTGGCCCAGCCAGAGCCCAGACTTGAACCCGATTGAACATCTCTGGAGATCTGAACATGGCTGTGCACCGACGCTCCTCATCCAACCTGATGGAGCTTGAGAGGTCCTGCAAAGAAGAATGGGAGAAACTGCCCAAAAATAGGTGTGTCAAGCTTGAGCATCATACTCAAAAACACTTGAGGCTGTAATTGGAGCCGAAGGTGCTTCAACAAGGTATTGAGCGAAGGCTGTGAATACTAGATGTACATGATTATTTTTTGTTTTTTATTTTCATTTTTTTTTTTTTTAATTTGCAAAGATTTCAAACAATCCCTTTTGGAATGAGGCTGTAACATAACAAAATGAAAGTGAATACACTGTATATGTGACCATTTGCAACAATGATAACTTACAGATGCATCCCATGATCCTCTTCTGCTGATGTCAGTCTCTGTATAGAGGAAAATGATATTCAGGTTAGTCTTGATATAATCATGTGATGTTTCTCCAAACACCAAATTATTAGTTTCAATAACTGTACATCATCACACACATACAGCAGAGGGACATTTGTCTGATTTAAATGCCATAAGACTGTGTTTGTCATGCTGAAAGAGGAAACATTTTCACTTTCGCATTAGGGCATTTGCTTGAATGATGGGTTCATTATTTCTCTTAATGAAACACACAGCAATAAAACAGTACAATGACAAACTCGCTCATGTTCAGCAGAACTGTTATTAACAGAATGAATAAGCAGAGCATACACTAATGCTGATAACTCAAATCTGACTCTGACACATTCAGTTTTTAACTGTGTCTCTCTCTCACTGAACTGAATGATTTTATTACTATAGAAAACCAAAGGTGTAAAATGCAAAGTACTCACACATCCTAGGTGTTTTATCTCCCTTTCTTTGCTTCTTCAAATACAGTCAGAATGAGGATGCTGATGATCACTTCCACTTCTAAAACACAAGTGATGTTTGACGAAGTGAAATTAATGAGGAAATGAAAAAAAAAAAAACCGATCTGACATTTTTGTCAAAATTGAGTTATTCACATATTCATATTCTAACTTATTTACATTGTGTGATGTTTCTTCTTTTAAGTTGTGTACATTTTGGGACTTTTTTTTTTTTAAACAAAAGTTTCTATCTACAAAGTCAAACTTAAACTTGGTTCTGTAAGGTTCTATCCGTGAGCCAATCAGCACTTCGAACGCACACACGAGGACCAATCAGGATGAGCGTTCTTTGTCATGTGGCCGGACTGCTCCGTCATAGCAGAAAACATGAAATCAGTGAAGATTAATCAGTTCCTCGCAGCGATGTTTATTAGAAACCTCATGATTATTTAATGATCTTGTCAGTGACAGCAGCTCAGATTCCAGGGAATTACAGTGTTTTTGTGTGTTTAGCAGCGCTATTAAGAGGATAGATTCGGGTTTTGTAGTTTATTTGCTTTACTCCAGTCCTGTCATTGTCACACGAGGGACAGTTATGCGTATATTAGATTATGATTGTGTGCTTGAACTGAGCTGTGTAGCTCTATGGCATACTGGATTAAAGTGTAGATTAAGTGAGATGAAATGTTACATTTTACATTGTGTTGGTAAAAACTGAATCGTTTTTGAATAATTTAAATATATTAAATTTGAAATATTTTTAATTATAGTCAGTGAAACATTTTTCAATGTTTTTTTAAACTTTTTAAACAACTTTGCTAAAGCATTGTCTGTTTGCTTGCAGTTTTTTAGTCTTAAAATGTCTTAAATTTAACAATATTAAGGCTCAAAGGTCAAATAGTCAACAATTTAATTGATGGGGTCTTAATTACAACAGTATTATATGTTAAATATGTCATTTCAGTCACACTGATGTCATTTCACCTCTTCTGTGAATAAAGTCCTGTCAGATGTGTTACTGAAGCTGCTTTCTGTCTAAACAAGAGGAAACTTGAATGGTTAAATTACCCAATATTCCTAACTAATTTAACATCTGCACTGGACAAAAGATTTAACACTGCCTTTTATGCTTAACTTGAACAAGAAAAAAAAATCATTAAAATATGAAATAAATGTCATAGAAAGCATTAAATTTAACTTTGTCATGCATGTCAACACACTGACTAATTTTATGTTTTAAAACAAATTATAAGCAGTTTGTGTTTCTTGAAAATTATCGCTTCAATTAATGTATAATTCCAAGCGAAAAGTGATTTTTTTTTTAATTAGAAGGTTCTGTCTGCATTGATGCTTTAATGTGATCATTCATACAGCAGTCTTCATGAGTGATTGAGCGACAGTCCTTCAGTCCAGTAATCACAGACGGCTCTGATTGGTCCGTCCCGACAGCGCTGACTAAAGTAACGAGTATCACGTGACAACGGTACCGCTGCAGTTAGCGGTCCGAAGCATCATTTATTTATGAATAATGGCACTATAAACATCACTAGACCTTCAGTTTAACAAGAAAATGATTAATCATCGTATTTGATTAATTTGAGAGAACTTTCGTGGGGCTCGTAACAGACTCTGTTGATTTCACAAGCAAAAGTGAAAAATATATTGCGCAGAAAAAAATGTTTTGGATGATAAAAAACAATATATTACATGCATGATATTTTTCAGTTTTTTTGAAAAAAGGGTTAGCTGGGGAATGTTTTTGATCAGGCGCTGAATAGGACCGCGCGCTCCCGCGCTGAAGACCCGCGCACGCGCACAGCAGCTCCTCTCCTCTCTTCGCCATTAGCGCCGCTGCGGTGAGTGAACACTGCTCTACAAGAATTGAACATAACTACACCTGACACAGGTTAACACAGAGTTTAAAGCTGTTGTTTATGTCAGGCAGGTGCACGCGACGCCACAATGCAGATTTTCGTGAAAACGCTGACGGGTAAAACCATCACGCTCGAGGTGAGTGTAGCGCGTGCAGACTCTCACAGACACACTGCACGAGCGATGATCACACACTCTCATGATCTGCAGTGATGGTGACTGAGACGAGCTGATCAGTTAAAAACAGATAAAGCTGTGCGTTACACGGTCCGGCCCAATTAATTATGGAAAACATGAGTGAGTAACACAGTTACAGAGGAAACACTAGATCTTCAGACATCTGACGACCTCATATACGTCACGCGAAATCGGAGAACAAACCGGTGTGACGTCATTCCGAACTAAATCCGGTCAAAACAGAGTTCGTTTCCGGAGTTTGTGTCAGCTGACCACAGTGATGTTTCTGGAAACGCCTTCGAACTGCCATTGGTCCGTGTGGTGATGATGTGAACTCTCTGGAGCGCTTCTCCGATATTAACACGGTCTGATCGTAACCTTCTGTCTCAAGTTATATCCCCGGCCTTTACCTCTCTCGTGTCTCTCTCTCTGTAGTCATTCTGCTAATTGCTGCTCAAAACCATCCAGTCGCATTTCAGGGGGATCCCACGTTCAAGGGGGTAAATTTAGGGCTGGGGGATATATCGCATGAGATTGTCACGCGCATTTCGTCAGTAAAGCCGGTTCCCTGATTACCGCTAAATCGCCATCACCTGCTTTCAAATGGAGCGGCATTTAATAGACAGAACCGTAGATCACTGACAAGCTACGCAACATCGCGTTCATTATCGAAGGCGATTCATCTGCGATAATGAACGCGATATTGCGTAGCTTGTCAGTGATCTACGGCTCTGTCTATTAAATGCCGCTCCATTTGAAAGCAGGTGATGGCGATTTAGCGGTAATCAGGGAACCGGCTTTACTGATGAAATGCGCGTGACAATCGCATGCGATATATCAGTCAGCCCTAGGTAAATTTCATGTTTTGGCGGGGCTCCCCTCGTAAAATTCGCATTCCATGGACTAAATATGTTATTTTGGGTCAGTTCGATTTACGGCAACGGCGTAAAAGTAGCCCAATTCCCCGGGAAAACCGCGAACTTGGCAACACTAGTGCTAATATCTGATCTCTTGCTCCTCCCCCATCATGAATGGACACGCCCCTTCTGCTGATTGGCTACAAGTGTGTTGTGGCGCTCAGTGTTTTTCAGTAATCACTTACTGCACCTTTAACTTTAGTCAATTAAACTTCAAAGATTAGAATCAAATTAAAATAAATCTATGCATTTCGATTCATAAATTCAATTCCAAACTGAGAACTGATATATAATTGAGGCGTGACCCAGAGAATCGATTTGAATATGTTTTACATAATCCTCTACATGTGGGTGGAGTCATGGTGTTCGTTAACCTCTAATCGAAGAAGAACTTTCCTGTGAGTTTGTTTCAGACAGTCATGTGCTCCTGCTGTGATCTTCCCATCATTCCCTGCAGGTCGAGCCGTCAGATACTATTGAGAATGTCAAGGCAAAGATCCAGGACAAAGAAGGTGACGTACAGTGTGTGTGTGTGTGTGTTTGTCAGTGTTTGTGTGTGAGAAAGAGTGTGTGTCCTCTGTGCTGAGTAAGTATGAATGTGAGTGTGTGTGTGTCCTCTGTACTAAGAGTGTGTGTGTGTGTGTGTGTGTGTGTGTGTGTGGCATTCCTCCGGACCAGCAGAGGCTGATCTTCGCAGGGAAGCAGCTGGAGGACGGACGCACACTGTCAGACTACAACATCCAGAAGGTACGAGAGTCTCTTCACGTCTCTGAAGAAATCAGATGATCCTCGAATGAACAAACTGGTGTTGACCGATTTATGGCCAAGAATCTGCCGTTCTCGACACACGCTGTCAAAATAAGTCTCAATTATAATTAATAAGTGATAATTAAAAACAGACAATTAAAAATGATATATCAGCCGGTGCTAATATATCAACCACTAATACTTTCTTAATATGTGAGTGAAGAATCTGCATCAGTGGACAGACGTGTGTGTGTGTGTGTGTGTGTGTGTGTGTGTGTGTGTGTGTGTGTGCAGGAGTCCACGCTGCACCTGGTGCTCCGGCTGCGCGGCGGAGCCAAGAAGAGGAAGAAGAAGTCCTACACCACCCCGAAGAAGAACAAGCACAAGAGGAAGAAGGTGAAGCTGGCCGTGCTCAAGTACTACAAGGTGAACACACACACACACACACACACACACACACACGTGCGTCTCCTGCTGTGTGACTGCTCTAACACTCCTGACGCTGCAGGTGGACGAGAACGGGAAGATCCATCGGCTGCGGCGCGAGTGTCCGGCGGACGAGTGCGGCGCTGGAGTGTTCATGGCCAGTCACTTCGACAGACATTACTGCGGGAAGTGCTGCCTGACCTACTGCTTCAACAAACCTGAGGATAAATAATCAATAAAGCACACAGCAGCACTAATTTCTGGGTGTTTTTGTCATTTTCTAAATGTTCTGACTTTTTTTGGATAAGGTTGTTTTTGGATCCGTTACACAGATATGGTGTGTGAGGTCAACGTGTGAAAGCGTGAAGTATAAATAGTCTTAAAGTACACATGAAATCAAAATTGACCTTATTTATTTTGTTAGCTCAAATTGCTAGTTTTGTGGTGAACAATTCATCCGTGCAAGTCAATCCACACAAAAACATTGTTTGGCTTTGTAATATTTAATCAAAATCTGAAAATGCTCCTCCCTCTGCAACGGTGCCTCTTCTCTGATGATCGTCAGTTTGACGGCTTGGGTTGAAATCGCTTAAACCACTCCCCTCCGCCCTCATCATCAGAGAAGAGAAGAGATGCTGCAAGAGGAAGATATTCTGATTCAAGATTATGAGGAACATGAATTTAACACAATAATGATGTGCAGCGATAAATCATTTAGAATAAACACTGCAATATTCTATAAAAAAAATCAATTTTGATTTCATGGTGAGTTTGAGTATTTAATATAAAATAAGTATTAACCTTTGTTTATTTTCAGAACATTTAATAAAGGTGTGGCAGACAGTAAGTGATCACGTGTGGCTGTTCCTGGTGTGTTTGTAAGCGCTGCAGTGAGTCTGACAGACAGCAAAGAGCTCAGAACCCAAGAGGTGACACTCTGATACTTTTTGGTCAACAGCCACTAGATGGCGCTCCAGTAGCGCGGCCGCCATTATGGGGTGAAAATACTGACTGGACCGTTGAATCCTTCACATCTTACACACCAAAATCAGTGAATTTCACTGCCAAATCAAAAGCGCAATAGAACAGTTTTTTAAATTAAGTCAGCAGTAAATTGTATGATCCTACAGTAAATGTTGTGTTGTCTTATATATATTTATTTTACCAGTTGTGGAATCCAACCATTCACCCATCTGAGGTAACGTAGTTAGCCTACTTTATTGAGTATTTCCATTTTATGCAACTTTACACATTTATTAATAGTAAATTAATAATTAATACATTAAGATCATCATGTTTGCAGCGAACAATATATTTCAGACCTAGTGGAGTAATAGCAATAATATCTAGGTCTGAATTGAAATAATATATTGTACGTTTTAATGGATCATGCTACAAACATAATGATCTTATAATACATGATGCATTGCTGTGTCCGTTATCCCATAATTCACACTTTTGGACACTTTTGCTTTAACAGACATTAGACAACACTGCAAAATCAAGCTGTTATATTCATATATTTATTGTCCAACATTCCCAAGTTTTCTGATGCATGTCCTTAATTTAATTTCATATGTTAGTAATTCAGTGTTTATAAGCCTTTTAAGAATTGAACCCAAACTGGGTTTCTAGAGAGCAAAGGTTTTGTGAAAAAGTGGAAGACTTAAACACAAAGTGTGTAAAATAAACTGTAAAAAGGATTTGATTATCACTAGTGATAGTATTTTATTCTGTGTTGTCATATTCAGGTTGAATTTCAGCTTTAATGTGCGTTTTTTTGTTTTAACAAAGCAGCTGATATTGCCATAGAAACTAGTGGACTGTGACTCGCTTTCACTCCAGAATGGCGGAAACACAGGGCTGCTGCTGGGCGCCGGTGCTGCAATGGAACCTTCTGTTGAGTGTCGCTCCTTGTTAGTGTATATTCTTTGCTGACGGCCAGCAGGTGGCGCTGTTCGACAACAGCCTTGAAACCGGAAGCAGTCCGCTGTGGTGAGTTGGAAAAAACTCGATTTCTTTAGCTTGAACAGTTTCTCTTTTTCATAACGATTGCTTTATTTTAGTTAATTGACTTAGTAAATTTTTTAAAACATAGTTTTAATATGAACGGGTTTTCTAGGCGATCTTTACTGGAATGAATGTTGACGAACAACTCGATGTTCCTTTACTCACCGCCGGTGGCTCCTGACCAATCACAGTAGTCTGGTGTGAGGCTGGACCAATCACAGCCTCGTGTGCTTAAACAGATAAACAGCTTCTGAGTCGAAGCTGTTGAAGTCGCGATGGCGTCTGATCCTGATCTGAGGAAACAACTGGAGCAGTTCCTCGAGCGACTGAACATCGACACGATCTGCGTCGATCATCCTGAGGTGAGACAGCCATGAGTTACAGCGATGCGCGCGATTCACGGACACGTGATGTGGAGAATTCCCGCCACACGTGGAAAAATCGTGCTTTTGTTAATCATAATTGACATAATTCGAAATTATGACATACTAAGTCATTTTATGAGATGAAAAGTCACAATTATGACTTGAAAATCACAATTATGACATAAAAAGTCGAATTTATTACTTAAAAGTTCATAATCATTCATAATTCATTTTTTACGTCAATAATTTCGATATATTTACTGTATTAGTCATAATTTCGACTTTGTATTTTCATAATTATGTGATAATTTGGAGTTTATCTCATTTCTGGTGTCATAATTTTGTCTTTTGTCATGAGTATGATTTATGAACTATGATTTCTGAAGTGTATTTCTGCTGAAGCTGTGATCTGATAAGCCTGACGATATCTTCTGTGAATCTGTGGTGTTGCAGGTGTTCACGGTGGAGGAGATGATGCCTCATGTGGCTCATCTGAGCGGCGCGGTCACTAAAAACCTCTTCCTGAAGGACAAGAAGAAGAAGAGCCTGTGGCTGCTGTCCGTCCGGCACGACCGGCAGCTGGACCTCGGCGACGTGTCCAAGCGTCTGGGCCTCGGCGGAGGAAACCTGCGTCTGGCGGACGAGGCGCTGCTGCTGGAGAAGCTGCGGGTGCGTCAGGGCTGCGTGACGGCGCTCGCGCTCTTCTGCGACACGGACCAGAGCGTGAAGCTGGTGCTGGACCACGATCTGACCCACGGCGGACACCAGCGCGTCTATTTCCACCCCATGACCAACAGCGCCACCATGGGACTCAAACCAGACGACCTGCTGCGCTTCCTGAAGGAGACCAAACACGAGCCCGTCGTCCTGAGCTTCGACTGACACGTGACACAGTTGGTCACATGATGCGCGGCTCAGTGTGATGATGATGGCTGTCGTCGCTCTTTAACTCAGATCTCTCTGCCTTCAGACTCATGTTTACATCTTCAAACCTGTCACATGTCAAACTTAACTGTATGAGCCGCTGTAGTGTTTATGAAACATCTCTCAATATTAAGGTCACTTTTCAAAACTTCACACAGTTCTCCTCACAGCAGTTATTCACATTCAAAATGCACTAAAACACTTCATGAGTCAAACCAACTCATTCTTCCACACACTTTATAAAACACTGATCCAGAAACAGTCTTTGTACAGGGTTTGACTCTCTGCTGTTTCACTGCGGTACAGTTCGTCCATGTTTACATTACAGTAATAAATTATTCTCAAGTTTCATCTTTTGTACAGATGGTGGTGAAATTAAAGATGAACACTCGTGTAGGTGTTCAGCTGCATCTAATTGTTCTGACAGTATTTCATTTCTTAAATTGGAATATATTTTTATAAGGTATTACTGTAGAAGTGTAGAAACGTTCGGTCTTCTTCAGTGTTGTTCATGTCAGGTTCAGAGCTGACGTTCATCAGTTTTGTCAGGAGTGTGTAAATGTGCAGATTGGCCTGTAGGAGTTCTGATGTTGTTTGAGACATTAATGAATGTGGTTTGACAGATGTCGTCATTGAGTGTGTTTTGCAGCAGTGATGAATGATCCTCACACAGACTGATGCTGTGATCCTACGAATGTAAACGACTGTAAATCACCTTCATCAAGGTCAGTTTTATCACACAGACTCATCTTCAGTTTGTCATGTTCTCGTCTCTGTTTGTACATGTGTGGAGGAGGAAATGATCAGCCGTCAGTAAGTTTATCACATCAAATTACTTTATGAAAAGAGGAATGAAGCAGAATGTGACGTTCACACAGGAATAACACGGCTGTCCTTGCTTTCTCTTGTGGCACATACACACACACTCATACAAACACATACACTCATACACACTCAAATACTCACACAAACAAACACACTTACAAATTCACACTCATACTCTAACATACAAACACTAACATACATTCATATACTCACTCATTCACATACACACATACTAAGACTCACTCACTCACATTCACACTCATACAAATACTCAAACTCACATACACACTGACATACTCGCACTCAAATACTCAACACAAATACATACGCACATGCACTCACATACTCAAACACTCATTCAAACACTCATACAAATACTCAAACTCACACTCACAAACTCTCAGACTCACACTCAAATACTCACACAAACTCACACACAAACACTCATACTCAGTCACATACATACACAGTCATACTCACACTTGTACTCACACACACACACACATACACATTCACTCTCACACTCTGTCTTTATTTTTTGGTGTTTTGAAGGTGTTCCTCTCAGTCCTTCAGTGTTCAGCTCCACGTGAGTCAGTGTTCGATGATCTCGTGACGGTCGGCCCGTGTGAAGCTCAGCAGCAGCCGTGTGTTAAAACACACTCGATCAGCGTCACTCTTTCGTTAAGGAATCCTTTTGGGTCCTTGATTCAAGGAAAAAGAAGGACATTTCTTTATTTTCATTTCTGAGGGGTCCATGATTAAAAAAAGAGTGAGAAACAGGCGGAGTTTCTCACGGCAGGAGGATTGTGCCAGTCTTCAGACGGTGTTTCTCTGTGGTGGAAAATGAGAGATAAAGACAGATGAGCAACACAACAAAGAGCTTCGTTCTGCTGCTCATCATCAGGAAACGCTGCTGTTCATGTGACGCACAACAACTTACATGTGATTTTACTGTGCACTGTTGGAGCATTTGCCTTCGATTCATGATGGAGAAACTGATTAAGTTTGTTTCTCACTCTTTCTGCTGTGACCTATCCATTCCAAACAATATTTAATGTCATTTCTGTGTGATAATCTCAGATTTTTGAAGTTAGGCTCTGCAGTTGCATTAATAACATTACTGATTATGCAAAATTGATAATACATTTTTCTTTTTGCTATGAGTTTTTTAAAATTCAGTCATGATTAAAGCCACATCAGATGGGCTCCATCGTTAGATCAGTGTGAAAGCTCACACGCGAGCGTCATACGTGACCTCCAGCACACGTGATCCAAAGCTTCAATCATCCCATCAGCAGATGATCAGGATCTTACTGTTGTGTCTCAGTTTGTCATTTATGAGTTTATGATGTATAACTGATGCACACAATCCATCCCAACAGTCTCACTGCCTCAAACAAACAAATAACCAAATACAGTTTGCAGAAATGTGTTTTTTTGTAAGTGTAGATGATTTATATTTTCATAGAAGCGTATATGTCATCTTTTCCATGTGTTTGCTGAGATCGGTTAGATGAAGCTTGACATCCTCAGACAAATGAAAACATTTGAAAAATAACTTACATTTTATGATTTCCTGATTTTTACAGGCGATCTTTAAACATTTTTATGGGTTATAGAATTGCATAAATTGAATTGTATAAACTGAAATCACTGTGTAGTTTTTCTTCTGAAATGCATGATTTGTCTTTGTCCTGTACATCAGTGGTTCCAGCCATGTTCCTGGAGCTCCCCAACACTGCACATTTTCCATCTCTCCTTTGTCTGACACCCATTTCTGGTCCTGGAGTCTCTGCTAATGAGCCGATGACCTGATTCAGGTGTGTTTGATCAAGGAGACATGGAAAGTGTGCAGTGTTGGGAACCGCTGCTGTAAATCGACTGACGCCGTCAGCGTCTTTAACCACCTGCTTCAAACAAGTTTCTCATAGTCTAGATCATATTTGCAGTAAATGTAATGTGTGTGTTTGAGCTGTTGTTGTGTTTGTCTGTCCGTCTGAAGCATTAATGGCTAACTCCTGGATTATGAATTGTATTTATTTTCACATTTTCTGGAAGAAATTCAAATTGTACAGTAATGCAAAACTCACTTCCACAATATGGGATTAAGAGTAATTTATTTATCCTAAATCTGTATTTATTAAGAAAACCATTCAGAATAACAGGATGAACACTGCTATTTTGTGAAGTTTTTGTTTAGGGAGAGTATCATTTAGTGTGTTATCGAGCAACAAAAAATAAATGTATATAAAAAATAAATGAAATATCAAAAAAGTTTGTTACGGTTCAACTCATATTTAAAAACCATGATCTTGGTTAACTGAGCAACAAACTTTTGCTCATGTTTAGTTTTTTATTTTTATTTTTTTAGTTTATAAAGGCTCTTCTAGGGACGAGTGTTGCAAATTATTCTTCGCTATAAGCACAGATACTTGCATTGGACGGCTGTTTCAGTTTTATCTAGGTACGTTGTATCTGTCCCTATTCAGGTAAACCATAAATAAATTATTTTCAGGGAAATGCTCCATACTGCGCTAAACATCACTGAGACTTTTTTTTTTTACTTTTTCCCTTACATTTTTTAATGAGTGGGAACTGTAAAAACAGCCTATGGCACCAGAGCGGACAGAAGACAGGCAAAATCTAACGGGACTGAAACTATTTCACACCCCTGCTGGGACGCTTTTCATCAGGAATTACTCAGAAGACGTGGCGTCAATCAAAATATTACCGATCTAGTCCAAGCAGAAACTGGAATAATGGGGACATTCACTCAGACCTCTGCTTTTAATCGCAGAACCACAGAGTAGAAGAAAAAAGCCTCCACAAAACCTTCAAAGCTGCAAAGCAATGATCATCAGTCTCCCACTTTTACCCTCATGGAAGTCCTGAACTCCAGTATCACTGGAAGGGATCGTTTACCTGACAATGATCATTCTGTCACCTTACACAGGTCGACCCACTGCAAAAAAACAGCATAAACCAACAGTAATGCCATGTTGGTCCAGGCTGGTTTATGCTGATGGACCAAAATATCTTATGAAATCACTTTCTGGATAAAGTGAAAAGGCCAATCTGACAAAATGTGAATCAGTTTACTCAAGAGACAAAATAAACATCAGTAGTATGTAACTGCAATTTTGTGCTTCTGTTGCATCATCCAAAATTAAAAGTTGCCGTTTTTTTAAAAACGTTCATGCACTTTTGGGAACTTCCATTTGTCCGGCCGACAGCCACTGACCCAGAGACAGTTGTGAACTTAGTAAAAGGAATTAATGTAAAAAGGCTCATAGTAAAAAGAATGTCACTGCCATCAAGAGCCCGATAGACGATAGTGACGACATGCACTTTCAACCATGCTGAAAGTATAATAGTTTGAGGGCCAAGAGCACCTCTAACGGGAACACTGATCACCGTAATGGTGACAACAGACTTCTGCTGCTTCTGTACACGCACGGTTTGAGGTGCTCTTGCTGGGATCCTGTCAAGATCCACATGACAACACCTGCCAGTCCACCAGCACCAGAGTCTCATGCTGAACCAGTGTGAAAACACACTTACGCTGGAGTTTCAGCAGCGCTGCATCAATGTCTTTCTTCTGCTGAACATAATAAAAGAGTGTTGGGAACCAAACAACATTGACTTGTGACAACCTGAGACATTTATCAAAATATCTTCATGTTTTGGAGATGAGGAAAACTCACACAGGTTTGAACACATGAGGCTGAGTAAATGATGACAGAATGATATTTTGGGCGAATTAACTTCATCTTTTCTAAACTAACTCTAGCGTCAACACCTCACTTCATCAGTCTCACATATACGGCTCAATCACACCGTCTGCCGCTCAAGACTGTCAGTGGCCTGAGACTGAGACCGTTAAAAAAGTGATTCATTCACAAAACTTCCAATCATCCAAAAGAAAATACATGAAATCAGTTCATGATTTCATGTTTACCTGATGAAGCGTCTGTAGTGTCCATCAGGTCCTCTTGAGCTCAGACATCACTGATTCATTGTTATAACAATTATAATATACAGTATTTCCGATTCTGTCTTTTCTAAAACTGGCTGGCTTTGTTTAAGTTAGAAGTCCATTATATTATGACCGAACTCTCATGAGCGTCAGTGTAACTGTATGGTGCAGCAGTGCCCGTTTTCAGCAGCTTTTGAAATGCTTAAAAAATAAAGAGCAGCGTAGTCCTCAAAACACGCCTCTCAGGTTCATGAGTTTACCTGTCCGGCCAATGACGTTTAATGTCGCTGACGACCTCTGTAGTCCCATTTAACCTCTTGTTAACAACCACCATTTTCAAGACATGTAAAAGCTTTAAAAAACGCACAAGAGGGTTTTACTGATGTATTTCATGTCGTACAATAAAATGCGAAAATATCATACAACTAAATGTGAGATTTATTATAAAGGAATTATATGAATACCGTTTTAAGTTCACTTAAATTATAAATATTATAATAACTTATAATGTTCTGTAATTGTTAATAGCTTTGCTTTAGGAGAGGAAGAATTGTCTAAACTTGTTAAATCATCAAAATCAACAACATGTATGTTAGACCTATACCGACTAAGCTATTGAAAGAGATGCTTCCAGAGGTTATAGATCCTCTTCTTAATATCGTTAATTCATCTTTATCACTAGGATACGTACCAAAAACTTTTAAGCTGGCTGTTATTAACCCTCTTATTAAAAAACCACAACTAGATCTCAAAAACTATGTTGGCATTAGTGGAATTGCATTGGCATGGTTCAAATCATACTTATCTGACCGTTATCAGTTTGTAGTAGTAAACGATGAGATGTCATATCAATCACAAGTTAAATATGGAGTACCGCAAGGCTCAGTACTACGACCGTTGCTTTTCACTCTGTACATGCTACCCTTGGGAGATATCATTAGGAAGCATGGCATTAGTTTTCATTGTTACGCTGATGATACTCAGCTCTATATTTCTTCACGCCCTGACGAAACTTACCAATTCGCTAAATTAACAATGTATAGCTGATATAAAAAACTGGATGACCAGTAATTTCCTACTACTAAATTCAGGAAAAACAGAGATTCTAATTTTTGGACCAAAAACTACTTCACGCAGTAATCTAGAATACTGTCTAACACTTGATGGCTGCTCTGTTAAGTCTTCGTCGTCAGCTAGGAACCTGGGTGTGCTCTTTGATACCAATCTTTCATTTGAAGGCCATGTTACTAGGATCTGTGAAACCACAACTGCAGGCAGTAGATCAGTTTCCAATTTAGTACCCAAACTCTGGAACAGTCTTTCTAGACTTGTTCGGGAAGCAGACACTCTCTGTCAGTTTAAATCTTTAACACTAAATCTCTAACAACACATTTCCCTAACCTGGCATACAAATAACACTATCACATTTTACAAGTTTTTTCTTCATTCTGTCACCGGATGGAGTTTGGGTTCTTGTCGCCTCTGGCTTGCTTAGTTGGAGACACTTGATATTCAGCAATATTATTGATCCGACTGCACTGACACTATAGTATGAGAACTGAACTGAGCTGAATGATGATGTCACTGTTTTCTGCAGAGCTGCTTTATAGATGAAATGAATTAATTTAGTAATTGATGATCTTTACAACTGAAGGGAATCAACACTGAACTGACTTCAGCTGAACAAGGACTATTTTCTTTTAGAGCTGCTGTACAGCCAAAATGAACTGTTTGCATCATTGAATTATTGTACAAAGCAATATATAAGTAAAGGGGACTTGACTTAATAAAGGTGGTTTACGGGAAGTGGCTAAACGGGACTACAGCAACATTGAACGTCATCGACAGAACAGGTACTCATCTACTCACTAGTGCTTTTACAGCTCAGAGTGTGTTTATAATCACGCTCTTGCAAACTATTATAACTGGAACTTTCAGGGAAAATGTTTTAAACAAAGACTGAAAGAGTTGTTGGAAGCTTAGTGATGGTGACGCTGAAGTCATGTGACCATGTAGTTCATTTATAGCCTACGTTTAGCTTTTGACTTCTGCTGACTGCATTCACGTTTCAAAATTCATAAAAGTTGTGTTCATTTGTGAAGTTTATTATGATGAAAAAACATGCAAGAATCATTAGCTTTTGCTCGTCATAGACCTTATTTTCTGCAATAATCCAAAAGCCAAATGAAAAATGCTATTGGGTTTATGTCGAGGAAATCAGGATGAAGCGAACTTACGGTTTAGCCTAAAAATAATGTCATTACTGCAACATGCAATAAGGTGGAATAAGCCCCACCCTTCTAAATAAAAGAGCCAATCGCTGACAGTCAGTAATCTGAGACGCGCTTATGACTGCATGTGCTCTGGCTGGTCCAGCCTGAAAAATACGCTTTTTTATTGCCATTTGTGCATAAGAAACACCATTTATGGGACAGTTCATGTCAGATTTTGATGTTGATTTTAAATGTGAATTTGTGAGTTTTTGAGTTTTCCTCTATTCAAGTAGATAGGACTGGTCTTGGATGCCAGAAACCCAGACTGAGCCAGGAGGACAATGATCAGAGAAGCTACCAAGAGGCCAAAGGCAACTTTGAAGGACTTACAAGGCTTTATGGGTGGGACTGGTCAGGCTGTGCATGTGACAACTACCTCACAAGCTTTACACAGAGCTGAGCTAGCTTTTTATTCTTTAAGACTCTGATGCCACCTGACAAACGGTGCTATGGTCTGACGAGACCAAAATTGACCTTTTTGGACTGAAACGCACACCACCCAAAACACACCATACCTACTGTGAGGTGTGGCAGCACTATGCTGTGGGGGTGCTTCTCTTCAGCAGGGACTGGGCGATTGGTCAGGATTGAAGGGAAAATGGATGCTGCCAAGTACATCCAAATTCTTAAGGGAAAACCTGCATTCCTCTGCTGGATAGCTGAAGATGGGCAGATCATTCACCTTCTTTAAACATACCACCAAAAGAACAACGCAATGGCTTAAGGATAAGAAGGTGAATGTCCTTGAGTGGCCAAGTCAGAGTCCTGACTGAAATCTGATAGAAAATCTGTTAATGGACTTGAAGAGAGAAGGCCATTGCTGCTCACCACAGAATTTGACTGTACTTGAGCAATTCTGCTAAGAAGAATGGGCAAATATTCCCCAATCTAGGTGTGCAAAGCTAGTACAGACATATCCAAAAAGAATAATGGCTGTAATTAAAGTAAAAGGTGGCTGTGCAAAGTATTAAATCAGGGGACTGATGATTTTTCCAACCCTGTTTTTCTAGTTTTTCAGGGTTTTTTAAAATTAATTTTCAGAACTGCTGCCTTTTTCTTTTTGTTGTTGTTGTAAGACAAAATTTTTAAAGCTGGAAAAGGTTTATTTTGGAATGGGTTTTGATTTAAGGCTGTACCTATTTCAAAGGGGTATGATGATTTTCTATAGGCACTGTTAAGAATGTGTGTGTGTGTGTAACTCTTTAGGCCACTCTTTAGGCCACAAATGGCAGTGTTTCCCGTAAATGAGCATGAAGAGAGCTGGACTGAACGGCTCAAACACAACAGGTTCACGACACACTTCTGCAGACACTCACCATGTGAATTCATGACAGACTCTGAGTGCCACCTCTTTTAGACTTCCTGTTTTCCTGTAATACTTCCACATCTGCAGAACAAAAGCAAGTCACACTTCAACTGGACATTACACAATGAATATAATGAAAAACATTATCAGGACATACAACATGCATTAAACATGATAAACAGTTGAGTTTGAGCTGTAGAGTATCGTGTGTTCGTGAGAATCTCTGGTCTATGAGCGTTCGCGACTCCCTCGAGGTTCGGCCACATGCGTGACGCGTACGACACAGATCACACGTGAACACATCCGACACAAGACGTGCTCTGGGAAACACTCATTCTGATCACAGCCATCAGAATGGAGCGTCGGGATAAAGCCATGCACACAAACATCACAAACAAATGTCCCAGGGAAGTGTCATTTAAATAAGAAAACATAAATGAACGGAGCAGTTCCTCAAGTAGCTCAGAGGGAGCATCATGGGACTTGTTCTACAAGCCTCATTTTCATAAATATGGAAGTAGATCAACCTAGCGGTTACATGCTGCCCAAACACACCAGACAGCAGGTGAACATGAACATGGGTTAATACCACAGTGATGGAAGTTCAGGTCACACCCTTCAATGTGTTATCAGCAGAATAATCACATCATTATGATCAGTATAAAAGACATCGAACAGAAACTCATGCAGACGCAGGGATCCTGACAGCGCTCATGCAGGTGGAGCGTCACACGCAGCCGTACTCGTACCACAGCGACTGACCGTCCTCCGACGGCACACACGCATCGGGGTCAGCCTCAGCGGGATGCTCGCGTTCGCTCCGAGGGGCTTTATGGGGAGGGCCGCTAATGTTACTAACAAGAGAAGTGTTGAGCGACAGGATGGCCTGGTTTCTAGCGCCGCCCGTCACCGCCGGCTCGCAAAAGATGGAGTCGAGAAAGATGGAGTCTACGGTGAAGGAAGGACCTAGAAAGGCTTGCAGGCTGCTCAGCTCGGGCTCCTCTACGCTGCAGGGCATGCTAGCGGACTTGGGCAGGGCGTCGGGGGCCTGGGATACGGGGCCGTACTCACTGGAGGCGCTCTTGGTCCTGGAGGGCGACGGGTCGACCAGAACGGGCTGCCGGCTGTCCTTGGAGAGCAGGTCGTGGATGCTGGTCCTGCGGACGGTGCCCTCGGCGGTGGAGATGACGCTGCTGGCGCGGGGCAGACCTGAGGATGAGTCCAGCCGCTCCGACACCGACACCGCCTTACTCTGGGACGACAGGCTGGCCCGAGGTGGCGCTGAGCCCTTGGCGCGTGTGCTCTCGGCCTTACGCAGGCTCGGGCGTCCCGGTTGGCTGGCTCGTGCGGCGCTGGATTCTGATGCCGACGCCTTGCCGCTGGCCGAACGCAGGATGCCGCGGCCCCTCACGCGCTCTTTGGACGTCTGTGGCGCGGCTCCGGATGCGTGTCCCGACTGTGCTGCCAGAGCATCCTGCGCAGGGGAAGGGAAACACGCTCACATTCAGGTTTGAGCACAGGTGTGTCTGTTTTCATATCAACACAATTACTGCATCACTGCCATTAAAACCAGAAGATGTGATGACGTGTTTACAGTAACACACTCATGATGGCAGCGCACTACCGTTCAAAAGTTTGGGGTCAGTACGATTTTTTAGATTTTTTTATTCAGCAAGGATGCATTAAATTGATCAAAAGTGACAGCAAAGGCTATTCTTTTACATTTAAAACCATATCTTTTTCATTATGGTTATTGTCCTTGGTGTGAAAGAGCCTAAAGACATTTATAATGTTACAAAAGATTTAGATTTCAAATAAATGCTGTTCTTTTGAACTTTCTATTCATCAAAGAATCCTGAGAAATGACATCTATCATGGTTTCCACAACAATCTGAAGCAGCTCAACTGTTTTCAACACTGATAATAATCATAAATGTTTCTTGAGCAGCAAATCATCATATTAGAATGATTTCTGAAGGATCATGTGACACTGAAGACTGGAGTAATGATGCTGAAAATTCAGCTTTGATCACAGGAATAAATTACACTTTACTATATATTCACATAGAAAACAGCTGTTAATTTCAATACATAGTTCTGTCATGAAACTCTAGATGGCACAGGTTGATGGGTCTTAACACAAGCTTATGATAATTACAGCGTTAACTACTGGCACAAGCTGATTGGTCCATGTCACATCTTCAGCCAATGAGCTTGTTGCTCACATTTAAATGGCTGATTACATTCACTATAGCAGTTTGCAGCGTGCTTCAGAGTTCCTCTAAAGCCCTCCACCTTCCCCAGCTCCACCTGTATAGATCTGCTATGGGTTATTGCTATATGCTATTTGTGCAGCAGCACTATGTCTCACTCGCAGCAGCGTAAGTATTGGCAGTAGCAAGTTCCAAACCTTTGACCGGTAGTGTGTGTGTCCTGTAGGCTTGAGTTTACATCTGTGTAATCATCGGTTTGTTTTACTTTGATATGGACAGTGATTCAGAGGGTCACAGATGGACACTGCTGGGCCAATTATTTGAGCTTTTTCCAAGCTGCTCTTAATTAATGTGGTATCACTGTTTTCAATTGAATTGAAAAAGCCAAACCGTGATGGGTTGGTTTACATGTCCATCTCTTCCTGTCTGAATGTGTGGTTCTAGTGTCTAGAGACTAGTGTTGTGGTTTGTAAGCATTTGGTATACGTGTGTGGTTCGGGTTCTCGTGCATCACCTCTGCCGGATCTGTGCTCTCGATCAGGAACTGCTGCAGGGAAACCATCTCACTGCCTGCAGATTTGGCCCTGCGTTTGCCGTCCAGAGAGCTGTGCTGTGGACTGTCCAAACTCACGCTGACGTCACCACTGCTCTCACTGTGAGCTGCGCTCGCACTGCCGTTCATCACGCCTGAGCGCACACAAACACAGAGCGTCAGACACTCATCACAGCAGGGTAACCTTACCAACATATCGTTTGCTGCACTACAAGTTACTAACAATAAAAAGCTAGCTGTTTTAAAGCCATTTAATGAGATATAATTATATAGTTATTACAATAACATTAAATGTATAACAACTAAGCACTTTAAATAAACAGTTAATATTATATACAGTAAATATTAATTAATCACAGCAAAGTTACAGGCACACAATTCACTATATAAATAAAACAAAATAACACATAAAAACTGTAGTGATAAATGGTTTTTGTCATTGCACAATTTTTTTGTTTTGTCGTGAGCATTTCAGTCGCTGAGCCCTAATAACTAAAACCAGGATCATAATGAAATCAAGATTTATTCTATGTAAAGATTCTATTAGAGAATATAGACGCTGTGTAAATGCAGCATGAAAGCTCTGTCCGTCTGCTGGCTCAGATCTGGAGCGGGATCAGTCAGAGCAGCGTGAGACGGCGTCACACCGCCTCGACAGATGGACCGGCACAGACGCTCATGAACCTGCTGTAAGGGTTTGAGACGGATGTTGGACAGGACAGTTTCTCACCCTGAGCTCGCAGCACACTGGACTCCTCTGAGGATAACTGTGTGATGTCATCACTGGACACGGCATTACCTACAGACGACAGAGCAGAACCATGATGTCATCACAGCACAACACACAATGATCAGGGTTATTCAATTTAAGGCTTTTTAAGACCTGCACAGACCCTGAATGATGTAGCAAGAGATGACATGCATGTTTATTTGACAAACATTCTTTGTATCCAGCGCTGAACTCTACCTGTATCGGTGTGGTGTCGAGCACTGCGGCCGCGGCTCAGGCTGGCGTATTCGGCAGCAGCGCTGGAATAGTCCATGGATCCGAACTCCTTCCCATCAGGAGCTTCCAGATGATCAGTGCTGCTGGACCACTGACCTTCGGACACCGCCATGGACTGCAGCAGGTCATTCATGGCTGAGAAACACACACACAAACACACACACACACACACACACACTGTATTAAGACACTGAAGGACTGCTGAAGCACAGTCACATGCAGTGAAGATGAGTATGAAAACATGAAGAGAGTGAACGAATGAAAGTGATTCATGGAGTCACGATGCTGGAAACACACCAGATACATCACCGGCACAGGAGATCTAGACATTAATGAGTCTATTAATGATCATGTGAACAGTGTTTACACTCTAATACACTAATAATGGAAGTCTAGCAGGCAGTGCGACCAAGTGTGACACTTAAACACTGTGTTAGCAGGACACTAACTAATTAGTGTTAAGTGACTTTAAATCTTCTCTGAGTTCTTTAAACATTAATATCCATGCCACCACTGTATTGGTCAGAAGAGAATGAGGACAGTGCATATGTGTGAAATATCTGATGATGATACATGATGAGAGACGGACAGTAAGAGAAGAGCATGATGGTTGTGGACTATCGGATGTCTTACACATAGAGCGGCGGTAGACGGCCTTCACTCGGTCTTTCTCCTTGGATCGGTTCCTCATGAACGGAAGCTTTTTCAGCGCTGTCACCGGACGAGGCAAAGAAACGCAACGAGCGGGAGGAGAGAACAGACGGATGTTAGCATGACAACAGTGCACCATCGCTGTCAAACTGATGCACATATGGTTAACATCCATCACAGCTGCACATCACAAGAACACACATGTAGTGAGCGAGCGGTGAAACGTACGCCACACCGTCTGATGCCAACAGCACAACAGGGAATGATTATTAAAGGGTGCAATGTCACATCATCACTGAGCGGCTCAAATGAAGGCTGTGCTCTCACGCACAGGTGTATGAATGACACTGGAGAACGATGGCAGGCGAGCGCTGAATTACAGTCACATGTACTGTTTGTATTGCACCTTTTAATAGTGATGAACACAAATGCAGAGTGTTCATGGGCTGACTGACAGCGTACCGTTAGAGGAAGCCTGCGTTTGGCTTTTCTCAGCTCTCTTCCCTTCACAAAGAAAGCAAGAAAACACAAGAGAAAGCGTCAGGCCGGAACTACGCGATCATACATCTCATATGACGTCATGCGTGTGCTTCCTGTTAACATACTCTAGCTGAGATGCGAGCTCACCGTGTGAATTGTGAGAGAAAATTTTGATTGGGTGGTTGCAAAATCACAAAGAAAATAAACAGACAAGTTTAACACAACTATCAGTAACACTTTACAATAAGGTTTCATTTGTTTAGGTAACTACATTAGTTAAGATAAACTAACAATGAACAATACTTCTACAGCATTTATTACTCTTAGTTCATGTTCATTTCTACATTACTGATACATTTTTAAGATCCAAAGTTGTATTTGTTAACATTAGTTAATGCACTGAAATAATGTGAAAATAACAACTATGAACAATGAACCGTTGTATTTAACTAACATTAACAAAAATTAATAAATGCTAAAAAGATATATTGCTCATAGTTAGTTCATGTTAACTAATGCATTAACTAATGTTAACAAATAAGATCTTATTGTAAAGTGTTACCCAACTTTATATTGCACTGACTTCATAAATAGCTTTGACTGAACATTTAACCATTGAAAAATTGATTAACAATTTTAACATTTAAGTTTTGGGGGCACATAAGTGAAGAAAGGGAAAAGACAGTGCATGGGCTCAAGAACTGATATTTCTCTAATTTAAACCCACACGCACCACCAACGTACTACCAGCCAGACCATGAGTCAACACACACCTTTGAGTTGAGCTGGTTCTACTTAGGAAATCAGTCGAAAGAATTGGTCGGAATCAGTCAGATGACTCAGTCATTCGTTGGGGCTTTTCTCACTGCACCGGGCTATCATTGTTCAACCTCGATTTTAACCCTGGTTAAAGGAATGTTTTTTCATTTGTAATTTAGAAGCGAGGTTAGCAGTGCTTTTTACCCGAGGATATGAAGCCCTGCTCCGGAGCAGGATTAGAGCCGCTTTTGCACTGTTAACCCCGCACTGCGGTGCCAAACGTGTGCAGTGTGAAATGATGCGGTGTTAGAATGTTATGGCTAGATGCTTAACAACAGGCAACCAATCTTATGCCTTATGTGTTTTGGATTGTCAGAGAAACGCCACGTGCTAAAATGTTGTTTCAGAGTTTGAGGCGTAAAATGTCAAACTGTGATGAAAAACATGACAATTGGAGTGAAGAAGAGACCGTTTCATTCTTACCATTATAATCTGAAAAGTCCATTCAGGAATAAAATTGATAGTATAGTCAGCAAATTATATTATGAGGATACGCAATGCTAGAGCCTTTACGTAAACAGGTTGTGTGCGGCATTCGTCCAATCAGTGACACCGCAAATAAGGACATTAACACAGCATTTAGGAATGTACAGTGTGAAACACCAGTTTATGAATACCCATGATTAATTGTTAACCCCGGGTTAATAATGAGCAGTGTAAAGCAATGACCCAGGGTTAACGAGTTTAAGTGTGAAAAGCCCTACTGAATCTATCAGAGTGATTCAGGAGTGAAGTAACTCTCTGACTGTAGGAGGGTCAGTCCTTTGCAGTGCTGCAAATACGGGAAGCTGCAGAGAACAGGAAGAGTGCCGATACTCACTGCCGCTGCGGTGGGTGAGCGAATCCTCCAGTGAGTTGGATCCGGAGCCTATGGATGAGCTGTCCTGACTGTCTGGGTGGGGCAGCGTCAGGAAACCTTCGCTGGACTCTGAGCGGGACGGGGTCTGTGTGAGAGAGCGCATGCGCTCACGGCTCTTTGGCTTGATGAGTTTCTTCATCTTCAGTGTGATCCAGTTACCCCTCCTGCAGAAACCACAAACAACCCTTATGTGATTCATGTCCTGTAAAGCATTTCATGTAATAATTTGAAACCCCAAAACACCAGGGGTCACTTGAAAACTTGAGTATTCAGGACACCTGGAATTTCTCCAAGTTCTTCACCCTCCAACATTCAGCCACATCACACAAGCTTGTTGCATCGATAATGCACTTGCAAAACACACAAGTTTTGTGTTTGTCCCATCTAAATGCATTCTCAATGGCATCAGTGGGCACAAACAGTGTATTCTGTTCTCCTCCCCAGAGAAAAATGACACACAGGGATTTCTACTCTTGAACAAACCAATCCCAATTTAATCACCTTTAATTTTGGGAGCAAGACCAGCCTAGAGAAATTCTGCATGAATCTGAGACAGCGTTCACAACCAGTGATGTGCCTCCCAGAAGCCAATGCAATGCAAATGTCTTATATTTTCTATAAAAAGAAAGATGACCACTACAGTACAGTTCACAGGTTTGTAGATTGTCACTGAACGTACTAAAAATGTATAAAAATGCATGTGCATAACAGCATAAGCAGCCCACAGAAATGTTTAAACAACTGTTTATCTTGGCTCTTATCCTACACTTCCTGGAGAGCATGTCTCATACGGAGGGTTAATCCCTCCTGGTGTTGCTATGAGATGAAAGTTTCACTCTCTGAAGGGCCTATGAGGAGCAGTTCCAGGCAGTGCTGCTGTCCCACATGGTGCTTATCATCTGAGGGACAATTCTGAACTTCTGCCATCTGGGATGGTAAAAGTATTGCTGTGCCGCACTGTGTATTAGGGATATGCCAGGATCATTCAGCAACAGACTGAGCTGCATTGCCCAGAAGCATCATAAGCCTAAGTATACTGCAGAAATTACTGGCATCAAGTCTTTATGAGCTACTTAGGCTTACGACGCCTTTGGGAAATGCAGTTAAGTGAAGTCGACTAGTGAGAGAAAAGAATTTAGCATCCCCATGCCAGATTCTCCATCATTGTCCATGATTAGGCCTACCACTACAATGTCATCAGCAGATTTTATCAATTTGCTTTCCCTGGGGAGTGACAGTGTTTAGGATGAGAGAGGATGTGTCTAACTATTAGGAAATCCAGAAACCACAGGCAGAGAGAAAAACTCAGTCCTACTGTCCGGAGCTTGGAGCCAATTCTGGTGGAGATTACAGTCTTGAATGCTTACCTGTAACCAACTTACAGCAACCTAATATATAGTTTCCCTTCATGTGATTTAAGTGGGAGAGGGTGGTGTGTAGCAGCATTTGTGTCATACCATTGTCCATAGTTCTGTTTGGATGGTAGGCAAACTGCAGTAGATCAAGTGATTTGAGGAGTAAGAAGCAAATGCAGTCTCTGAATTGCGACTCCAAGCATTTCATAATTACAGAGTTGAGTACTAAGGGCGGTAGTTATTCCAGTAGCATTCCAGTAGCTCAAACAGCAGAGCATGTTGCTATTAATGTCAAGGTCATGGGTTCAGTTCTCATGGAATCCATGAACTGAGAAAGACTAAATGCAGTGTAAGTCAGTTTAAATTAAAACATCACTTAAATGCATAAATATAAATGCACAAATATAATTTTTTTTTAAAGAACCACCTGTGCAAATTACCCTGCATGAATCTTTTCACTATACGGTGTGTACCCACCGGTTTGCATGGTATGCTGATAATAGTGGAAAAAACCTTAGAGAATATTGGATGAGAACAGATAAATTAAATTACACATTTGGGTTCCTTGTACCTTCCACTTCAGAGTTAATCAAGGACCTAATGGAAACCACTCTAGCCCTCTGAATGATAATACTTATACTCTCAGGAAACCCAATAACACTCAGAATGGTTCCAACCTTGAGGGTATGGCTGCCGGCTATTCGTTGTCCAGCCTGAAAGTCTGAGAGTGGACAGCATGGCCTTAGCAATGCCAAGGCATGGTGGCAGATAACAGGCGGATCTCAAAAGAGATGACATGAGAGTTGACCTAAAGAGAACATCTTTAACCCAGGCTTTGACAAATGTTTATGGAGAGAGGCCAGTGGTATTATAATTTAATAGGCAAGGACATCTCATTCCAGAAATCATTTGAGTGGACAAAATTTCTCCAGTGCATTTTGAGTTATCAATGTTTCTAGGTGTGAATTCCGGAAGAGAAAGATTGTACATTTTAAATGCATCTTCTAAAAGCAATTTAGTCAATGTTTTTAGAACTACACTAGTATATAGAAGACCTCAAAGCTAATAGACAGACTAAAAGCAACAAAACTTGGATTCATGGGGACTGTAGTGTCCAATGTTACAAACACATCCAGTGATCTGTGTGAGCAACGCTTACCTTCGTGGAGGTGATGGGTCATAAAATTTATACTGATCCATAATCTTCTCCTCAAGTTTCTCTTTCTGTCTCCTCAGTTCATTGAGTTTATCACTGTTTGTGTGAGAGAGAGAGAGATAGCATCAGAGTGTATCTGCACACAGGAGCTGATGTGAATTACAGGGAAATAGTTTTAAAAGATAAAGAAGAATGAGGGTAAAAAAGCATGAATATAAGTGTGTAGGAATACATGTATTGCCGCTGCTCGACGTGGAACAGGTCTTTGCTCTCCATGGTCTGCTCCAGCAGGGTCCGGTTCTGCAGCATGAGGGTCTGGATCTGATCCAGCAAATGCCGGTTCTCTTCCTCTAAATTCCCTTTCAACTGACTTAACAACTGCAGGACACATTTCACACATAAACAGTTACCCTCCACGTGCCTTTGTTAGAAAACAACTTTCTGTGTATGTCAAGCGTGTACCTCGCACTGGTTGGTGAGTTTGGTAGAGGTTATGTCCAGCTGCTGGTACTGTTCCTTGAGTTTGGAGAACTCGGCCTCCAGACGGGTCTGCTCCAGACGGGCCGTGTTCAGCTGACTCTTAAGAGTCTTATGATCCGTCTGCAGAAGCTCATTGTCCTTCAGGAGCTGTTGGTATGTAGAATTCAGCCTGCACACATGACATAAGCTCATGAGCAGTCAGCATCACCTGAGAGAGAGAGACGTTCTCTTATCGTGACACTCACGTGTGGTGCTCTGCGCTGAGTTTGTGGTACTGTGCAGCCGTGTCCTGATGGCTCTTGTTGTCGGAGATCATCTTCTCTCGATCTGCTTTGAGTTCCTTCTCCAGCTTCTCCAGCTCTGTCTTCTGCTTCAACAGCTGATTGTACCTGCACATACACACACTCTGCGTCTGAATATGATTACGTCCATACTACATAATAGACTATGTGAGCCAAGTAGTTTGTCCAAATTTACAGTATTCATAAAACAGTAGGCGATTCTGAAGTGCGCATTCAATGGACACTTTACTATCACATGAGGCCACGGGAGAGGATTTGTGAATGGCGGTGAAGTGACTCAACTGACACCATGAACACAATATAATGACAACATGGCAGATGTACGTCCAAATTTCATTCATACCATAGAGAACATGCTTTTTTAATGGACGTGAAGTTTCGAACCAAATGTAGAAGCTACTATACAGTATGTGTTTTCAGACACAGCAACACAGAGTAACGCACATGCAGCCACAGAAGCACGATCATCTACTACATCAGAGCTGGGCAACTCTGACCCTCGAGATCCACTTTCCTGCAGAGTTTAGTTCCAACACTAATCAAACACACCTGAACAAGCTTATCAAGGTTTTCAAGACTACTAGAAAAGGTACAGGCCTGTGAGTTTGATCAGGGTTGGAGCAAGTGTTTTGGAGAATGGATGGATGGAGTTTGTTAAATGTTCCCTCCATTCATAAAAAGGTCTACAACATTTAAATGTGATTGCTGAACAAATGATTTCTCTCGTTGTGACGTATGCGATGTTTGTACCTGTTCTCCAGGCTGCGGTGCTGCACCTCCAGGCTTTTATGGCCGCTCTTCAGCTCTCCATGTTTGCCGATCAGATCCTCGTACTCAGATGCCTGTCTCTCGTGCAGGGCGGACAGTTTCTCGTGGTCGTGTAGCAGCAGATCGTACACCGCGCGTAGTTCTTCCTTCTCTCGCATGGCGACATCTCTCTCGCTCTCTGTGCTGGACTGCTGCGTCTGCAGCTGGGCATTCTGGGACATGAGAGCAGCGCTCTGAGAGTTCAGTGTCGAGTTCTCCACCTGTGAGCACATCATAATCACTCTCTTTAACTTCAACTCATGCCAAAAGTCGTTTAGCTTGAGCAGATGGCAGACGTCAACAGGGTTCCTGAAGACTAACATCAATGTAAGATCGCTGCAAATCTCCTGAAAAAAGCTAATTACAACCAATCTCCTGTTACATTCATGAGGAGAAAAATCTATCACACACTGATGCTCAATGGCTCAGAAATAACACAACGTTGGCCCGGATAATGCGGTGAGGAGTGAGACTCTGACCTGTAGTTTGGCGTTCTGTGTTTGCAGCGTGGTGTTGTTCTCCTGTAGGGATGCGGTCTGCCTCTGCAGCGCTAATATCTGCGCCTGAAGATTACTGCTCTGAGACTCCAGCTGCTTTAACTGAGTCCGGAGAGCCTGTTTCTCTGCTTGAAGAGTGGCGTTCTGGACAAACACCAACATCATCAATTGTTTTGGTAACGTAAAGGCATTCTGATAGTGATGAGCTGCAGTTGTCATGCTGGTACATACGTTTCTCTCCACTTCTATGAGTCGATCCTTGACCTTCAGAAGCTCTCGCGTAGCCTCCTGACTCTCCTTCTCCCATTTACTGATGCTCTGTGTGTCCTCCCGTCCTCTAGCAGGTGAGCTCTGAGCCGTACACTCTTCCTCCTGACGCTGACGCAGCGCCTCATAGTTCTTCTTCACCTGAAGAAGAATATACACAATCTAAAGTCACGGTCTACTGACAAACAACCAAACAAACTCATAATGCACGCGTTTAGATGTTGCAAACCGTTTTGAGTTCCTGCCGTAGCTGCTGGTTGAGGTTGGAGGACTCCTGCAGTCGGGCTTCTAGAGCAGCTATCTTCTCAGCTTTGATCTCCAGAGAGGATTTCAGGGTGGACTCCAGCTTACACTCTAGAAGCTTAAACCTGGCAAACATGAAATAAACTGTTAAATCAGGGTTGTTTTCATTATGGATTATCATCAATTATTTCGATTAGATGTTGCAGCCCTAGTAACTACAGCAGGGCTTCTCAACTCTGGCCCTCAGGATCCACTTTCCTGCAGATTAGTTTAGCTCCAACCCTAATCACACACACCTGATCCAGCTAATCAAGGTCTTCAGGATTACTAGAAATTTTAAGGCAAGTGAGTTGATCAGGGTTGGAGCTGAACTCTGCAGGAAAGCGGACCTCGTGGGCCAGAGTTAGGAATCCCTGAGCTACAGTGATCTTTGCAATAATGTGTGAATTACCTGTCATCAGAGCTCTCTTCATCACCCAGAAGACCCTCTTTATTGAGACCAATCTTCTCAAGCTCATGGGTCAGTTTCTCCAGGTCATTGTTAATCTGCTGAGTCTTTAATTTTTCATTGACTAGTTCCTACATCAGGAAACATCACAACAAAGGTCATGCATGTAATCCACAATCAAGCATGCACCATATCTAAAAATGTTTGCTTGTTCTTCTTGAGGTGAGACGGTTACCTCTCTCAGAGTGACCAAAGTCTTCTTGTCAATGGTTGCTTGTTTGACCAGCTCCTTGTTGTCCTTTTCCAAGTCTTTCATGCGACCACACGTGTCTTTGAGAGTGGCGACTTCCTTGCCGAGCACACGGTTCTCTTTCTCGAGATGAGAGATACGCAGGTTGTCTTCGTCTAGCTTAGAGTCTTTAATTTCAGCTTGCTGTCGCAGCCGTTTGTTCTCCTTCTCCAGCAGTTTCTTGTCCCTCTCCAGCTGAGTGTTCTCCTGCTCCAAGGTTGCGTTCTCCTGCGCCAGCTGCTCCAGACCTTTTGCTGGAGATCTTCAGCTCCTCCAGGCTCTGCTGCAGGTTCTGGTTCTCCACCTCCATGTCCTGCAGTTCCCCCTCCAGCTTCTGGATCTTGCGGCTGCCGTTCTCCAGGGCTTTCTGGAGCCGCTGGTTCTCTGCATCTAGGCTTTGGTTACTTACTTCCAGACGATCGTTCTTTTTGGACGAAGCCTTCAGCAGCTCAAGGCTCTTTCTGAGTTGAGTTCTCTCATTCTCCAGCTCTCTGTTCTCCAGCTCCAGCTGGGCCGCTTTTGCTCCCGTGGACCGTAAAGACTCGACCATGCGCCTGAGCTCCAGGTTTTCTTCGTCCAGCTGAGCACTTTCCTTCTCCAGGACCTCCAGTTGATAGGAAACATTTCTCAGACCGTCCGCTGCTTTCTTATGCCTTCTACTCTCTGCTTCCAGTTCGGCATTCTCCTTCTCCAACACCTCCACCTTCTCACAGGTGATGGCGAGAGCGGCGAGTCGCTTCTGCAGACTCTCCTTTTCTCGCTCCAGTCGATGGACCTCCATCTCCAACTCTTCAGCTCTTTCTCCTTTATCTTTGTAGTGCTCCAGGTCTTTGCGAAGCTGCTTGCGCTCAAACTCCATCTTGTTGAGTTTGCTGCTGGTCTCTTTGATGGACTCATGCAGCACACGGTTTTCTTTCTCAATGTCTTTGACGCGGGCTTCAGCGCTAACCTGAGAGCGCTGCCTGAGAGAGGTGATGGTCTGGTTCAGATGTTCGTTCTCCTGTTCCAGACCCTTGACCTGCGTCACGACCACACAGAGCATGTCAGATAATAGGGATCGTTTAGCAACAGGACAGTTTAAGGCTGCCATGAAAATCCATTTGGAATTTTCTTAAAAAACCTACTTCTTCAAACTCCTAGAGCAGGGGTGTCCAAAGTGTCCTGCAGAGTTCAGCTCCAACCCCAATTAAACACACCTGAACCAGCTAATCAAGGTCTTCCTAGGCATACTAGAAACTTCCAGGCAGGTGTGTTGAGGCAAGATGGAGCTAAACTCTGCAGGACAGTTTGGACACCCCTGTCACAGACCATTCAACCAATCTAGTTAAGACGATTAGTCAAAATGTTTATGAATAACTTTTGAATGTATTTGACGTCAAAATGGACGTGAGGCTATATCTTCGCAATGCTTTCATGTATTTCACTTATTTAGATCAAACCTGGAATGTATTATCACAACCATGACCTGAGGGTACCAGAGCACTTTCTGCAACACTTCCACCAACTGGTCATGAGTAGTAGAGGGAAGTTCGGATCATTTTACTGACTTGGATCTTTGAATATCGTTCAGCAAAATTAACTAATCTTTTTTCCCAAGTCATTTCGTTCATTTCAGCAGAATATAATTTAAATATTACATTAAATTTCCCAACACATACTACTTATGCAAACGTTTATCACATTTGAAAAAATAACAACTATAGTCTAATACAGCTATGAAGGCCAAATTATAAGTAAGAAATGACTATTGAATTGCTTAGCAGGGTCTTGAGGCTATGCAGTCTGTTAGTTCACCTCACCTCCCATAGGCTGGATGCAGAAACTGAAATGATTCGTTCATCTCTCGAGTTCTTCGGGTCTGAGTCCTTTGACCGCTTCCCAGCCCAGTGTCTCACAACAAATACATTACATTCGTATCTAGGGGTGTAACGATATATCGCAGTACGATATTTCACGATGCAAAAATGTTACGATATATATTGTAGAGTGATGTCGATACTTTTACTATATGACGGCAGTCTAATCTTATTGGTTGAGCTGCCGACGTGACCTACTCTGCAACAGTGGCAGTGAGAGAAGCTGGGTTGTCACCGCATATTAAGGGTGTCTCAATCAGCTCTCTAGAGCAGTTAATGTTTCACGCACATCGAATCTTGCACATCAAATCTTGCAAGCAGGTTTAAACGTTTCTCGCGTCAGTCTCTTGCTTGGTCGCGTGAGAAAAGTCGTGGCTTTCTTTCACCGCAGTGCCACAGCCACAGCTGCTCACAGAAAAGCAAAAGATGCTTGCGATGCTTTGCTTTAAGAAGCTCTGTGGGCCGTTCACATATTGCATCTTTTCCAAGTGCAAGTCAGTTATTTCAAATGTAGCCACGCGGCAGGCGCGCTCATAATGGGAGCAACACGGTTGCGATGCGCATGCGTTGCGTTTTCCAGGCGCATCGAGATGAAAAATTCTCAACTTTTTAGAATGCCGCAAGAGCACCGCAGGTCATGTGACAAGAACCAACCGATCAGCTATGGCCTTTCCGTAACATCAAAATCTCAGCCGAACAGCTGATCATAGCTGTACAGTGTGGTTTTTATATCTTATCTCCATAAATATATCTAGTAGTAAAGGTAATGCAAGGGCTAGAAATCAATTTATCCTTTGTTGAAACTTGGCGAGCGCAGTTCATGGTTGCATAGCAACGATCGACGCCACCTTCCACGTGTTTTTAGACGCGATATGAGAACGGTCCCTTCGGATTCATGTTAAATTTAACTTTTTTTTTTTTTTTTTTTTTTTCAGTGACAGACAGACCTATTCAGCTGTTAATTTGAATACAGAAGGTTTTTATTAAACCTTGAAATGTGATCTTGTATGTCTTGTCTTATACAACAAGGAAAATTATTGAAATTTGTTAATGTTTTTTAAATAAATCTTATTTGAATTTCAGTTTCATTTCGTTCAAAATATCGTGATATGTATCGTATCGTGAACTCCATATCGGGATACGTACCGTATCGTGAGCTGAGCGTATCGTTACACCCCTATTCGTATCACTATTGACTGTATGTTGAATTATGTTAATATATCATAATTATCAAACGATATAAACATTTATGTTATGCCACTATGTCCCTTCTGACCAATCTTTTTAATACAAATATTAGACCAGTATGTTCAGTCTTCATACAGAAAAATCAATTATTATACTAGCTAAAAAATAAACTAAACTTAAAAAATAACTATGCACTTGTTTTTAAGGAAGGTTGTGAATGGCTGTAACATCATGTGGTAAAAAGAACAAAAGGACTGCATTCAGCCTATGGGGCTGTGACGTGATGAATGAACGACTCGAACCTGAAAGACTCGAGAAGTGAACTAATCATTTCTGTTTCCTGTACAGAACCTATGGGATGTTGTGCATGCACGAATCACTCTCTGAGACAACTCGTTGTTCTCGAGTCATATTAAAGATGTTTTCAAAATCACTAGTCATGAGATCTATAAAAAAATCTATATTATGCCCTGAAGATACAGATTTTTTTTCCTCTAGAAAACTGTCATAAGGAAAGTTTTAAAAGGTGTTAAAAGGCTGTGGTAAGAGTCAGAGCTCAATGCTAAGGATTTTCCTACTGGCCCGGTTGGGTTAGCGGTCATTTTTACTTGCCCTGCCAAAATTTTCACTGGCTCCACCACAAAAAAAAGTAATAAATAAAAGAAAAGTTAAGCGCAAGCAACGAATTGAATTCTCTTTTGCCTCTTGACATGAATAGTTTAAAATAGCCTGAATGTTTAAACCAGAAAGACTTAAAAACACTTGCAAATGTTAAGCTTTTGTGACAATGCAGCGCTGACTCTGGGCCATCCTTATGCGTGTTATCTAGTAGTTATTCCTATTATTCTGCATGCTGCAAGCCAGAGACTAAAGTTGAATAGTAAAGTTGAAAATAAGCTGTAATGGTTAAAACTGACACATTTGCAGAAATGTTTATTAATGTGCATTGTCCTTGTAAATATGAAAAAAAAGAAAAGAAAAAAACAGAACCAAATAAGGTAAAGGTAAAGTAGCATGACTTAATGTGTCAATGCCTTTAAGGTTCAGTGATGAAACTGTATGGAGTAATCTCATATGTAAAATTCTTGTTTTGTGAAGTTTTTGTAATCTGCCAGCACAAACCAATACGTAAATGAGCTTTCATGCTCCCGATTCTGCTAACATTTAAATAGTGTTGCTGTAAGCAGTTTACTAATCTCTACCAGCTTGCTACGTGACATCCTGTCTTAGTTAATGGCACACGTTTCTAAATGGGTAATCCTTAGACAAAACGGCTCGGGCACACATAGGTCATTAGTTAAATAGACCTAAGAGAATGCCAGCCAAACTACACACAGATAGACTAAGTGACCAGTCCAATAAGCTCCAGCTCTCCTGGTGCAGGATGCCAGGTAAACACAGGAAGTCAGTTGACTAATGTTACACCTAACCTGCGGTCAACACAGCTCTTCAGAACAGCAGCAGTACACAAGTTTTGATGGTAGATTTACTGCAGTGTGGGGGCTTGTGTTTGTGCAGGGATTTATGCATGTTTCACATGTTAGCAGCAGTAAGCCTTTGAACTCGCTCTGCAGATCTAAGACCAAACACATTAACTTGTCATGACCATTACCATGCTTACCGTTTATTCTGTCATGACTGAGCTATAATTACAGCTGGTAAAATCTGACATGTCAAACTCACATGATTATAAGTTTTATAAAAGTTCTCCCACTTGGCAGTTGTGACATCTGGTTTTTACTGTATAAAAATCAATGATTTTGTCTGGAGGACAAGAAAAACTCGTAATAAAATGAATTGCGTTGTCAATCCGACACGACACAGCAGTACAACATGTCTTCAGCGTGAATGAAGTTTACCTGTCTGTCGGAGTTCTCTTGGAGCGTTTCCAGCGTTTTCTCCAGCTGCGCTTTCTCTTTCAGCAGGTCTGCGCTCAGACTCTCAGCACTGCGCAGACTCTCTCTGTCTGCGGTCAGCTCCGCCTGCAGCTGCTCCAGCTGTGCAAACACACACGGCACGTCTCGGTGTGCTTCATAGTCATCACACTCTCACAGACAGACGCGTGAGCATGATCACTCTTCTGACATATGGACACACACTCGCTCATAATGAGCAATCAAACTCATATGAGCGCCTAATCCTCTGAAAGCAGCTTAACTAAACCCAAATCAGATCTAAACCGGATTACTCGCTGATGAATATGATCCAGCTCTGGGTGCTCGCTGTCCGTTAAAACCCGCAACATTTTAACCCATCCTGTTCAAACTGCTCTCCTTTCTTTGTCTATTCACGCCTCAGTTTAATGCCCGCTCACACCAAGGACAATAACGATAAAGATTTAGTTCATTCTGAAAGTAAAAGTCCACAGCACGACGGCACCGAGGAACGATATCATTGGAGCCACTTTTTTTCCAGCTGATGAACGATAAAAACATTGAGAGCCAATCAGAATCCATCCTGAGCTCAAGCATTTAACGAGACAGACTTATAATAATCAGAATGATACTGTCTGCTGTTGAGGACGCTAATATAGTCATCATCATTCTTGGTGTGACTGGGCCTTTACCTCTGAAGCCTCTTTTAATTCTCCTGGTCTTATTCTGAATTAACAATCCTCGTTTCACTGATGACATCAATTGCTCTTATTTTTCATATAGAGACACTTTCATTATTCTATATGGATAAAATGAACTCAAGAATGAACCTTATGAATTCAAACACATCTTCTGAAGTATTACTGAGCACTGTGCTGAGACTCGGGATGAACTCTGACCTGCTGGCTGAGTTTCTGTTTGTCTTTCTCCAGTCGGAGGCGCGCGCCGCTCTCACTCGACGCCTTCAGCTCCTCCACAGTCTTCAGCAGCATCTGATTCTCCTTCTCCAGCTTGAGCAGCTGACTGGACGTCAGGTCATTCACCTCGTGACCCAGAGATTTCTGCGGCACTGCGCTCACCAACACACAAAGCTCTGAGAGTTACTTTTACCATCTACGGAAGCCTCTGTTCTCAGATCTCATCAAAGTCGGGAAAACATCCCGAATTTGGGTCAGTTAACCTTCTTGGCAAAGCATCATAATCTGGTATTTATGAGTAAACATGACCCACATACACCCCATCTGTCGGCTGATGATGTCAGCGTACCTTCAGTGAGTTCAGGTGTGGTTTTGGAGAGCTGCTCCAGTTCCCAGCCCAGATGCAGAGACTCGTCCATACTCTGTTTCTGAGCCATCTCTAGCGACAGGTTCTCCTCCAGCAGCTCCTCCATGCGCTTCCTGTCCATGTCTCGCTCCTGCAACACAACGCCATCAGTCAGCATCCAGCGCACAGAGGGACTGGCTCCATACAATCACGACTACTGTATTATAGTATTTTTAAAAATAAAAACGTGGATGAAAATTGAAATAAACACTCAGTAATCTGGTGAGAATCATACATACAGAGTGAATATTTTTGTCTTGTTTTGATTTTTTGTTTGTTTGTTTTTGACTTGTTTTATTATAATTATGAAATTAAGCACCCAGTCTGAGCTGGGAAACAAAGGTTTTAATGCCCCAGCAGCATAAGACAGCTGACAGACACACTGTGCTCCCTGCACTGGCTGAAGCACTTTTGAGTGTAGATAGGTTGGAAGTTGCTTGTGTGTTATTTGACTGTAAATTGTTATACTTTCTGTTTATAATATGGTAAGGTTGTGAATAATAGTAGTGATTGACCGATAACCGAATTTATTAATATTTCAGCATTTTTGGTTTTGTTATATCAGATTCACAGATAAATGCTACATATATGCTATGTTTAAGCAGCTTGGTGCTAAGAAATAGAGGAGTCACGTAATCTGTCATGTCTCAATAAAGATGTAACTTTACATGAATTAAATAAAACAGCCATTAATAAATGTATGTTGGAAATCAAACTGCTGAACTTAATTTCCGTTAGAGATGCTCATCATTAGACTCATAAAATGTCACGGAGGAATGCTCCAGCTTGTCCAATGAAAGTAGCTTTTAACAAGATCCGCTCACTTAAAACTCCCTAAATTGTATTAATATTATTTAGTATATAACCTTTATTTCACTAATAAACATGAATAATTACAGCTCTGTTGAAATTAATTATCTCCAAGAGATTGCAATTTGAGTATAAGTTCAGTGTAAACACCTAGATAAAAACAGCGCTCTGTCAGCAGGTATTTCATAATCTAGACACACAAAAACATTTAAAAAAAGTTTAATGCTGGTCACGTGATCAGCATGACGCATGCGTGTGATGCTGACGCAGGAGCCGCCAATACTGAGTCGGAGTTCTAATGTAGAACCTGGAGGTGCTGCACTGTATTTACAATGTAAACAGCGTAGGAGACTGATGGGGTAGAGAAGAGATTGTTGAATAAAGTCATTATTTTTTGTTTTTTTATGCACAAAAAGTATTCTCGTCTCTTCATAACATTAAGGTTGAACCACTGCAGTCACATGACTGTTTTAACGATGTCTTTAGTACCTTTCTGGACCTTGAAAGTGTTGATTATATTGCTGTCTATGGACGAGTCATATACCTCTCGGATTTCATCAAAAATATCTTAATTTGTGTTCTGAAGATGAACTAAGTTCTTACTGGTGTGGAACGACATGAGGGAGAGTAATGACAGAAATTTCATTTTTGGGTGAACTAACTCTTTAAATAAAACTTAATTTTAGTGCTTTTGATATAATTGTGTTAAAAACAGAAATAAAACAAACAAATAATGGTTCTGCATATCGTTTATCAGGTACATAAACATGCAAATAATCGTATCAGTTATAAAAATCAATATCAGTCTATATAGTGCTGCATTAATGGACTATCGCTATGAGCTCTCACCATCTCCATGTCATGGATCTTGTTTTTAAGCTGCAGATTTTCCTTCTCCAGCTCATGATGTTTATCAGATCGAGCTCTGAATGACTCCAGCTGATCCTCCAGCATGCTTTTGGTCTCCAGCAGAACCTGATTGTCCTCCTTCAGTTCCTACATGAAAACATATAAACATGACAGCCATCAAAATCCCAGAATTACCTCATGAACACATAATAATCATCAATAACCGCCACGGCATTCCTAGCATTCCCTCGTGAACACATCATATTCCCAGCATAACACACAATCAATAACCACTATGGCATTCCCAGCATTCCCTCGTGAACACACACTCAATAACCGCCACGGCATTCCCAGCATTCCCTCGTGAACACACACAATCAATAACCACTATGGCATTCCCCGTTCCCTCAACGCATTCCCGCATTCCCAACACACAATCAAAACCGCCACGGCATTCCCAGCATCCCTCGAACACACACAATCAATAACCACCATTCGGGCATTCCCAAACACACAATCAATAACCGCCACGGCATTCCCAGCATTCCCTCGTGAACACACACAATCAATAACCACTATGGCATTCCCAACGTTCCCTCATTAACACACAATCAATAACCACCACGGCATTCCCAGCATTCCCTCGTGAACACACACAATCAATAACCGCCACGGCATTCCCAGCATTCCCTCGTGAACACACACAATCAAACCACTATCATTCCCAACGTAACACACATCAATAACCACCACAGCATTCCCATTCCCTCGTGAACACACACAATCAATAACCGCCACGGCATTCCCAGCATTCCCTCGTGAACACACACAATCAATAACCACTATGGCATTCCCAACGTTCCCTCATTAACACAATCAAAAACCGCCACGGCATTCCCAACCTTCCCTCATTAACACACAATCAATAACCACCACGGCATTCCCAGCATTCCCTCCTGAACACACACAATCAATAACCACTATGGCATTCCCAACATTCCCTCATAACACAATCAATAACCGCCACGGCATTCCCAGCATTCCCTCATGAACACACACAATCAATAACCGCCACGGCATTCCCAGCATTCCCTCGTGAACACACACAATCAATAACCGCCACGGCATTCCCAGCATTCCCTCGTGAACACACACAATCAATAACCGCCACGGCATTCCCAGCATTCCCCCGTCATAACCCCAAGCATTCACACAATCAATAACCGCCATGGCATTCCCAGCATTCCCTTCTGAACACACACAATCAATAACCGCCATGGCATTCCCAGCATTCCCTCATGAACACATATAGTCATGTGTACGCACCTCCACTCTGGTCCTGTAGAACTCAATGTCGTGGAGTTTCTCTTTGTAGCGCATCATTTCACTCTCCAGTTTGTCCACTCTGACGGCCTTCTCTCGGAGCGCGTCCAGCTCATCACGATACGCCCGCAGCGAACGCGCATCACACATCAACTGCAGGTTCTGACAAACACACACAACAGCAAATTATACTTTTGCACTTCTTTAAATGTGTCTCTTTTTACAACAAATTTCAATCTTTGTAAACACACAAAACTATTTTTGGAATAGATACAAATAAAAATTCTGCCATTATTTAGGCAGACTCATGCATAGATATCTGTATGTATTTACTACGCCTGATCTGACCGCTCCAGACACAACCGCTATATTGGAATGGTCAACATTTCAGGTGTTGTTCATCAGTCACAGTAAATACCAATGATTTTTCATTGAAAATGCCACAACATTGTGCAGCCTTCGGTTGTGAGAGCCACAGATATACGGCAGGATTCTCTGATGATCAATCACATTTATCAGAGTTTTATGCAATATTCTTTTTGATTTACCACATACAGAATTATCTAACATTAACTCTTTCCCTGCCGTTGACGGAATTTTCTGGCAATCCCTGTTTTTACTGTTATACAGTAGGGGGGCGCTATCACGCATCTGAAAGAGTACAGAATCTCTGGATCAAAACACAGGCGAAGAAGCAGCAGAAACAAGTGATAAAACTTTGATTATGCAAGCTGTAGCCTTTGACAAAATAATGATTTTATCAGCTTTTTGTTCAAAATGTTGCTTTTTTTTTTAATAAAACTTGCCCACATTCAAGTGTTGATAAAAAAAGAAAAAGAAGTTAGAATACTTTTTTTTTTCTTTCTTTTTTTTGATATTTTGTATATACGTGTTCAGATATTTATAAAACAAAATATTCTGGGGGCCATGAAAGTTTTGTGAGAATTATCAATAATGCTGGCTCTGCTGGCAACTTTTTAAAAACGCTGGCGGGGAAGAGTTAATGGTAAACCAATGCAGCAGAATGATATAGATATTCATACAGGAACCGCTGCTGTGAGCTTTCATTGTATGGAAAAGAGCAGAATAAAATCTCCTCAAACATTCTCTTCTTGTATTCCACAAAAGAAAGTAAAGCGAGTCTGGAACAAAATATTTTGGTCTGAACTATGGCTTTAAGAGCCTGGACTGCTGCGTGTGTGTTTATTTATCACTGTATCATGCCACGGATCGACAGAGTGATACCGCAGCATCTATAAATACACACGTGATGATTGGCTGAGCTGTTATTGGACGTGTAAAGCTGTGGCATGTAATTAGTTAAAGGATTTACTGTAATCATGACACATTAGGACTCGCAATTACGACCACAGAGATTTAGCTGAGCTCAGTGTCACACAGGAACGTGTTTTTTTATTTGATAGACAGGTGAGGTGACGTCTCACTTCCTGCTGCAGTCTCTTCACTTCTGCCTCCATGTTGTCCAGCTCCTGCCTGCAGTCCAGCAGCTGTTCAGTCTTCTCCTCTCTGAAACACATCAACACACCGTTAGCCTGCAGAAGCGGGTGTGACCTACAGGTTAAAGATCTGGGCAGCTGGTTTAAGCCTCAGCGAGGTTAATTCAGCTTCAGTAACATGACCGTGACGTCACTCCAGCCGCCGAAGCTGTGATAATCCTACTGTAAGACACTCTGGATGAGAAAACATCTACTAATTAACTTTACTAGAGACCAGATGACTTGATAAAATGCACATGAACTAAACGAATCTCCATCATGATCAGTGGCGTGACTGTGGGGAACAGGAAGTGGAACTGTGCGATTCTTTTATGGCACACTGATTAAAATAGACTGTCCTCCTTTACCCTGCAGTGAAAGACACAGAACAGAAGGCAGGTACGGAGCCGCGGCCTCATTAAATCATCCTGAACGGGAAACTGCGTGCAAACGTTCTGCATGCATACAGTACAAAGTGCCAAAGGTCATCTGATCAAGCCACGGACACCTTACTGTTGTCTTTACGTTAATGTGTTTTAATGCTTGTAGGAAAAGCTCTCTCATCGGACAAGAATTGATATTTTGTTCAAACAACTTCATGCACAGGCGTTTCACTTGCCGATCATGTAAACTCCACACTTTTAACAAAGAACCGCTGTCGCACCTCAGTAGTTGACCTTCTCATCAGTGTCCAACATTATATATTCATTTTATTGAAGGTCAAATCTTTATTTGTTGCCCATTCAGACAGGGCATTTTTGTACATGTACATGTCTTACAGCACATGTAAACGGTAAATTATTTAAAGCCGAGCGAGTTGTGTTCATCCTCGCTACAGCAGTGAACATCAGATCAGCGGACGGACGAGACACCGCGATATATATCGAGATGCTCAATCTGAAATCTGAACACAGATTAATGCTTTTTAAGGGCTGCACATTCACCTGAACTCAGCTTGTGTAGTTATTCACTGTGGTTATATAATTATGTGATGATAGATAACAGCTTTTATTAGTACAGTAACTGAATGTAAATGATTGATCAGGGTTACCAGGATGTCACAGAAGCAGTTCAGAGAACTTTAGTTCCTACGCAAACTCTCATGCCTGTGAAAAGGCAAATCATGTGTGCTCTACTGTAGTCATTACCGTTACGGTCAGTGGGTAACGCATTACAAGTAACACGAGTTATGTAATCAGATTACTTTTTTTAAGTAACTAGTAAAGTAACGCATTGCTTTTAAATTTACAACAAAATATCTAAGTTACTTTTTCAAAAAAGTAATGCTAGTTACTTTGTTTTCCCATTCATAGACTGACCTCTCTTGTCCCCATGTTGAGAGAAATCAGGAGTAAGGTTGCACTTCCTTCAGTCTGAGGCTTATTCATTTCACTTTAGGTATGAAAGGGCCTTTACATTTGCCAAAAATAGAACTTTTATTTATTTTTTTGTTAAAAATCAAACAAGCAAGCCCAGCCCAGGTGAGGAAAAGTAAGGCAAGAGTAATGCAATGCATTACTTCTCATAAAAAGTAAGTAATGTAATTAGTTACTTCTTCAGGTTTTAACACAATATTGTAATGAAAGTTGCTTTTCAGTATAACAATATGGTGTGAAGTTCTGTGTAAGTCAGTTTTTTATGTTTCTTCTGATTCCTTTATCATTGTTTTATTTATTTTACATTGAAACTATATGCTTTATTTTACATTCTGAGTTGCACAGATGTTTTTGAATATTTTTATATTGATATTGTGTGATTGTATTATTTGATGTTATGCTTGTGAAGCACTTTGAGTTGCATTTTATGAATGAAAAGTGCTATACAAATAAATGTTCATTATTATTATTACTTTTAAAAGTAACTTTCCCCAACACTGTTTATGGTTACTGTTTCTCAAACTCTGCAAGAGCTTGATCATCAGAAAATAATTCAGAGGAACAGGAAGTACTTTAAGAGCGCAGACACACCCCTGAACTGAATCACGATGAGCTTCTCTAATGGATTCCAGTAAAGCAGCAGTGATGCACCTGAGAGCAACTTCCCCTCATTTAAAGCACTTCCCCTGGCGCTCGTCAGGTCAGTATTGTCTGCGGACAGAGAGGAAGCTGAATAATTGATGTCTCAGATACTCACAGCTCCTGCCGCAGGCGTCTGATCTTGGCTTTAGCGTCGGCCAGCTCCACAGACAGGTGCTGCACGCTCTCCGTGCGTCTCATGCTGGGCGACTCGCTGGGCGACGGGGCGGCGTGGACCGCAGGAGACGCGTGACCGCAGTCCCGCTCCAGAGTCAGAGACACGATCGTCTGACATCAGGAACAAACACACAGATTCAGCTGAGCATCATGGGTACTAACACTGTGATCAATGCAGCATCAGTCGTCCTGCTCTTCACTACACAATAAACTAGTTTTGTGTCTTACTGTAATAGGGCACACATTACATGAGTCGATTACAATACACAAGCATTTGATTTGAACTGCTCCTGATTTTGAGTTAACATTGATTACTGTGTTTATATATCAGATAAAACACGTCAACTATTCTAAGGCAAAAAATCTCTACAGTGATCTGTCACGCCACATTAAAGAGCATCTAAATCACAATTATTGACTGAATTTAGTGATGAAACTGACAGAATTGTAAAGCTGAGGCTTTGTTTCATATCAAAAGTGTCAAAGATTATTGTGATTATTGGATGGCAGGAGCTGCAAAGCTGAAAATGTTCACTGAAGTTTTGTTCAACTGAAAACAGCACAGACTGAAAGATCAATTCTTGGGATTTAAGAATTGATATCGAGATCATTAAAATGAAGATCAAATTGAGAAACTGATAGTCAACCCAACCCTTTACACTTAAAAATAAATGTTCTTCATTGGCATTGATGGTTCCATAGAAACTTTATAGTGGAAAAAGTTTCTTTATGTATTTATAAAAATGGCTCTGATCACTTAAAAGTTCTTTGGGGAACAAAAAATGAGTCGCTGTGAAAACCATCTTTTGGTGGAGAGTGTCATACTATTTATTTAAATGATGTGGAATATGTATCTTGAATATAAACCTGAGTGAGTCACATGGTCATTGATTAACCCCATGCACTGATACAGCAGCGAGCGTTTTCATTGGTTACCTCGGCGTGTTGGTCTCTCTCGTCTACGAGGCGCTTGAGGTTAAAGGTCAGGTCTCTGACAAGCGTGTCTTTATCGTGCGGGACGGACTCGCTCTCCTCCACACACTGAAGGTCAAAGACGTTCTCCTGGTTATGGGTCACCTTCACACACACACACACACACACACAACAGAGGGTCAGAGGTCAGCAGCCCAATGAGCTTCACTCATGTTGTCATGTGACACAGACCTCTTGGATGTGAGCGGCAATGGCTGCCTGCATGTCATAGTCCAGCGTCTGGATCCTGTCGATGTATTCCTCCTTCCTGTTGCACTGGAACACACACAGAGAGAGAGGCAGTGTGAGTGTGATGATCACGTGACCCGTGTGTGTGTGTGTGTGTGTGTGTGTGTGTGTGAGTCTCACCTGTACAGCGCAGCCCAGCAGCAGCAGCAGTAGTTTCCTCATCTCCTCCAGTCCTTGCTCTGAAAACACACACACACACACACACACACACACACACACACACATCAGCAGCTGCTGCATCACAGAAACACACGCTAAACTCTGACGGCTGCCTTCAACACTGACATATAATACTCTAATAAATATGACATTTTGAAATGGAAACATTTATATTCACGTATCAAATATGATACAGTAGCTGTACAGTCCAGCCAGATCGCACTCATCCTCATGACTCTCTCTCGTCTGTGACGCTCAACACTGAGATAAAGTCAGTCACATGTTCAGAATGAATGAGGGGACATGCTGCTGATTGGGTGGACATGTCTGAACTGAAGATCTGCAGAGAGATCAACATGAAGTGAACCTCTGACTCACGACCAAGTCTCATGGTGTCTGTAATGTGTGTTCCTGACAGGAAACGCAGGCTGACATGGACATTGAGGCTCTGAACACTGCAGCACTTCCTGTGCAGGACTTCCTGTGACACTGCTGAGGACTCAGCACATGACCTCATGCAGTGACATCACTGACTACAGCACTGCCTTCACTGGCTTAAATAAACACTCTCACATTCAGAGGGTTGTTTCTCCAAACATTTTAACGGACTCTGTGACATTCAAAGACCAAGAGCAAACCACAGCCATCCAATCAAATCAAGCTCCGCCCTACATCTGTTCTTGTTTGAGAGGCAGTTTCACTCAGATATATGGCACAACTAACCCTTCGCCGGGAGTTTGATTGACAAGTGATCTAACCAATCATAACACTGAATCCGCCATTTTGTCCAACAAAGCAGTCAGGTGTACTGACGTCTTTCAGCGTTTGAAACAACATTCCTTCTGATGTTCATTCACGTTTATTTGATGCTATAAATGAACTAGCAGGAAGAGATGATTGGTTCACGAGCCTCTTGAGCTGAGGAGCTACAGCAATCTGTCACGACACATTAAAGAGCCACAAAACGGCTTTTATTGTTTGAATTTCTTAAAAAACTACACAGTTTGAAAGCTGGGACTTTGTTTAATATCATAAGTAACCTGCTCTGTCTTGTCTGTCGACGTGTTGTCAGTGTCCTCTTTGCTCCGTAATGTATTTTTCACTTTGTGGCGTGACAGCGCCACGGCTTGTTGGACAAAGGGTCGATTCTATTTATAATTTAGCTTATTCTGAATAGAAATATTATTTATATATTTTTTTAAATCTTCAGAATTGCATTAAAAATGCAAGAATTGTCTTTGTCCTGCACTGTCTGTTCATCCACTTCATGCTGTGATCTTTATGACATCAGATGCAGTGACGACACCATCAGCGCGTCATGACGGTCACTCACTCATCCTGACCTCATCAAACTCAGTTCAGCTCTGTTATGAGACAGAGGTGTGTCTTAATCATATCTGCTAGTCACAGCAGTTATTAGAGGACAGTCATTTCTGCAGGGAACATTTTAACCCTTAAATGCACAAATGTTTCACCAATCATTCTGACATATTCAGGTCTTTAGCGACCCGGATCTGTATCTAACACAGATGGATCTCTAACTGCCGCAATAGCATAAAACTCTCCTGATATTTTGGTAACAATTTCAAAAGAATAAAATAAAGCTGATTACCGTTGAAACGGGGAAGGGTTCAATTTGAGCAGATGTTTTTCCCATCATCACTGTCCTCGTCAGAGCTCATTTCCCCAGGCTCATATTCACCATCTCAAACATATTCTCAAAACTATCGCTTTCAATGTCTTCATAAATCAATATTTTGATTGCTGACAGCTTCTTCACCAGATCCACCATCAGCGTCACTGATATTTGATTCGTACAGTACTTGCTCTACAGTAAATCACTGAGTCATTTCAAGTTTTGCTGATGTCATGTTTTATGTCTGCAGTAATTATGAGTGAAACATGATGTCATCATTGTGTATCAGACACTGCCTCAGGTGAACTGCACTTCAGACTCATCAGAGATTCAATTACTGTTGTGCAGAAAAAATACTTGCACTATTACATTCCTCGGGTCGCTAATGACCCTATAAATTCATTAGAAAACAGCCATTCTTTCATGTTTTTTCTTATTATATTGTTTATAATGAATAGATTTAGGAATAATAAGAAGGTTGATGTCTTACTTTAAATAATGAATGAGAGGGAGGATAGTGAATGACGTCCATAAAGACCAGAGGTGTGTGTTTAAGGGTTAATGTGAGAGATGAGATTGTCATGGGTAGTGAATATTTCTTCCACTAATAATGTGTGATTTATGATAAGGCAGGTCACTGATAAACCTGAATTACTGATGATCAGATGTTAAAGACAGTAAATAATCTAAAAAATCTGTAAGAGAGCAAACATACATCTGTGCTGGGAATCATTTATATCACTGATCCATTATTTAAATTTTTAATCACACATCATTGTTTAACATCTATGATTATTGTATAACTATTGTAATTAATGTTTAACATCTCTATGTCAAGTTCCTCTGGATGTTGAGAAGCAGTTTGGTGGAATAACGTGTTGAATGTGACGTGTTGGACGCACCACTGAGAGGAGTCCTGCCCAACACCAGCACGTTAGGAAGTGACATCACCACCAGCTGCTGCAGCGTCTCCTGGAAGACAAGCACACGCATGAACAAAACTTCACCGAACGTCATTTGTAGATTCTGCCATCCAATAATCACAATAATCTTTCATACTTCTGATATGAAACAAAATCTCAGCTTTCAAATTCTGTCAGTTTCATCACTAAATTCAGTCAATAAATGTGTTTTTGTGTCTTTAATGCGTGTGACAGATCATGAAGTGATCATCTCTTCCTCTTTACTACATGTTACAGCAGCAAATAAACATGAATGAACATCAGAACACAGATACAGAACAACACTAAAATGAATCATGTGATCCATCAGTGTTTCAACCACAGAAACACATCAATAAAGCAGATGGAGAACAATATGATCCGCTAACGTCACATTTACCTCAGAAAAGACATTCAGTGACCATAAACGACTTGGAGTAGAAACACAATTATATCATTAAAACGTTATTATTACAAAATCATTATAATCAAAACTCCCTTATGTGCAAATCGGTTGTTAAAGGATTAGTTCAGTTTAAAATGAAAATTAGCCCAAGATTTACTCACCCTCAAGCCATTCTAGGTGTATGACTTTCTTCTTTCTGATGAACACAATTAGAGAACATAATAAATATCCGACGCATTCCAAGCTTTATAATGGCAGTGAATGTGATCAACGAGGATGAGCTGAAGAAAGTGTCTCCATCCACATCCATCCATCAATAACGTACTCCACACGGCTCCGGATGGTAATAAAGGCCTTCTGAAGTGAAGCGATCCGTTTGTGTAAAAAAAAAAAAAAAAAAAATCCATATTTAACAAGTTATGAAGTAAAATATTTAGCTTCTGCCAGACGCCTTCTATATTCAATTAAACGAAAAAGGTAGTTTTTTTCTCTTTTTTCAAAGTTGAAATGGAAGGGGTCTGGCAGAAAGCCAAATATTTACTAATAAAGGCTAGAAGGCCTTATTAACCCTCCGGACCAGTGGAGTACGTTTATGATGGATGGATGTGGATGGAGCACTTTCTTCAGCTCATACTCGTTGATCCTCCTCACTGCCATTATAAAAGCTCGGATGCGTTAGGATATTTATTAATATTTCTCTAATTGTGTTCATCAGAAAGAAGAAAGTCATATACACCGAGAATGGCTTGAGGGTGAGTAAGCTTGGGCTAATTTCATTTTACAACTGACTAATCCTTTAAAGTGGACCTATAACGCTCCTTTCACAAGATGTAATATAAGTCTCTGGTGTCTCAGAATGTGTCTGTGAAGTTTCAGCTCAAAATACTCCACAGATCATTATTATAGCTGGTCAATTTGCCCCTATTTGGGTGTGAGCAAAACACACCGTTTTGTGTGTGTCCCTTTTAATGCAAATGAGCTGCTGCTTTCAGAAGGGCGGAGCTTTAACAGCTCAACAACACAAAGCTGGAGAATCTCACACAGCCAAATGAGATTTTCAGTAACGTGTTCAGCTTACATTGTTCAAACCGGAGTCGACACTGATGGAGACTCAGGAAGAAGTTACAACTTTAGACGTTTCTGAATGGTTAGTGGATAAAATTGATGTAGTTGCTGTGGAGTTGATCACTCATCCACTACATGTGCCGTCATGTTCATCTTTGTGTGAATTGACCCCGTTTGTGAAGCAGTCCGGCGTAAATGACGCCATGAAACACAACTCTACTACAACAACTCTCCTCTTCTCTAAAGCAGCCACATGGCCCGCCCCCTTTATTTTGTTTCCAGGGGCAGTTTATGTACATTTTTGGGTTTGTGATGTCACTAACCCAGGAAGAAGCTCATTGTAGTCCCTACCAGCCATCTATAAAAGAAATTATCTCCTTGGCATTGAACTTTGAGTGTTGTAACTTTGCAGATGTTGTTTATGATCAAACAGCAACATTACACACTAACTAAAGTTAAAACAGTCAAATCATAATCAAAGACCCCTTTAAATTTAATCTTTAATATTATAGTAATGTAAAGTTTCCTCTGGACGCCCGACACACAGACAGGAGCAACGTTTAGAAAACTCTGAAGCCATTTCAACAACGAGCCCTGCAGGAAACGCAGGCGTAACAGAGTCAGTGTTGTCAAGTTCATCAATTATGAAACGAGTACAGCTCTACAGGAGACAATAGTGTGGTTATTCAGCTCAGTCAAATATTAAGTGTTGTAAACTCCATCTGAACTCCAGATTGTGTGTTGATGTTATTTAACACTGAATCAGCTGCTTGTGCCCGAGTCTGAGTCGCTGAAGGGTTTGTGAGCACGAGTCTGAGCGTCCCGTCAGCGCCGCTACTAGATTAACTGATAATAGTCTCATCAGTGCTTAAGAGCAGCTGTAATCACAGAGGTCACGTGTGAGCGACTCATTGTCAGTCCAGGACGAGAGCCGCCCGTGTGCTGCAGCTGTGTGCGGATCACACGTGTTTCCATAGCAACGCCGCCGCATTCACCCGCTCGCACTGATGAATGAGCCGTCCTGCAGCTCAACACTAGAGGCCAGGGGTTCAAATCCGACTTACGATGTGAACATAAACGCATTTATCCAAAGCATCTGCCAAACGCATAAAAATGTAAACATAAAAAGAATGACATCAAGATCATCCTGATGCACGAGCAGCAGAGCAACACACACACACACACACACACACACACACACAGACGTGCAGTAACACGCCAGTCATCATCTCAGGGGCTGCTATGACAGGAATGCAGCACAAACACACGGTCCGGAGACTGAACAGCAAATCTGACACAAACTGAAACACACGCCAGCTGAAGGACGCGAGTACGGCCATTACATCTCACATGAAGCGTCACATGACTTCAGATGGCTTGACCTAAAGGTCATATGAACCACTGCTGACCAGCAGAAACACTGGAGGTGTGTGTGTGAAAACACAAGCTCTGGTTGAATGTACTTTCGTTCCTGCGATCACAGACTCCTGAACTGAAGCTGTAATCTCGACAGGATCCTGTCAGTCATTACTGTCACAATAACAACTGATCCGCATACAAACATTGAAATTAAACATCAAGTAGTTTTTATGAATATAATGAATGTGTAATATAGTGCACATGTTTATCAGAACGCTCTTCTAGAGTTATTTTTAACTGAGTCACTGAATGTCTTTTCTGAGGTAAACGTGACATTATTGTTCTCCAGCTGTATTTATCAGAAACTTCACACTTTCTCAGCTCTGGTCAGGACTCTTCACTACTGATGTGTGTTCATGTCATGTCCTCCCAGAAGCCCCTGTGGTCATGTGACCCGTTTGATGAATAACTGCTGGCCGTCAGTGTGTCGCTCACCTGATAGTAGCTCTTGATCTGCTGCACGAGGATGGACAGGTTCTGGATGCGCAGCGTCGGGTCGTTGTTCACCTTCCTGTGGGGTCTCTGGACGCTCGACTGCGGGTTACTGTCACGACAGACAACACGTGTGTTCAGCTCATCACATGATCACTCATCATCACATTTACACTGAAACGTATTCATATTTCTCATCGACTGTCAAGCCTTCTTTATATGGAAGCTCGTTTCCTCCACGAAATAAAAAGGTAATTGTGACGTCAGAGAGTCAAAGTCAGAAACGAGCTTCCACATCATATCTTTACATTCATATTCTGTCCACTAAAATATTTTTTCTTTATAAAAAGAAAATTTGCAATAAGCTGGAAATGATGTAATATAACAGCACAGATTGGGCAGGACATACGAGAAGCGTGACTGCTTTTAAGATGCTCTCAAGACAATCACATGACTCAATCATGTGACAAATCAAACGTTGAAGTGTGAGAGCAGAAATACAGGTGTTCAAGATCAGTGTTTTAAAGGAGTGATGTCATGATCACAGACAGTCATCAGAAGAGAGACGGTCAGTGACATCATGATGAAGCACACGCTGACATCACAGACACATGTGACTCCACTCACACGTCCAGCTCTGCTACTGCCGTCACATGAATGTGCTCTCTCTCTGCTCATCATGTGATGTGATGTGATGCATGTGTGTATGAGGCGTGACGGCCTGTGTCTGTGACTGATGACATCATCGTCACTCCTGGCTGTGATTGGTCAGGTGTGTCTGAGTGCTGGTTTCATCACCTGATCATCATTGATTCATGTTCAGTGGGCTTCATGTCACACTTCATCTGCCATCACACGCCTGACAGCATGTGTGTGTGTGTGTGTGTGTGAACTGGTTTGACCTACATTATCAGTGCGCTCATAATGTAGTGTGTGTTGAGGTTTCACGTCCAGCAGTTACTGTAATTCAGACTGATAAAAGAACAGACTAATCTATTTTTATTTAAAAATGCAGAACGTTTCTGTGAGAGTTATGTTTAGAGGACAGAAAATATGTTTAGCTCAGTATAAAAACCATTACACCAATGGAAAGTTCTCATAATGATGCCTGCGCCAGTGTGTGTGTGTGTGTGTGTGTGTGCGTGTGTGGCTGTTCAGTAATAAGCAACATTCACACACACACTGAAGCGAGATGGACAGCATATGGACAGCTGTAATCACCACACACACACACACACACACACACACACACAACAACAGTCATTAACAGCACTGACATGCTGCTCCATCAGTCAATACACACACAATGACACACAGCCCCGAGCACTAGTGACTAACCTACTTCTGACAGACACACACACATCCACACACCACACCAACACACACACACACACACACACACACACACACACACACACACACACATTTGTTTTGCTGTCTTATTGAGGACATTGCATAGACTTCCACTGATTTTATATCAGGTCAATGACATTTTCTATCACCTGACCCAACCCCTACTCCTGAACCTGCCCATCACAGAGACATGTGACCATAACAGATTTAAATAAAGACATCTTTTGGTTGACTTAAAGCCTTTTAAACCAGTGAGACCAGTCAAATGTCCTCTCTGGTGGGTTGTGAAAGTATTTCACAATATAAGTGAGGACATTTGGCCTCACAAGAATAGTCAAAACAAACACACTCTCCAGTCACACACACAACACACCACACACACACACACATCATAATGTTGTTTTTATGATGTGGAAGCTGACATTATCAAGTATGTCATTGATTTTGTAAAGAACAAACACAAACAGGTCTTGATTGTTGACTGTGTGGAGACGTCTATCAGAATACAGCTAGAATGAGCACAAACATCAAAAAACACAAAAATGACACTGTGTGTTTTTAGTGATGATGTCAATTAGCAGAAGGTATATTAGGGCTGTTTCTGCAGTATTTTAATGTAAAGTCCATTCATCAACATTAACAATCACAACTATAATATCAAGGGAAATAATCAACAGTTTAGTGTTGTCAAAAGTACAGACTTCGGTACCAAGACAGTACTGAAATTTAAGAAATGTGACGATACCAGCATTTCCCCCTTGCGCTTTGAGCAGATTCATGAACACCTCTGATTGGCCACTGTGTTCACGTGCTCAACAGATACATCTGTGATTGGCTGCAATGATCAACGCTTCAAAAACATGTTGTAAACAGTCATCAATGACTCTCTTCACTGAGCGTTTGAAAGCAGGCGTCTATGGTGGACCGTCCGCGTGTGTGTTGATCATTGTAGCCAATCACAGACACATCTGATGAGCACATGAACACAACGACCAATCAGAGGTGTTTACGAATCCGCTCAACAGCACTCAAAGTGTCACATTTTTAAAATTTCAGTACCGACTTGGTACCGAAGTCAGTACTCTGGACAACACTACAACAATTATGATTAGTTTCATAATCCCGCAGCCCTAATTAACCATCAGATTAAATAGGCTAATTAACCTAATTACACATGTCATGTTCTTCATGTACAGCAGTGGCTAAAGTGACGTCCGGAGAGGAAATGGTTTTTAATGACCCTAAGTTCGATTAAACCATCAAAATATGAGGAAAATATTTATAATTTTTTAAATATTTTAAATATGAAGGAAAAACAAAACACTAAACTTGGTTAAGGTGTTTATCTGACAAAATTATTTGGCAAAAAAAGGCAAACTGCAGCTACAGGTTTTATTCTACTATGCAATAAAAAGCATAGAAGATCAAAAAGCTGACAGGAAAAAGCAAACATTGACTACAACATGATCAGTTATTAATATTTGGTTGGTTCACATGCAAAAACACATGTTTTTGCATGTGTTCATAATTTCTTTGTACGACAGCCTGGACAAAAATTATGTTTCATTGCGTTTATTATCACAAATAAAACAATCGAATCCAAGCACAACTACACAATATGCTTAAAAAAATCTCTAACACATTTTTAATAATATCTGAATAAAGGGTGAGGATGTCAGTTTTGAACATCACTTTTGGCCACTACTGTAGATCACACATCCACACCGGCCCATAGAGGGCGCTGATTCAAATACATAATGCATCTTTGGTCTCTAAAGTGACATCAAACGGTTTAGGAGCCGTTCACACCGAATGCGTTTATTTATTCCACTGCGCTGCAGTGTTTTACATGCGCTAGACAGACGTGTTTGACCGCGGCGCTCGCGTGTTTCACAGCGCCTCACATGACAACACTCTAAACACACTCAGGTTCAACTTTACAAACCCGTCTCTAGATGATTTAAATCATTTAAACTCTGCAGTATACACCGGGTCCAAAACAAAACTATTCTTCAAACTGTGAATGGATTATACAGCGCTGGAGCTGTCAATCATCAGTTCAGTTCTGCACTCCCGATCAAAACTCCCGCTATAATCAACGAATCAGACGACAGAGAACAATCAGTGTCTTATTAACGGCTCTGCTCTGTGTTGATTAATCAGAGGACTCACAAGAGCGCAGAACTTGTGTTGAATGAAACTCAGATGGTTTCAGATTTCTTCTGCGCAGTGATTCATTTAAACTCCTCTGATTGGCCGTTGCATTCATGCACTCAGCAGAAATCTCTGTGATTGGCTACAATGCTCAACACTGCAAAAACACACTGCCCCTAATAGTCGACTAATCGTTAATCGTTAATTGACCAAAAAAAATTCTTGGTTAGGAAAAAAAAGTCTGTGAAGGACAGAGGTTAACGGCGGGTCCTTGTGGTAATTACAGTCAGGCAGGAAATCCAAACATTCGCCATCATGCATCGACCTCAAAAGGGGCTTTCACACCGAGTTCTAGGAACTCAATTATAGGAACTAGCCACCAGGACGCTTCAGAGAAATAACAGTTCCCCAGGGCTGTTTTCCTGGTTGCATTTGCACCGGCAGCAGGAACTCTGAAGTGACGTAAGCTGCGCTTGTTGTTATGACTTTTATTTTGACGGCTCTGAGAACAGCTCAGCCGGAGCCTGAGCACACGGCGCTCGCATTCATTCGTTTACGATCCGTTTAACAGTCCTGTCTGACACGTTATTAGCTAGAACTGTTATACAAAGAAAGAAGACAGTATATGCAAGAGTATTAGCGTTTGCTGTGTGGGTTATGTCCAAAAACAATCATGTTTCGCTTGTTCCCCTCAAAGTTGCGTTGGATTTTAACTCGAGAGGTCCATCTATCATTGTTTTCCATGTTTGTAGAGATAGTTTGTGGAGTAAATATAGGCTATAACTGTGGGTGTTCAGGGCCTTAATTTAAAATGGCGGGTGCCGGTGTCTCGCGTGCGTTTGACCAATCAGCGTACACTCACTGATAGTTCCTACAGTGCTGGTTTAGACCCTACTCTGCAGGAGGAGCTAATCTAGTTCCCCAAAAGGAGTTCCTAGAACTAAAATATTTCCCAGTTCCTGTGGTGTGAACACGGCAAAACCCGGGTACTTCCACCAATGGTTCTAGGAACTATGAAAAGGTTCCTCTGGTGCGAAAGCCCCTAAATATGGCTTATCATTTGAAACATAGTGGCAACTCTACATAGCCGCTCGCTCTAATGTTCACATAGATAATGTGTTATTAGGCTCATATCCAAGTGTTTGTGCACTTTACTGCACGACATGGAGGCGCCGGTGCGATCACTTGCAGTTCCTGACAACAGCGGAAACAACTTAAAATACTCCGTCATTTTTGGTCACACAGCGTAACGCATCATTTGAAACGGTAAAGGGTCTCCTTTTATTCGTGTGCACTCACAATAACAACAAAACATTGTGCTTTTGTAAAATAAAGAAAACAAACAGGGTGTGCTTTCCGCTGTCTCGGTCTGGAGCGCGTCACAAAATAACCCAAAACTCGGCGCGTACTCTTGCGTCTCAGACATGAGGAATACATCTACAGAACGCTTGAGCGATTGTCAACCGATTCAAGTGGAGAACAAATATTCCCAGATTATGTAATCCGTAGGAAACATGCATATAGGCGCGTCCACTGCTGCAGAGATGACGAGTCACGTCAACCTCATCTCCACAGCCGAAAACATTATCAGTAAATTATTAAAATGTTCAGACAGTCTCCGTGCTGTTCTTTCACGACACATTCATAATCATTACGTCTGCCGGTGCGCTTGAACGCTGATTAGACTGTGTGTTATATAGGCAATTAAAGGCTCAATATTATGATTATTATGGCTTATTAATATACACGTGTGATTAGTCGACTAATCGCTTAAATGAACGACTACTGGTCGACTAGAAAATCTTTAGTCCAAGGACAGGCCTGGCAAAGTGATATCAGATAAAACAGAAGAAAACATAATGCTGTAATTAACACTTTTCACAATTAAGCGATCGTGACTGCAGTTATTATAATGAGTTCTGATGTGACATCACTCTCACAGCGAATGACCGGCACACTGTCTGGATCAATATCCCAACATCCCTGTGTTCAGAAGAGAGTCTCGGGATACAGTCGCGTTTCAAGACCACTGAGCAACACCTGCACTGCTGCACAGACGCCCGCGCCGCTGACACGAGCTGAACAATCATGCGCTTGTGTGCGTGTGAGAGTGTGTGTGAGTGTGAGAGAGAGTGTGAGTGAGTGAGTGTGTGTGTGCAGCAGCTGAACATATCACACACACACACCAATCCATCAGCGAACACACACACACACACACACACTGTGTGTCATTCACTGAACTCTTCATGTCTTGAACACAACACACACAGTCATTAAAACGCTGCATGATGAAGATCTGAGGTGGACGCTGATATTTAGCAGTAATTCTGATGGACTCTGAACCGGTCAGAGCTGAAGCTGGAACACTGTCTCCACCAATCAGAAGCTAGAAACTGCAGTTAGTGACTAAACAGCTAGTTTTGATCCTCAAATCTGATTGGCTGCACTGTTTGTGTCACAGACTTATTGAACTGCTGTATAAATCAGTATGACCCTCATAATCACAAACTTCAGTCATGTGACCATCTACGGCCTAATAACAGTTGTGATGATCCTGTGAGTGATATAATTCAAATATAACATGATTCAGCATCATAATGGACTGAGTGATTTACATGACATTATATATGTATGTAATACACACACACATATATATATATATATATATATATGAGACAAAGCACAGTAGTGTAAATGATGTAAATGGGGATTCTCCAGATCTTTACTCATCGATCAGTTTTACTCACATCTGAATCATGATGTCGTTCAGATAAACTCCGTCCACTAAAGTCATGAAGTCCGTCAGAGGAGATCCATCAGAGATGAGCTGAGAGACCGTCTTCACCTGCAAACACACACACACACATGAACGCGCCGCACACACACACACACACACACCACACACACGATGATCTGATCTGAGGGCGCGCGCTCACCCAGCACACCAGGGCAGACTGCAGAAAATCCTCCAACAAAGGCGTGAAAACTTCCTCCATCGTGTCCGTCGGGTGTGGATCAGATCTGGGCAGGAGTGTGTTCAATGCGCGATCATTCTGTCGACATTCGTCGCATTATGTTCATCCACATCCAGCAGCGGGAATGCGGGAGAATCCTGCTGTTCCCAGCCCAATCCAGCCGGACACACTGAGGCGATCCTCGCGATTATTCTCCGCCAGATGACCGCGGCGCGATCCCTGCCTTCATCCCGAGTGAGAAGCCGTTGTTTTCCGTTAGATTCGGCGTGACGTGTCGAGCTTCCAACGGGAAATGCGCGGCGGCGCGTCGAGCGCGTGTGTGTGTGTCGGGCACGGGCGTGTGCGACTGAAACAAAGCGCCGCCTGTACTACAGCAAACACACTAACGAGGGCACTGATTTACTGCCCACTTCCGCCGCACATTGAGGATGACTGTGTGCATTCAGCTTTATCTCTGTGTTTTCCTCTGCTGTACACTCAGTAAATAATAATAGACTGAAGGTGAAGACACCGCCCTACTGCAGACCGCGCTGTACACTACAGTATGCGAAGTGCCCTGTCCAGTCAGCATCTCAGACATGAACACTGCGTGTCTATGTCTCCCTCATTCACACAGTACTGTATGCGCAGAACGGGTACAGCAGATATCATACACACTGCACACTACTGTCCTCAGAGTAGTATGGTAGTGTGCCATTGCGAACACGCCCACTGTGTGCTGCTGTTCCCTTAGTAGGCAACATCCGGAGGGAGGAAGTGTCTGGAAACACTCACTGACTGCGATTGAGACACAGACTCGAGATGAGAAATAATAAACCGTTATAACCCGACACACAGTGTACACTAGCCTGTAGAGCACTATGAAGTACACAAGTCACAGTGAAGAAAGGACAGAAATAACAGCAGTATATCATGATAAAACAAAAGAGATTAATTGATAATGAGTTCATAGAAACAATATGAAGATCTTAATTGTCAAATAAATCATTAGTGACATCTCGTGGCTTCAGGACAGGTCAAATAACTGCTTCACATGATTATAATGAGTCACACAAGAAATGCTTCTGTAAATCATAATTATGTCACAAAAACTACAAATTATGACACATTTATGAAATTAAACAATTATGACAAAAATTATGACAAAAAAATTGAAATGATGACATACTAAGTAATTTATGAAATTAAAAATGTGAAATTATGACGTTAAAAGTCAAAATTAGGACATATTTATATTTAAACTAGGTCATATTTAGAGATGAAATCGAAATTATGACAAAAAGTCGAAATTATGATGTAAAAAGCCAAAATTATGATGTCATATATGAAAAATTTAAATTGACAAAGTCGAAATAATGATTTAATCATCATAATTATGGCATAAAAAGTCGACATACTAAGTAGAAATGATGACTTCAGAGCCTTCAGATGATGTTCTTCAGTATGATGGTGTGAAAGCAGCAGTGATGTTGAGAAGAAACTTTCACAGTCACACAGAGTCTCGTCTCTTAAGACTCTGGTGATTTCACAGCAAGTGTTGACTACATTAATATAAGAATATTAACGCTGATAGAGATATTGTTTTTGATTACTCATTTTAAGAAACAATGATTATAAAGAGTTAACAAGGCGTTAAATGTGACGGTGTAATTTCACATGAACTCTTATGATGACAATAACAGAAAAACTAATGATCTTTATAAGTAATAATATCAAATCTTACATTGTAATAATGGTTTGAAGCTCTTGCTGGGTATAATCATCATTTCTGCAGAATCATCTGAGATGCTCGTGTGTCTCATGGGTTTGTGCTTCATTATAAAGATAATGAACTCTTTCATGTTCATCTGGTGTCTGTAGAGACGATCTGGAGATGTTCAGAGGTGTCCACAGACTCGTGGCAGATGGTTGGGGCGGTCAGCACCTGTCGCTCTGCAGTTGTTCAGGTTCTGCTGATGCAGTGAAGAGCAGACGACACACGGCCACAGACGCAGGATCAGCACTGAGAAACATCCTTCACACACTCAACAGCCTGATCACACCAGATACAATATAATTCATAATAATACCAGAGGAGGCAGTTTCAGGACCCGAGAATGATTTACTGTTTTTATTATTTAAATTTAATTGATGTATTCTCCTAACCCAAAACATAACTGTTGGTGACCCACTTTAGCCTCGTTTGTTTCAATATATGAGCCTCTATTCTGGATTTCAATGCAGTTATCTTTAAAAGAAAGACCTAATTTTTCAACGCTGAAGTAAGTTATTGTCTGTGTGTGTGTGTGAGACTTCAGTTTAGCCGTGGTTTGGGACCCACTTAAATAAACTGTGTTTATGATTATGATCATAAATTTAAATAATATGAAAATAAAACCAGTTTACATCATCAAGCACCATAATGAACTGTTTTTGAAACAGTTGTCTGTTTGTTTAGGGCTTGAATTAGGTCTCCTCTGTTGGAAAAGAATTGGCTAGGTGGCGGTGTCACAAAAAACTAGGGTGCTAGAAATGGAGAGGCTGCTAATGGAGCTAATGTCCAGCTCCACCCTAACCCTAAGCTCCACCCATTACATGTAGAGAGAGGTGGGGCTCAAGGTACTGAAAGAGGTCAGAGAGAGGTGGAGCTAAAGAGGTCTTACAGAGAGAGGTGGGGAGGGCTCAAGCTCCAACCTAAAGAGGTCAGGTACAAAGAGGTCAAGCTCCACCCATTACATGTAGAGAGGTGGGGCTGAAAGAGGTCAAGCTCCACCCATTACATAGAGAGGTGGAGCTAAAAGAGGTCAAGCTCCACCCATTACATGTAGAGAGGTGGAGCTAAAAGAGGTCAAGCTCCACCCATACATGTAGAGAGAGGTGGGGCTGAAAGAGGTCAAGCTCCACCCATTACACACAGAGAGGTTGAGCTAAAAGAGGTCAAGCTCCACCCATGTAGAGAGAGGTGGAGCTGAAAGAGGTCAAGCTCCACCCATACAGAGAAGAGTGGCTGAAAGAGGTCAAGCTGAGGTGGAGCTAAAGAGGTCAGCTCCACCATTACATGTAGAGAGGTGGCTGGGAGGTCAATTAAGAGGTCTCAGCTCCACCATTACATGTAGAGAGGTGGAGCTGAAAGAGGTCAAGCTCCACCCATTACATGTAGAGAGGTGGAGCTAAAAGAGGTCAAGCTCCACCCATTACATGTAGAGAGGTGGGGCTGAAAGAGGTCAAGCTCCACCCATTACATGTAGAGAGGTGGAGCTGAAAGAGGTCAAGCTCCACCCATTACATGTAGAGAGGGAAGAAATGGAAACGCAGCATGTGTACACTGGACACGAGCAGCGACACGGCAACAGAACAGTGCTGTCTGCTCCAGGAACAGGGTTGAGAAACACTGATAGAGCAGCAGCTCCTCCCTGTGGCTGTCTGGTGTAATCACACTCAGTCGAACCCCCTTCTGTGGAGCCCATAATGTTTCCCACCGCCCTGAGATGAGGAGTGAGAGCTGTTTAACTCTTTCCCCGTCAGCGTTTTCATTCTAGCTTCATACATTATTTTTTATTATTAACATTTGAATGTGGGTAAGTTAGGGTTACGGCAACATTTTTATAAGCAAAATGCTGAGAAAATCATGTTTTTGTCAAAGACTTCATCCGGATGGGATTGAGAGCGATGATCTAAACACAGATGGAGTAGATCGAGTCCATCAATCTTCACAGTCATTTCCTCTTCATGGTTCAACGTTTCATTCAGTAACATTAGGCAGTTTTGATTGATCTGCTGTTGAATGTTACATGTGCGTCAGCAATGCTTTCATCCGCTCGTTCTGGCTTACGTGGATCATCTTCACTTGTGTTTGGATCCAGAGATGCAGTACTCTTTCAGAAGATGTGTAACAGCGCCCCCTACCGTATAACAGAGAAAACATGGATTGCTGGAGAAACTCATCAATGGCAGGGAAAGAGTTAAAAAGCTGTGGCTGCTTTTCTTCTGAAGACATCTGCAGTCTGCATCGGCTCGGGTCAGATGGTCCTCATCAGATGGTTTAGCATATTCACATGAACAGTCTGAAGTCACGTAATCATGATCCAAAACTTTTAGCGTGATTACACAGGAGCCGCTTCATCAAGCTTGTGATGCAGAACAGGACACAGAACAAGAATCTGAGGAAGGTTTTGTCTTGCCTTTCCTCTGAGGAAGATTACGGCCTCTTAAACAGAATTAACCGGCTTTACAGGCAGCAGAGTTCTGTCACTTCCTGCTTCAGTGAGAGACAAAGAGTGAAGGACATCATGAGGGAACTATCTGATAAAACATCACAATCTTCAGGAAAACATCAAGAAATGTACATGCACATCCATCCAAGTCATCAGGTTTGAGAGGAACATCCCAAATTTTCCATACCTTGGCCTGGGATTGGAAAGGAGGAAGACACTATGATGACATTTTCAGATTTGAGATGAATTTGATGAAAAGGAATGCTAAAATGCCTTTACCTGTTGTGGTTTCATGGGACAATCGTGTCATGCAGATCAAGATCAAGGACTGACCAGCTCTTCATTTGGGTTTTCCTCATTCAGTTTAAGCCCCAGAGCAGCACTAAACTCTTTTACTGGGCTCGTGAAATATCGCCGTGACCCAATGAAATATTTTTGACAAATCCTGATCTGACCATCTAGATTAGCGTACACTGAATCATTTCCCCTGATAATACTTCAGCAATCATATTGTGTTCAGCTGTTTAGAGTCAGAACTAGACACTGCAAATCAATCATTCTTTTGGTCTAATTTAATCAGATTTGCATAATGCCAGTCTCTGGTCTTCATTGGCTGAACAGCGTCTCTTTGCTCCGCCCTCAATCACTGTAGTTGTATCGGACTGGAAGAGTTTGGTTCGTGTTGTTCGTCGAGAAGACGCTGTTTTCTGCTGTCAATGAGATTGATACAGTAAAACCAACGCCGTCGTTACTGTTCGTATCACTGTTAATCAAGAGCTGAGATTCAGATATGATAATAAGCGTTTGGTTATGACCAATCAGAGCATAGCAGCTCTCAGAAAGGCGGGGTTTAGACAGACCGAATCCTTGAACGAAGCGTTTCAGACACTGAGAGACTCTGATGCTGCAGTGGATATTATGAGAACATTAAGTGTTTTTGTCCTTGGATGTAGGAGACTAAACAGTACAATAGGGGCACTTAAAGTCTTCAGCTGAAGATGGATCCTTAACATGGTGTTGCACTACAGTTTGGCTAGTGCAGTTGGGTGTTTGCTGGAACTCAGTGTTTTAGAGAATAGCTAACCTAACTGAGGGACGCACTTCTGACGCATAACAATGAGCGTCATAAATTTCCCCACACACCTGACCACAAATAATTCACTTCAGGCAACTCTTCTTTTGCAAAAAAAGTAATGAAAAAGAAAGCATGCTAGGTTACACAATCTGCCTGTAAGTGGCACGTTCAGTGCAGTACACACTGTTAAAACACTAAGGGTTTTCAAGAACAACCTGTTTCACTTTAAGAAAGCAACCATTTGGGTTTATTTTCTTTATAATTTTATTAATGTTTTTATATTTCCTTTCATAATCATTAGACATTTATGTAGTCACTTATAATTTATTCATATTGATTTTTATCATTAATTCATTTTATCATTTAATATTTGTTATTATTCATTTATGTAATTTTATGTTTTTATATTAGTTATTTCTTTTCTACTGTTTAAATCTTATGATTGTGTGGTCTGAAGGGATGGTAGGAGATCAGAGAAGTCTCCATTTCAAGCTTGTTATCGTCACAGACGATGTTATGAAGCAGGAATTTTCCAGTGTTTTCCCTTGGGCTAACACCACTTAACACCACATAATAACACCGGTCAGATGAAGTCAGAGCATTGAGTAGTGTAACATCTAGATGAAACACGCAACTAAGATTATTCAATAAACTGTTCTTCTATCATCATCATCATCATCATCATCACTTCATCTCCTGCTTCTGCTCTTCTCTGGCTTTACAGTCAAACTCTCAGGCTGTTAATGGAGTCTTGAGGAACCAGACAAGACTTTGTTGACAGGTTTGCACACCAGACAAACAGATATCTTTTGACAAAATGTAATAGTTTGAATATGCCTACTTATATAGTAGGAGAAAAACAGTATGTGAGCTGAGAAGCGTGTCTGGATTCACGGTAGGTGAAAAGTAGGACTTGCTATTTCTGGAGAGATTCTGAAGTGAACACTTTACTATCCCTCGAGTCCACTGGAGAGGATAGGTCACATGACAATGACAACATGGCAGATGGGTACGTCCCAATTTCATTCATACTGTAGTGTTTTAATGAACGCACAGCGAGTTTCAAACCAAATACAGTGCGTGCTCCACAGACGACAGAACATGTGACCTGACCCTCCGTGTCCATTCACTCAAAGACTCATTCAAACACAAAATAACAAACAACCTCGTTTAATTGCAGGACCAAATTTAATCTGAAAATTGTAAAAAAATATCAAATTTATACAAATGCTCTTTAACGGAGATGGTGCTAGTAGGAAATTGTACAAAAATTAGGGGAAAAACAAAAACAGCTAATAATAATATTGAGTCTAAGGTTGTGAAAGTCATTGAGGAACAGCGCCGTATTCTCTGGACAGAGCTGATCTGAGATCAGCCTCACACACACCAAACACTCCTCGTACTGCAATTTAATGTTTTAAAAACCAACATTGCAAATCCTAGCCTGAATCACAGACATCCGATTATAAAGGTTAATAACGGCCTCACCTGAGCGCTAAACACGGCACCGGCGAGATCTCCTGTCAATCATTAAAAAACACAAACGTCCAGAAGAATTAATTAAAAAGGAAGTAGCCTGCTGAACTCGAGCCACGTTACAGCAGCTCTTCAGTCCCAGAGTTTGAGCCAATCCAGCGTTCATCAGTGCGGCTAGTCCTGCTAGCCTCTCCCATCAGCCCCTGCTGCACGACTGCTGCTGCTGCTGCGATTGGCTCCCTGCGCTCCTCTGGATCAGGTGGGGTGGAGATAGAGGCCGGGCACAGCGGACACGTGACCGCAGACGGCTTTATGAGCCCAGACGAGGCCGCTTGCGTGGCGACTGCTCCTCGTCATCGTCCTCCCTCCTCATCTTCATCATCTGGATAATCCACCAGACCCACCAGTCCAGTCTGAAGAACACAAGCGTCAGAAACAGAGCCGTCACCATCACTGAGAGGAACACAGTCCCACAATAATGACAAATCAACAAACTGCCCCCGATATTTGATATTCCTGATGCTCCATCACGCTCCGCTCTGACTGATGTTAGGAGGACTCAAAGTGTTAGGCTGCTCCGCACCGGCGGTCTCACAGCTCTCGTCAATGTCAACATGAGACAGCTAATCAAATCAATTTGAGGTTCATAGAAAGCGATTGCGAATCCAACGCGACACTTTCGTTTTAATGGTGAAAGACACTCCGGTAGCTAAACATTAATATCTGACGGCTGTTTTATAATAGACATGTTCAGCGACCAACCGCAATATCCAGTGATGCATGCTCAACTTTATGAAATGTCACCGTTTTGAATTGAAAATTTGCTATTATTTGCATGATTCATGTGATTTATAAGGGTGTAACATACACAAATATATAACGGTTCGGTATATACCTCAGAATTAAAGTCTTAAGGATAAAAATCTGTCTCAGCTAATGCTGTAAACTATATTCAGGGGCTCTTTCTTGCACATTACTATAATATTAAAGGTTACAATTAACAACACAGCCTAAACTATCACATTCAGTTGCTATTTATTTTTAGATATAATAATCAACACTCAAAAAACAAAAAAAACATGTAAATTGCACATAAGGCAGGTTTTGAATTAACTTCTGAATCTAAATATAAAATTATTTTTATCTACTCCAATTCATTTTTGAAATATAATCATTTACACAGTTACTGTCATAACTTGTTTTCATGATAAATTTATTTAAACATTAATTAATTAAGACATTACTAACAGGTAAAGTGAATATAATGAATATATAAGCTGATATAGTGCATATATTTAGTGAAATGTTCATTTCTCTAGTGAACTAACATGCTGTGGACACTGAATGACTGACCTGAGGTAAATGTAATGCTGCGTGAGATATTATTCTCAAGCTGTTTTATTGATGTCTTTCCGTGGTTTGAAACACTGGTTGAGAGATTACACGCATTTCTAGGCTGCGTTCCAGTTTTTATGCCCTTCCCTCGCTAACTTCCCTCAGTCTCGTTGACTCGGATGTACGTCATTTGTTACGTTGCATGAGTGCCCACTACTGGAGGAACCCATGCAATGGGCTGAACTGGAACATCTTAAGCCCTTGATCACTTGGAAACTGCTGTGGAGTTGATTTATTATTTATATTTTTTTCCCTTATGAAACTGTTTAATGCAGCATTCTATATGTATATAGGTGTGTTTGGGTTGTTTTAGATATTTAAAATAAATAAATATATATATATATATATATATATATATCTCTCTCAGAGTTGTTTGTGGTGGGGTAAATTAAACGCGATATGCAGTGACGTCACAATCGTGTTGCATTGTGGTATATGGAGCTGCCTGAAGTGTACAAATGAAGTAGACATGGTTGCGGCCCTGATGCAATGAAGGAAAAACAAAAAAAAACAAACATGTTCTTCCTCAGTGTTTCTGTCTTGTTTTCCAGCACAAATATCTAAACATTCTTAAATCAAGATACATTTACTGGAGAAAGAAGATATCTTGTTTACTGAAACATTTATCAAAATGAAGTGAGTTTGTGCTTAAAACAAGAACAAATATCTGCCTTCTGTTCTCTCTTTTGGCTAGAAGACTGATACTGATGAGATGGAAAGACCCTTTTCCACCTACATTTAGTCAATGGATAAGGGAAGTTATGTAGCATCTTAAGCTGGAGAAAATTAGGTATACAGTCAGAGGGTCTACTGGGGCATTTTATAATATCTGGCCACATTTTTTAAATTTTGTTGAGGGAATGAAAGCAGATAATATGACATTGTAAAAGAAAGAGGGGGGGGATATTATTCATACTTCATGTTTTTTATTTATTATTGTTATTTCTTTATGGACAGATCATGTATAGTATCTTTATGTTTATGTCTGGTGTTTGGGGGTTGGGGAGTTTAGTTTTGTATATTTTTGTTCTTTCTGTACAATTTGATAAAAGGGAAAAAGGGAAAACAATCATTTTTCTGAGCACTGGCAGATATTTGTTCTTGTTTTAAGCTTTGATCAGTTTTTCAGTAAACAAGAGTATCTTCAGTCATTTTGCTCCTCCAGTAAATGTATCTCGATTTAGGAATGTTTAGATATTTGTGCTGGAAAACAGAAGATGATCTCTAGCGGTCTGTGGAGATGAGCAGACGCACCCGTGCCGTCTGGCCAGAAGGAGGCGCTGCAGGTTTGGAGCTGCTGGAGGAAGATGAGGGTGGAGGTTTGGAGCCGTTGCTTGCGTTGGCCGCCGCTGCCGAATGAGAGAAGGTGAACTTAAAGCTGCCTGTCGTTGTGCGCTTGGGCTGGTTCTCTTTGTCTTGACTCTCTTTAGCTGAAACGAGAGGAAAGACACGTGCGTGAGGAAGACACCACACAGAACTCCTTCCTGCTTCACACTACAGCAGTGTTTCCCAGCGCCGCAGCAGACACGACTCTTTCAGTCTCCTGTAACGAGCTGAATCTGGAGTGTTTGATCAGGAAGGGCTGGAAAGTGCTCCTGTTCTCTCGTTGCATGTGGCGCTGTAGATTCAGCAGCAGGAATCATATGGCTCCAGTGTTTTAAATGACAAAATCAACTGCTTCAGTGGATTATATCAGGATTCCTAAACATTTTCAATTTCAAAATCAATATGTAGTACTGTCAGAGTATTTTATTTTCTCTGGCGCAGTGCAGATCACATGCATTCTTTTTTTCCATGTGGATCCAGACCTGGAAATGACTCAGATTACATTTCCCTGATTATACAAGCACAAATACCTTTCTCGCTCTCCATGAACTTCCCGTAGTCGCTTTTGCTCTTCTCGAAGCCAGTGTCAGAGACATCCTCCTCTTCCTCGTCATCATTCAGCCACATGTCTTCGTCCTCCTCGAACGAGCGCGCGTCCCTGCGGTACCTGAAAGAGGATCATTCCCCTGTTAGCACACGTCAGGGCAGTCGTTCGCTCAGAATGAACGCGTGTTCGGGCACCTGCTGAGTCCTCGGCTCTGCCGCTCTTTCTCCTGCTCGTAGCGGCCCTTCAGACCCTTGAACGTCTGCACGTACTCGATGGACTCCAGCGCCTTGTAGAAGTTATCCACGATGTGTGCGATGAGAGACCGGATGTCCTCCTGAGAAGGAGAGCACAGCGGTCAGACGCGAGCGGATCGCAGAAGCGCGGCCTGCTCTCGGACAGCGGCTCTTACCACTTTGATGAACTCGAAGAGCTCGATGATGGCCGAGTTCAGCAGGTTGTATCTGGTGCCGTTGTCCAGCAGGGCGTTGATGACCGGCTCAAACAGGTTTCCTTTCACGATGTAGCGGTTGTAATACTCGTCCTTCAGTCCAATGATCCTCCTCATGAAGCGCAGGGCACCTGCACAAAAACAAAGGCCTCTTTACACACGCTTGTGTAGAGTTTCTGCTGAATTTCTAATTGCCGTCACGATCGGTTATCGAGGTCTAGAAAGCGAGCGATACTCACACAGCGCCAGGAAGGTGTGTTTGGAGTTCATGAGCGTCAGCACTCTCCTCAGCAGGTCTTTAGTCATGATGTAGTTCTTGATGTGGTACGTGTGGTGCTCCACGCAGAACGTCAGCAGCTCCAGGATCAGAGCCAGCAGCTGCGCCGTCTGGAAGTTATCTGAGACAGACAGACAGACGGGACACGTTCAGCAGAGCACACGCGTGTGACGCGAGATGTGTGAGGTCAGGCGAGAGCGGACGTGTACCTGGACACACGGGGTTGACTCTAGCCGATCCCTCGCTCAGATCTGTGGAAAACAGACATGTTGATATGAGAGGAAAGACATGCGGCTCAGTTCCTGTAGTTCAGTGGTCAGTGTCTCACCTTGGTCCTCCTCGGCGGTGTTGGCCAGCAGCGGAGCGGTCAGCACATGCATACAGTACTTGTAGAAGAAACTCAGGAACTCGCTCTTCTCCGCTTTCTGTCCAAACACACACACACACACACACACACAGAGAAATCAGTGAGGATGTTTGTCTGCAAATGGAGTCATCTTCACTGGTTTCTGGAGTCTCAGTCATGATGTTTTTGTGCTTACATAAAACATAACGCTGAGTGTTGAAGTGTTTGTTTTCTCATATTCCTGATATGATCTGCTGTAAGAACTGTCCTGACAGCCTAACTGCACTCGTTTCCAGTCATGTATGTTCTTGGCATTAAACTATGAATAAAAACATGATGATAAACAGCAAATAATCAACCCTCAGAATGTTTGTCAGCCAATCAGAATCAAGCTTTTAACAGTGCAGTGGCATATGTGAATGTGCGTCAAGATTTCCCAGCTCAGACTGTAAGTCACCAGTGTCGTCAGCACACAGTACTCACGCTGGCCGGAGCGAGCATGTTCTCGGGGTCGATGAGGGTCCGCAGCAGCCCCATCAGCTGCACCGCACCGCCCAGCTCAGGGTCCGAGTCACAGATCATCTGCTTGATCACCACGTTAATCAGCAGCACGTCCTGAACACACAGCAGCCGTCAGTGACACAGTTACACCATCACTTCATTTCAACAACCTCCATATGGATTCTTAAATCCCAAGATCCATCTTGTAGTTTGTGCCGTTCCCAGCTGATACGTGAACAAAACTTTGTATCACGCACTGTTAGTGATGTCTTATTTAGCATATGTCTGAATAAAGAGCCACCGTTTAAATGATTATATTTCAGCAACGTATTTTTGTATTAATGATTATTACTTCCTGGCATAATAAGCATCATGTGACTGAAACGGATGAATATAATTAGTAAATTGATATAAAAATTGCCTTACGTGCAAATACATTTTTGTATACAACTTTAATTGTTGATTATTATATCTGAAAACAAGGTAATACTAGAGTTTAATAGTTTGGACCTCTAATGTTAGTGTATGAAGTGAGTCTCCAGAGCAGAGTTTCTCGACTGTAATTAATATTCACACATAAACACTGATCAAAAGCAGTTTCTGTTTCCATACTTCAGTAGCCAAAACACATCTGTTCATCACATAAAGCGATCACGTCTCTTCAGAAGATTAAACCGCTCCATTCATGTGATTACGTTGACGATCTCTTTTTAATGTGTGACATTTTTGTTTGCGTGGTCTCTTAATAGACGGACAAAATGATGATTGAATATTAAAAAGATCTTCATTTTTTGTTTCTAAGATGAACAAAAGATAATGTGTAAATGTCAATTTTCATTTTTGGGACGTTTACCTGAAGTAATTTCCAAACGAACCGATATCCAATTGAATGAAGTCCTGAATCTTGAGCTCGTGAATCAGAACTGAACGGTGAAATCTTTATAAAAACTGAGCGCCACTAAAGCCTTAAACACCAACCGATCCGCCACAGACACTAAAGACGCAGATTTTGAGAACGAGCCTGTGCTGAGCTACACGAAACGCCTGCGGCTCATGAATCCTGTAGATACAGCTGTAACCTGTAATTAGAGTTATTAGCATTCAAACATCCACACCTCTGCTCTCACCCCCTTCACGTCTCCTGTCTTCTGCTCAGGTTTACAGTCTACTGTTGATAATAAACTCACGTCATCGGCCTGCTGCGGCTCCTGCATGACGAACTCTCGCACCATGGACGGACTGAACTCCACCAGGTAAGAGAAGATGTCCGTGGCGGCGGCCTTCACCTGGACGTCATCCATGCCCTTCAAAAGAACACTCACATCCATGACCACGACAGAGACTTCAGGATGTTCACTGTAAACGGACAGCTTCCTGCACACTCACCATCACTATTTCCAAGGCAGGTAAAATCCCCAGGTTTGCCAGCGTTTTGAAGAAAGCGTCTCTGTTCTGCGGCTGCAGTGTTTGTGAGAAAGCACAAAACTCCTTGAAGAAGTTGACCTGTGGATGTAAGAGGCGACAGGCGTGAAAGGCTGCCGTGTGCGATGGCTGAATGTGTGCGCGGTGCGGGTGAGTGCAGTACCAGCTCTCTCCTCTTGTCGTCCTCCGTGGCTTCATCCGTCAGCTGAGCGAACACCTCCGTGAGGAACTTCTCATCCTCCTGAAACACACCACAGCAGGAGAACAGAGGATCACTCACACTCCTCCACACACACTGCCGACAGGACGACACATCCCATCAAGTTAAGGTTACGCTTCTATAGACTAGATACATCACGATAATGAATATGCACGATATTGTTATGGTGGGCACTTCAAAATACTGTAAATAATAATTTACTACCAATTAATAAAATTTTTATAATGCATTTAAGAATACGTTCCCCATCAACCGTATAAAATGCACAACACCACTGTATTCTGCGCTCAGATGTAAACAAGCCCAACATGCATGAGAAGCACATGGCTAAACGAGTGAAGGAGACGCGCTGAATGAAAGTGCACGTTCACTCTCTGACAGCAGAGGGCGCTGATGGAACAGCAGAAATGCAGCGGTTACCCCGGAAACCCCGCAAACAAAGCAACTGAAGTTTTTAAATGCCTCAAACAGCGATTCATTTTTTTGTAATCTCAATGTTGTTCATCACAGCACCAAATACTTAAAGACTTAATAGGCTATTTATTTTCCAACTTAAACATTTTTATATTTTAATCTGGACTACAACATGCCCTAATGATTAGAAATGTTCTGATTATTTGTTATTGTTCAGTAAAACTTTGATACATACGGCTTCTTTAATTAACATGTTAATTCATTATTACCAAACTGACAATGAAAAATACTTATAAAGCATTAATTATTCTTAATGTTAACTTCTTACTGTTTAATAACATTACTAAAATCAAAAGAACTTATTTAATGGACCTGAGATAAAACTAACAATGATCAGTTGTGTTTCTAAACTAACATTAACAAAAAAATAACACTTTCTGTAACAAATCTAGCTGTTGCTCAATCTTAGTTAATGCATTAAATAATGAGATCTTATTGTAAAGAGTTTCCTGTTGTTCTTTAAAGCCTAATTCTTTTGCACTTTAATCTGTTTGAAAACTTTACTTTATATATTTTTTGTGTATTGTATTATTGTATTTAAACATTCAGAGTTATTTTTGTTATTAGACTTCTTAAACCTGTTATACTATCACAACACTTTTTTTGCAACTTATTTCAATACCGTGATAATACCGTATACCGTGATAAAAGCTTCAGCAATTAATTGCAACATGAAAATTTGATACCGTCACATGCCTACGCTCTTATTCATCTGTACTTTATCTGAACCTCAATCAATCTATACATTTCAACTGAGTGAAAACATTCAATCTGAATTCAGTCAATCTGAAATCTCGTCATTTAAAAAATAAATAATTGGACTAAGAGATCAGAGTGCCTGATGTACAGTATATCAACATCATTTACTTTACAGATAAACAACATGCACATCATCGCTCCAATAAATATTTATACTATAAACAATATCAACAAAATATTTAGTAAAAGAATTTGAAAAAAAACTTGATATACTTGACAGTATAATTTGTTTTAAGATTCATTTTATATAGCAACTTCTATTTAATTCTGTTCTGTAATGTTTCCACAAACAAAGAAAAAGTATTTGATAAGCAACAGTGACTCTGGGAACTGGATTTTCCCAAATAAAGACCAAAACACTCATTTTACACTGAGTGAACAGGACCAAAATGATGTGTTGAAATCAAAGAATGAAAAAGTAAAAAAGGAAAAAATTTTGACAGGGAGTGAAAAACCAGTTTATTTAGAGGTGAAACTCATCTTCATCAGCTGATCCCAGTTCCACCCGTACGCTTTCATCGATCTGAGCTCTCGCTCTCACTGTTAACTGAATTAATGATGACAAGAGTACTGTACGCTGGCTCATATTCAAATCAACTCAAATACTCATTTTACTGTAATAAACACATTTGAACAGGGATGTCGACGGTTAACCGATCTTTGACTAATGCCATCATTTAACTTCTACTTCTTTTTGTACATTTCAGTCAGGCCACTCCAAAACTCATGCTAACTATGAACACACGGTACAGACGTATGCTGATCTTATCCAATCATTCAGTCCGGCTCTTTCTTACAATACTCTCAAGCTCACATTCAGATCGCCTCTGTCCAGAGGATGAAACCTGCATTTTACAACACAATATGGAAGAAACGCTCCGTCACTGCTTCCGTTTCATCGTTAAAAGCATGAAAACATGTTGTTCATGCTTTACTCCGTGATCATTCAGGCTGTGTCACGTGTTCAGCACTACAATCACATGGACGAGAGACTGCAGATTAACAGAGTCAAACTGACATCACTGACGGATGTGTGTGTTACACTGGCCGTGAACAGGCTCACATGATCATGATCAGATCAAAGCATAATCACATATACACAAACTGTGAGAAAGATTTATTAAATCTCAAACAAAAACAATGCAGTGATGTGTTGGTGTTGAGCGGGAGCACAATGTGAAGAAAACAAGATGAGCTGCTTCACGACACCTTAAAAAACTTCTATAAATTAAGAGTATTTGTCACGGTGATTAAGATGGCGTGATTGAAGGGTATTTTTGACCTAGTCCACTGTGACACTGATGTCTGCATGACAGAAACACTTGTGAGCTCTAATACAGTTACAGGGACGGTTTACTGAACAATGAGAGACTCAAACACAACCGCACAAAGACTCACCGAAGCTCAGAGAAACAAACCGCAATGTTAACAAAACACCCAAAGCCACTGCAAACGGAACGTTTTCACATTTCCTTGTTGCAAATTAAAGTTCCTGTCCCCAAAAGTGAAGCCATCGTTCTCCTGGAAAATTCATCCCAGAATGAAGTCATTATTTACTCACTCGAGGTTCTCCTAAAGCTGTAAGACCTTCTTTCTTTCTTTCTTTCTTTCTCTGACCACAAAAGGAGAAATGAAGAACAAAAATATCCTACTCACACTATCATATTCAGTGAACGGATGCACAGGGTCACCAAACAACCCCGTGATCTGAAGGTGTACGGCAGGGTTTGGTGAAGAAGCAAACAGAAATCCAGATTAACGGAAGCACGACGCGTAACACAACAAGTGTGCGTCATTTCAGGGGTTTTTGCTTGAACTAATGACTTGCATTTGAGCCAATGACATGATGTGCATATTAGTGCAGGATTTCCTTTTATAATAATTTGATAAATTCATGTTTGAATTCAGTTTTAGTACATTTAAACATATTATTTTATGTTTTGTTATATTAAACACTCAAAATGTCAAATGAACAGACGAGAAAAATTATTTAAAATGTTGTCTTAATTATAAAAAATGAAAAACTAAACACTATGGCATCATTTTAGGTTTGAAACCTTTCATATATACAAATATCAGTAGTTTTAAAGCCGTTGAGATAATTAAAACAAAGCTTTTGTCCAGGAATATTCTCAAATGTCAGGGCGGCACAACTGCAAACACGGCTCTTTTATTATGAACTGACATGGTAACAACAGTAAACATGATCATCTAGAGGAAGTGGAAAGGTTTGTAGACCTCTCAAATGCTGGTAAAAACGGCTAATTTCAAGTATGGGTCAGTTGGTACACTTTCCATGTCAGGTGGTACAACTACAGTATATATACACACACACAACTACATGCTTGTAACGCCTTACATGAAATCAGTCAAAACAGGAATTCAAACACTTTGAAATGTTATTTAACAACTGAAACTTGTTTAAACACACTGTTCATGACTCAAAAACATGTACATCAGTTTTGAAAAGATTTTTAAAAACACCTTTTCTAAGCTTTATTTGTCAATGACCCATTTGTCTGTCTTTCACGATCTGACCACGCCTGCGTTTCTGATGCCAATAGTTTCGGCTTACGATGCTTAAACGCAGCTCACGTCATTATTTCTATTATCAACGAGCTGATGTTGAGAACACTGCTTCTGAAAAAAATCCATGTACAGCACAAAAACAAGCAACATTTTCACTCAAACAAGTGAACGAACGACACTTGAGGAGAAATGAAGCAGCACACCAGAACAACAGACATGAAAAACACACGCACCTGCAGCATGCTGACGATCTCCACTTTATTGAAGAAGATGAAGGAGGACAGCGTGGACAGGAAGTTCTCCTCGAAGACGGACGGTGTGGGCAGGATGATGTCCTGGATGTACTGCACGCGGTACGTCTGGTGGATCTTCTGCCGCAGCTCCGAGTCCGTGATGGGAATCACCTCTTTGAACTTGGCCGTCTTGGTGAGGAACTCGCGGTGTCTCTTGGGCTGGACGAGCGCCGGGTCGTACTCCAGACAGCCCACCACGTCCATGATGCAGTCGTCGGAGAACATGACCTCGAACAGCGTGGCTTTGTTGAGGAAGAGCACGCCGCGCACGATCTCGTACAGGTGGTGCAGGCCCTCGCGGTGCTCCGAGTCCTCGCAGGTCCTGAAGAGCTGCAGCAGCTTCCGGATGTATCCCGTGCTCACCAGGGCGAGCGCCAGCTTCTCCCGCCGGATGGGCGAGGACAGCACGGACGTCACCAGCTCGGCGATCTCCTCCAGCCGCTCGGGCTCGCAGGGCGGCAGCTCCACCAGATGAGCCGTCTCCGGCATCTCCTCGAAACGCTCCTCCTCCGATTCATCGATGGGGTCCTGAGTGATCTCCACCGACGGGTCTTTGCCCTGCACCTGAACACCAAACACACGTCAACAAGAGACCTGACCTTCCATACGAGCTTCCATGTGTGCCAGAAAGGACGGATCTGTCTGTGTCTGCAGTCCTTGCATATTTTGTAAGATAAATTATTGTTTTATATTTACAGTACCGTTCAAAAGTTTGGAAACGTTAAGGTTTTTAAATGTTTTTGAAAGAGTCTCTTCTGCTCACCAAGGCTGCATTTATTTGATAATATTTCACTGATTTACTGTATTTTTATTACAATGTAAATAACTGTTTTCTATGTGAATATATAGTAAAGTGTAATTTATTCCTGTGATCAAAGCTGAATTTTCAGCATCATTACTCCAGTCTTCAGTGTCACATGATCCTTCAGAAATCATTCTAATATAATTTCTTATTATTATAAATGTTGAAAACATTTTTTTTTGTTGTTTTGGAAATCATGATACACTGACATTCAAAAGTTTGGGTTAAGATAAAAAAAAAGAAATTCATACTTTAATTCAGCAAAAGCACATTAAATAAATTCAAAGAATCCTGAAAAAAATCAGTTTCCACAGAAATCTGAAGCAGCACAACTGTTTTCAACACTGATAATAATCATAAATGTTTCTTGAGCATCAAATCATCATATCAGAATGATTTCTGAAGGATCATGTGACACTGAAGACTGGAGTAATGATGCTGAAAATTCAGCTTTAATCACAGGAACAAATTACACTTTACTATATATTCACATAGAAAAGCTGATTTACACTGGAATAATATTTCACTGTTTTACTGTATTTTTGATCAAATAAAAGCAGCAGAAGAGACTCTTTCAAAAAACCTTAAAGGTGCCGTAGAACGTCTTTTCAAAAGATGTAATATAAGTCTAAGGTGTCCCCTGAATGTGTCTGTGAAGTTTCAGCTCAAAATACCCCATAGATTTTTTTTTATAATTTTTTAACTGCCTATTTTGGGGCATCATTAACTATGCACCGATTCAGGCTGCGACCCCTTTAAATCCTCTCGTTTCCCGCCCCTCAAGCTCTCGACTATAAAACAGTGCATAAACAAAGTTCACACAGCTAATATAACCCTCAAATGGATCTTTACAAAGTGTTCGTCATGCATACTGCATGCATGCGTCGGATCATGTGAGTATAGTATTTATTTGGATGTTTACATTTGATTCTGAATGAGTTTGATAGTGCTCCGTGGCTAAAGCTAACATTACACACTGTTGGAGAGATTTATAAAGAATGAAGTTTGTTTATGATTATACAGACTGCAAGTGTTTAATAATGAAAATAGCGACGGCTCTTGTCTCCGTGAATACAGTAAGAAACGATGGTAACTTTAACCACATTTTAACAGTACATTAGCACATGCTAACGAAACATTTAGAAGACAATTTACAATATCACTAAAAATATCATGATATCATGGATCATGTCAGTTATTATTGCTCCATCTGCCATTTTTCACTATTGTTCTTGCTTGCTTACCTAGTCTGATGATTCAGCTGTGCACAGATCCAGACGTTAATACTGGCTGCCCTTGTCTAATGCCTTGAACATGAGCTGGCATATGCAAATATTGGGGTCATACATATTAATGATCCCGACTGTTACGTAACAGTCGGTGTTATGTTGAGATTCGCCTGTTCTTCGGAGGTCTTTTAAACAAATGAGATTTATATAAGAAGGAGGAACAATGGAGTTTGAGACTCACTATGTCATTTCCATGTACTGAACTCTTGTTATTCAACTATGCCAAGATAAATTCAATTTTCAATTCTATGTCGCCTTTAATGTTTCTAAACTTTTGACCAGTCCTGTATGTTTGTCGTTTATGTTAGGTTGTTTTTATGGTGTTTCATTTATGCCATAAAGCAGTGGACTGATCTGTCCTATACATCTGTCTGTGTCTACAGTCCTTGCCTACTTGTTAAAATAAATTAGTAATGTTTATATTAATGTTGTTTGTTCTTGTCATCTTGTTCTGTCATTTATGGAAGGCTGTTTTCAAAAATTATGGCACTTCATTTGTGCCAAAAAGGGTTGACTGCTTTTGAACAATAAATTTATCTCAGTCTCTAGTTGTTGCTGTTGTTCTGTGTCATGCATAAGTTACTCTCAGTGAACATGCGGAAATACAGATATCCAAACAAACAATGTTTTTCAATAAGAGAAGAATAATCAGAATGCATTGGTCAAATCCCATTTAAGTTTCAGATTCAGTTTATACCTTTTCAAATCTGTTCAATAGGACACATAAACACTTTAAAACAAAAAACTGAAAGATGAAAACAGAAAGATGATGTGCGGTAAGCAAAACCGGTGTGCAGCAGGAACCACGCTGTTGTGGAATATTTTAAAAGAACAAAAAGTCAAGTCATCTTCATTTATACAGCGCTTTCATAATACATATTGTTTCAAAGCAGCTTCACAGTGACAATAGGAAAAATAATTGACAGATTGTTTTGGATTTACAGCAGCGCTAAGAAAAAAAAAATCGAGCTAAAGTTGGTTTTTGATTGAATCACTTCCGCTGTAAAAACTGTTAATTATTACTTTAGGGGCCGCTTAAATTGACACCTTTCCTACTGAAAACCGAATACCTTCAATACGTGGTGCCCTAGAATCAAAAATTGAATTTATCTTGGCATAGTTGAATAACAAGAGTTCAGTACATGGAAATGACATACAGTGAGTCTCAAACTCCATTGTTTCCTCCTTCTTATGTAAATCTCATTTGTTTAAAAGACCTCCGAAGAACAGGCGAATCTCAACATAACACTGACTGTTACGTAACAGTCGGGATCATTAATATGTATGACCCCAATATTTGCATATGCCAGTCCATGTTCAAGGCATTACACAAGCCAGTATTAACTCTGGATCTGTGCACAGCTGAATCATCAGACTAGGGAAGCAAGCAAGAACAATAGTGAAAAATGGCAGATGGAGCAATAATAACTGGCATGATCCATGATAACATGATATTTTTAGTGATATTTGTAAATTGTCTTTCTAAATGTTTCGTTAGCATGTTGCTAATGTACTGTTAAATGTGGTTAAAGTTACCATTGTTTCTTACTGTATTCACGGAGACAAGAGCCGTCGCTATTTTCATTTTTAAACACTTGTAGTCTGTATAATTCATAAACACAACTTCATTCTTTATAAATCTCTCCAACAGTGTAGCATTAGCCGTTAGGGCCGTTCACACAGAACGCGTCTTTGCGTCTAAAAAAGCAAGACGCAGCGCTCAGGAGTGGTTTTAAAAAAAGCGCAGCGTAGAACGCGAGGGTCTCGAGACACGCTTTTGAGATGTGAGGCAATAACAACAATAACGGAAATAATAGAAATAGGCAAACAGCAGAATTGACAGATACAAGTTTTGACATAGGGCTGGACAATAATTCAATATCAATATATATCGCGATATAATTTTTTTCAATAACGGTGATATGATTTTTAAACACATTTCCAGTATTTCGATATATACATTACAGCAGTGGTCTCAAACTGCCGGCCCGCGGGCCATTTACGGCCCGCCCTCCCCCTCTACCCGGCCCGCAACTGATCTCAAAAATTAAACATAATCCGGCCCGCTAAATTATTATTATTATTATTATTATTATTATTATTATCTAGTTGCTACCTGTCTGATATGCAAAGAAAAAGTCGCCGTTCTAAGGGGCATTCACATATCGCGTCACATAAGCGGCCACGCCGCATTCTCCTTCTTTCCAAAGCGCTTTCGCTCCAGTGGCGTCTGTCGTTGCTATGCAACCATGAGCCGCTCTCTCAACCGCATCGCTTCTATTATGAGCGCGCTTGCCTAAATTACAGTAAAAGCACTCAACATTAAGTCACGACCGTCGATTTAAACCACCGAAACGCGTCCGATGCAACCATTAAACGTTACCGATGCTCAAACGGCATCTTGGACAAATGTGTCTCAGCTGTGAGCAGAAGCGCTGCAGGTGTCTGTCAAGAAACAGAAGAGTGTACAAAATGCATTCAGGGATTGTATTTGTTCAGTACAGTGTTGTTCAGTGCAAGATTTTAATGTTATTTAAGCTAACATAAAGTAAGTGAAAATACTTCCACTAAATGTTAAAAACTAATAATGTATGTAACTATGAGAGATTTTTATTTTTTGGCAAAATAAAGTTGATATATAAAGCTCCAGTTTTTTATTTCTGACCCTTCCACACCACAAAGTGTTGCTGGTTTTGTTCCTAAATTACTAATTTTTTTTTTTATTCCATGCACTTGGATGTGAGAAGTTGCACCAGACTATTGCAATTAATAGTATTATTAGTAGTATTATATTAGTAATAGTATTATATAATTATATTACACTCTGTAACAATGAGAGAGACTCTGCTGTTTACATTTAGTATGGTAAATAAAATATTTATAGTATAATATTTTAGTAGGCCTAATGAAATTGGAAGTAAATTAGAAATATTGCAAAGGAAAGTAAATTTTCTGAAATGTTGCGCTTTCTTGCGCTTGAATGTTAATATGGCCCTCCTATGAGGTGTCAATCACAGAAACGGCCCGCCGCCAATTTGAGTTTGAGACCCCTGCATTACAGCATCACTGACTTGAGGCGCAGCCGTTAGAAAGAGCAGAACGCGATTGGCTATTTGCGTGATGACGTACACCACAGAGACATTAAACACCAGCCAGTGCTCAACAGTTGTACGCTAAGATCAAACGCGAACGCGGCAAGTTTTACAAAATGAGTACACCTGATGCAAATGCGACAGAGCAAGCTTCCACAACTTGATGAAAATACGTCGCGCGCACAGTTGCGTCCGCGAAACTTTCAAAGTACACTACACCGCGGATGCGCGCGTTCGACACATGCGCAGTAAAGTTTTTTTCTATGCTCTACCAGACATCGGAGGGCAGCACTGAGTCGTATAATCAACAGGACATTCACTGGGCATGATTGAAGAAAAGTAGTGCATCCTTTCCCATATTTTTACTTTGTCACCCTAAACATGTCTTTGTACTTTTTCAAACATGAATTGTACAAATGTGGGTACTTTCTAATCTCTTCGCACAAACGCTCATCAAGTTCGCCGTCCATTGTCATGTTTTTCTCTTTTTTTTAAGCGTGTTGTTTTTCAACCGGTCTTTTCACACTCTTCTTCGACGGCTGAACACTGTGCTCAGTACTGTGCGTATTGCCACCTAGTGGACTCTTTACTGCTTGTGCATGCGCTGTTGCACACGGACTGTCCGCGCGGTCTCAAAATTTGGGCTGCACGCGGACAGGGTGTGCGTCCGGCCGTGAGCCCTCTGCATGACGAAAATTACGTCATGAGGACGGTGCACGAACGCAGACGGCCGAAGTATACCCGGGGCTTTAGACTTATATTACATCTTGTGAAAAAACATTCTAGGGCGCCTTTAAAAAAGTGATATTTGCCAAATTACTTGTCTGGTCCGCATTATACAGAAAAATTAGTTGTGTCCTATGCGAACTGGAATAATTTTTATTTTATTTTTTTTCTGAAAGAGTTGAAAGACTAGACGGTTGCAAGTCAGGCAAAATGAACTGTTCAAGCAGGTGTTTGGAAAATGAAGTCGGAATAAACAGGTCAGTCAACCAACTAAAAAAACTCTGGAAAAGAAAAGAATCAACGACAGGAGGATCATCCTGAAGCAGCGGGACACTGTGTATTCCTGCAGCGTGAGCATGTCAAAGGATCACATCCGATCTGAAGCTGTGACAAACACACATCAATCTAGTGCTGGGCGGTATGACCAAAAATCTGTATCACGGCTTTTTTTAAGATTCTGGCGGTTTCACGGTATGTCACTTTTTTTTTTTTTTTGGCATATTTTACTGTAAGGAGTAGGCCCTACAGGGAATATATTATATAAACATTGTAAGGACAAATATAAATGTTTTTAAAAATGTAATCAAATCAGCTCATAAAGCTAACAATTTAGTTTAGAATGTAATCAAATTAAATTAATAATATTAACAAGTAGTCATTTTTAGCTTTAATATTCACAAACACTAGTCCGTATCAATATCTGATTCATTGTACAGCCCGACTTGTGAATTATTCATCAAACATTGCTAAATTCTGTGACGTTCCGCTTCATACAGTAAGTTCTATTTGTGACTGGATTCTGTGATTTCATCCGTGTTTTCTGCATCGCGGGAATCATTTGGCTCTGCATGGTATATGCAGTATTAAAGAGAGTTAGTTTTGCGAGTTATTTATTGTTGTGTAATAAAGTAGTTTCCGTAAGTGTAAGAAGGGTATGTATTCCGCTCTCTACATTGCGCTTCATGGCCATTGAATAGATACAGCAGCTGTTTCAGCTACGCACCTGTATGGCGGTTTTTGAAAAATTCATATCGGTCTCGAAATTGAAACCAGTATACCATATGAACCGGTATACCGCCCAGCACTACATCAGTCTGATCACTGTATTTAGACAGAATCACTCAGAATGAAGGCGTCATGGACACACAGTCAGGAAGAGACCCAACAAACCTGACAGATCTTCTCCCAGATTTCATCGCAGCCCGCTTTCTCTTGAAAACTCAGAGCCAGGTCATAGTTCTCCGCTTCGGACCAAACGATGAGCGTGTCCTGAGGAGGCAAACGTCACCGCGTTCAAAGACACTCAGTATTGTGAAATATCAATCTGACCTGACACAATCAGATGATCTGAATCTTTTAGAGATGTTTACAGCTGAATCTGTGAAGATGCTGTACCTGCTGTTTCTGATATGCAGTGCTGGTGTTGATCTTGGACTCCAGCAGCAGTGACCCTACAGAACACACACACACACACACATCAGATCAGCTGCGGGAGATCACGTGCTCCACTGTCAGTGATGAGCCGGTCTTACCGTCAGATTCAGCGGTGACCGTGAGTGATGTCTCCTTCTCGGTGTCCTCATATGAGCAGGACACATGTCCAGTGCCTCTGTCCTCCCACTGCCTGTCCTCATTCAGCGTGTACAGCTTCACGCGCCGCCGGGGTGTCACTCATCTCGACTACACGAACCCAAACCTAACTCACCTAACCAACACTAGCAGTCCTGACGCATATTCACCTCAGGGTTACCACAGGGAACTAGTTCTGTCTGCCCTCGGTACTAGTCATCCTACCTCACTAAACCTACTAGTTTACCTCACTAACCCACGCGAACCTCTGGAAATCACCCGAAGACTGTATCTGAGACTCGCTAAACGGATTTTATCACGGTTTATTCACGTCGAACCACTTGGTTTAATCTCTCCTACCGTTCATCTTAAGCTCGGAAATCAATTTACCTGTAGAATGAGTCAAACCTCAGACTTTCCGCCTCATGATCCTCAGACTCTCGCGGGAACAGTCTACTGTCTCGTGTATGTGTGTTTGGTGTCAGTTATAACACGGAATGAGCATTAAACGGGTCGGATCGTTTAAATGTTTACGTGATCGTTCATCTATCCGCCGATCGTCGCCATCTTGTGTGTCTTTCACTTCATCGTCGCTCATCTGATGGCGCGGGGTTTCCGCACACGGGCTACGGAAGCCGCGTCAGGACACGTTCACGCGCAGCCGTACAGCAGTCGCCATGGTTACCACAGTCACTCAGCGAACACTGCTGGCTCCAGAAGCAGATGTTGTTGTTTTATTTAGTGCTTTATAAATAAATTTGAATTTGAATTTTAAGGTTAATTTAGGGATTTTCCCCTCTCAGAATTCTGATCTCGTATGACTTTTTTCTCGCAATTCTGAGTTTCCCAATTTTCCCAGTGTTTACACTCTGGAATTTGACCCATTCAGAACGATGAAAACTACAACAATAACGATAAAGATATAGTTAGGCTATAAAATGTAAAAGAACAGTCCACAGCACAACTATAAGGATAAAGACTTTATACCAGCTGATGAACCATATAAACATTGACAGCCAATCAGAATCCATCATGTTTTAAAGGGATAGTTCACCCTAAAATGAAATAAAGTTTACTCACACTGATGTTGTTGTGCCTTATACCCTTCTATCTTTTTCGGACCTTAAAAAGAGAATTTTTAAAAAATGTCCCGCTCGCCCTCGTCCATATAATGGCATTTGAATAGCATCAAGCTTTTTTTAAAAAGACTCAAAAGTACCACAGAATGATGCCGACATGTGTCGTATTTAGTGTTTATGTGGGTTTACGATAAGATTTGGTGAAAAATAAACCGAAATTTAATGTTATATTAAACCATGTCCATTTAATAACCTTGTGCGTTCATGAGAGACTATTAGTGCCGCAGTTCACTACGACTCTCCCAGAAAAACACAAGTTGTAAGAAATCAAGATTATTATAAACACTACATGAAATGCAACTCCTTAAAATCCCCCAAAATAATCTGTGTACTTTCTTCACTTAAATATCTCCATACCAGAACTCTGTTTGTCAGATGACAGATTTGAACGCGGCAACTACTGCAAAAAATTTGTTTTATTTTTGTCTTGTTTCCAGTCTAAATATCTAAAGATTCTTAAATCTATGCTTTTAATCAAAATTGATTACAAAAATAAAAAACAGAAACAAGAATGTTTAGATATTTAAACAGGAAACAAGACAAAAATACTAAATAAGAAAAGCATTTTTTTGCAGTGCGTACACAACATTCACCTCAGAGAAGAAACGACATGGATGTCGCGTTTTTGTTCATTTTGAGGTAGGCCTACCACTATTTAAAAGGTTGCACTAACGTGTACTCAGGGGTTAAATTGGGCCGGGCCGTCCGGAGCTGAACCCACATAGGCTTATCAGGGCAAGAGAAAGAGACTTTTACTTGTCCTGATTAAAACATCAATAACAAAAATAGCTAGGGAATCACCAAAATGCAAGCATGATTCTATTACATTTAGTGTAAGTGGCGATTGATAATGGATAACAATAATATATAATGTTTAATGTGCTGACAGTAACAAGGTTGCGCCGTTGAGGCTCACGCAGCCTAATAAGTTAGATAAGTTAGGCCTAATTAAGTAAATTCAATACAAGCTAATAAAGTCACTTACATTTTAGACACATTACTGACTGTTTTTGTTCAATTTCAGCAGCGAAAATAGTTCCAAACAAAGATCACAGCAGAACCATAGCGCATCTCTCACAGTGACACTGAGTTTTATTCATAGACTGTAACTGAATGATTCAGCGTTTTGAACGAATCGGTTGAGTCAAAGATTCAATGGCCCATTCCAAAACTCCTGCCTCATTCTTGAATGAATCAGCCGTTTGAACGAATCGTTTGAATGAATGACTAGTGCTGCATCCCAATTCGCTTACTTATACCACGTCCTAAAAGTATATACTGTTTTTGTAAAGAAAAAGTACATACTTTTGAGTGTGTAGCAGAAGAGTATGCAAGCCGTCAACGGACGTTCTGTCGCTTACTTAAGCAACCTGTAACTGTTTAAACTACCCTGTCAATCATCTCGTCACAGTTAAAATCCTCCACATTGAATTAAATTTAATTTCCTACCGTTTCGGAGAGAAATGGTCTTTCATGCAGAGAACTCTCCTCATCTTTGCATAATGATGCATTTAAAAGTTAATGACCAAACGCATCATTATAAAAGTTCACAGTGTTGTTGCAGATGAAATATAATGTGGATAACATTTAATAAATATCTTTTCGTCAGGTTAGATACTGATTATTAATCATTCAAGCTCCACAACCGTTGGTCTCGCACATCCGTCATGTTTGTAGTTTTTTAACACTTTTTATTTGTATTTGTAGTTCTAATCGAATCGTCGTCCACAGCGCAATGTGTCATGGGCAATATTAGCCGTTAGAAGTCTAACGAATTCTAATTGGAAAAAGTAGACCATCCGGGTATCTTTGGAATACTTATTTCAACATAATACGATTTGGGAAATTCTTTTTTCGAATAGGACGGATAGTATGCGAATTGGGTCGCAGCATAGGACAGTCACTTGCCGCCACCTACTGGCGGTTCAGTTTCATGTTTAAATTTTCCTAACATTTCTTATTTGTATATTCAAAAATATTTAAAGAATATCATAACATTATTTAATGCAGTTGTATTTTTTCAGTGTAAATTATTTAATTTGATTTGAAAACAGTCCTGCTTTATTTTTCTTACTGAATCTATTGATCAAATGTAAAAAAAATTGAAATAAAAGATGAAGCATGTGATAAGATTAGGAAAATGCCCTTGTGGTAAATGCAGATATAAATATGCAAAAGCTGATGGAACACTGTTGAGAATATAGCTTCAGAATTATATTTACACCAAAAAAATAAAAAAAAAAAAATCCAAGTTTTTCCAGACAAGCAACTTTTTTGCTCGTACAAGTGACCAATTTACTTGTCCAAAGGACAGGCACATGACAAGGCTTAATGTCGAACCCTGTATTTTGTATTGATATGCTCTCCTTTATGCCAACAGAAAGATTTTGTCGTCATGTAGCTTTGCACACTGCCAGCAGAATGATTTTGATCTGCATTTTAGTGTTCATAGCAGAGGGCTCTTATTTTACAGTTTGTCAATTGATAAGATTTTGTAGGCTTTGCATACACATGTGCACTCCTCGAAAGCCTGAAACCACAGAGCCAACATAACAATTCCCAATTTAACCCCTGTGTGTACTTACAGTGTAATTACGAAGATTAACCATGGTTTTACTACAAATAAAACCAAAAAACATGGTTATTGTAGTTATTCCATGGTAACAACAAATTAACCATGGTTTTGCTACAAAAAAACATAGTTTAACAATGGTATTTGTGTGGTTATACAAATGGTAATCAATGTGCCAAAAAACTTGGTTTTACTATAATAAAACCACGGTTAATTTTCATAAGGAAAGGACTGGTAATATAAGGTAAGCAGTGGGTTAAGGTTAGGTTTAGGGGTATACTATAAGACTCGTCACTCGTATTGTTTTGAATGGGAGAAAGTGCAACGCACGATACGGAGGAATAAGTCCCGCCTTCTAAATAAGAGCCAATCGTCGACTGGTAAAGTCTCCGCCTCACTGCAGCTGCTGTTAGAAGCTCCGGTTCCTATAGAAACAGTCAGGCGCGCGCCTCCGAAATTAGGCACAAGAGACGCGCTTTTAGGACTGCGCATGCGCTTGATCCAGCCTGAAAAAACAGTTTTTTGTCATGATTCGAGCGTTTAGAAAAACATTTATGAGACAGTTGTTAGATTTCATTGGTGATTACAAATATGAAATTTAATCGAAAGCTTGGCAAACAGCTTTAGAGAATTTAATGTTTCCCCATAGCCGCCGAGTGAAATGACTCGTCTTAAAGGGACTTTGTTATTACCCAGTTATTGCGATTACAATAAGTACATGGTATGTACATGGGGAACAGTCTGTAAAGTGCCACCATTTAAATTAATCATTTGATAGTGCAGTGTTGTGTACATGTTTTTACATTGTACTTATATTTAATGAATAGCTGCATGTAATTACAGCTGTAATTAATTTCTGTACTTCACTGTTGACTGCTTGACCCACACTTAAACCCACAGCAGCAAACCTGTCCTAACCTCAGCCTTATCCCACCACAACATCAACACAGTAGGTAAAGGCACCTAGTATAAATTTGGACCCTTTCTTCTTTTTATGACAGCACAGATTTTGTTTCATGTCTTAAAAGTTTTCCATGAAGATTTATTTTCTAAAATGTTTCTGGAGAAAATGAGCTCTGTTGCTCTCCATTCGACACAAGTGCACAGTATTCTACATTTAACGGACATAACATCCCTACGTTGTGTGTGTGGGATTCTTTCTTTCATTAGTACAACATCTGGACTGATTCTCATTTGAAACAGCTGCAGGACAGATGTTAACACTTACACATGTTTATTTGAGAGTTTTGTGCCCTTTTGCAAACAAGTAATGCAGAAGTTCAAGCTGTGTTTGTGAGGATAATGTAAGCAATAAGACCGTTTATTATAAAATATACAGTGTACAAAAGTCAGCTCTAGGATTCTGGGATCTGCTCGCCGGACGCTCCTATAGAGATGCTGTGTCTGTCGCTCAGACTCCTCACCACCGCCGCCGCCGGAGACTGAAGCACCTTACGAGAGAGTCTCATTCTGCCGTCTGTCGGGTCCCGGCCGAAATACTTCACCTGAAAGAGCCAAACACGTTAATGAAGAAGCTCAGCCGTGAGTTCATGAAGGATTCAGCTGTGTTCATCACGGGAAATCTCACGGCACCTGGATCTGCTGACCGACCTCCAGTCCAAGAGCGCTGGGATGCTTAATCTGGAGAAGACAACAAACAATCCTTCAGAACATGACTGCGTTCCCAGACAGCACATGTGTGAGAGATACGGCCGGGCTGATGATATTAGGGTGACGTGTTCTCACCCGTTTGTGGTCCAGCTGTGAGTTGTGTAGGAGCACGGCGCTCATGTTGGGATACAGCTTCACCATCACCCCAATGTCCCTGAAACACAAAATCAGCTTCAAGCCAATGATAAAATCTGAGGAGACTGAGCCTGCCGTGAGAGGCTGCAGCACTACCTGATCTCTGTGATGGTGGCGGTGTAAACGGATCCAAACTCCAGCTGCTGCTCCTGCTACAGATACAGACACAAGACCAGCGTCAGCGTCTCACACAACAACACACGAGTCAGACGAAAAGCAGCTGCGCACGTACATCGTCTTTACAGATGTCACGGATGAACTCCTGGGCTTCGTTCATGGCACTGGGTGTCGGAGCAAACACGGAGAATGTCTCCTCGTCCACCTGACTGATCGTCACACCTGATAGAAGTAAGAGCAGAGCTTCATCAGCTAGTGCTGGCTAGGTTACTTAGGCCGTGTGTCCACCAAAGCGTTTTTTCCAGCCGCTAGTGTACTTTTTCAATTGTTTTCAATGGGAACGCCGCGTTTTTTAAACGCCAGAAGCGTAATGAGGCACTGAGCGTCTTTTTCACGCTCAAGCGCCGAGAGCTCTGCGTTTTTTACTGGTCGCCTCGAGTTGAAGAACGTTCAACTTTAAGTAAAACGCTGTGCTCATCACTGTCACTTTTTAGCCAGCCGTCCTGGTCTCGGAAAATACATAGCAAATAATTTAACATTGTGTCTACATTTTTAGTCTGAAACAAATTACCTGCAAAATCAGTTATAAGTAACAGTGCCGCGGATATTCAGAAAAAAACGCTGTGCTGCAGAAGCGCTCTCAAGCGTTCACAGATAGGCGTTTTAAGCAGAGCGGCTAGTGTTTTCAGCTGGCTAAAAACGCTTTGGTGGACACGGGGCCTTACAAATCATAGTCTGTTATCGATTTCAAATTACAAGACGAAAACTGTTGTAAGCAATATAATCTATTACATTACACATTTTAGGTAATATACTTACAACTGAATCGGATTACTTTTTGATTACATTTGTCTGTATCAGATTACTTTTTGATTACATTTGTCTGTATCGGATTACTTTTGATTACATTTGTCTGAATCGGATTACTTTGATTACATTTGTCTGAATCGGATTACTTTTCGATTACATTTGTCTGAATCGGATTACTTTTCGATTACATTTGTCTGAATCGGATTACTTTGATTACATTTGTCTGAATCGGATTACTTTGATTACATTTGTCTGTATCAGATTACTTTTCGATTACAATTGTCTGAATCGGATTACTTTGATTACATTTGTCTGTATCAGATTACTTTTTGATTACATTCATCCGAATTGTATTACTTTAGGCTGAATAAGATACTTGTCAGAACATTTATTACTTTCAGCCAAATCAGATTACTTTTAGATTATGTTTGTCTAAATCGGATGACTTTCAACCATATCGGTTTACTCTTAGATTACTTTGAACAAATCAGATTACTTTAGGTTACATTTGTTTTTCTCGATTACTTCTAGACTAAGTTTGTCCGAATCAGATTACTTTTAGATTACATTAACCCAAATCGGATTACTTTAATCTGAATCTGATTACTTTTAGATTACTTTTGACCTAATTGGATTACTTTTTAGATTGCTTTTGACCTAACTCATTTCAATCACATTGATTGAATAGTATAATGTTGTACCATATTGATGTAATACAAAGAGAAAGAAAATATAACAATATTTATATAATGCCTTTATATATAAATCTCAACGCTTGTAAATATGAAATGGCAATTTGTGCATTTTAATAAATTATAAACAATATACTGCCATTGTGTGAATAATGTAATCAATAAAAACGTAGCTGTAATTTAATAATGAGTATTTTAAAAGTGCTTGAATCTGATGATGTAATCCTCACCTGTCTGAGCCTGCAATCTGCGCAGATTAAATCCTCCTGGTCCGACAAACCGAGCTCGTCTAGATAAAGGCACACTGACGTTCTCTGTGGAAGAGAATTCACAGCATGATCAGAGCGGGAATACAAACAGCGGGAATACAAACCGAACACGAGGAGGAACTGCTCATACCCACGACCGGACCGTTCTCCTTCCTGGAGCTCCGGGGTTTGGAAATGCTCTTATTCATGATGCCTAGAATCTCTCTTTTGGCCACTGAAAGAAAACACAGGAAACGGCACGTCAAACACTCACTGTGTGCGTCCCATGATGCTTGTGGAGTGACGCGTACCTGTCGCCTGCTGTATGGCCTCCATCACGATCTTCAGAGGAAGTCCTGGGATTTTAATATCAGCCTGTGGGAAACAGCAGTGACCGATCACCAAACATGACATGATGGAGCATGAGGAGTATTACAGAAACATTCTGTCTTGAGACTTAAGTTAAGATCTAAAAAGCTAATTTCAGATTTGTCTCATTCGTATTACAGAAGCAAATCTTAACTTGATTTAGGAATCCAACTCTTTCTTACAAAATTGTATCTTATCTGAAGTTAAGAAATCTTAAAGTACTCCATCGAGTTCGGTAATCTACTCATATATGTCGCAGTGTACAGCTGTGATTTTAGGTAATGTACTTTTCAACTGTGTAGTGACTCTTCTTAAATTGTCCTGTTAGTCACTCTTGGGTCTGCTGAGGGGTTAGACGCTTCCTTTGCCTGAAAAATTCATTGTCCACCAAGTTGCACATGCATTTCTTGCTGTTTATTATGAGCTTGATTACAGGAAAATTAAACTGAGAAAATAAACTGATAGAAAAGGTAATACAAACTTAATGAAATCAAACAACTTTGGCTGTCAGACAAACAGAAGGCAAGGTCTAAAGACCACGGCTGCGTTCCACTCCAGTTTTAGACACGCACTCGCAAACTTCCCTAAACACTTCCCCTCGGGGGAATCCCTGCCACCACTTTTAAGTGCGTTCTCACTCCCTCGAGGGAAGTTTATATGGACAGACCCTCGTCCACTTGATTTTGACCGAGGGAGTGAGTCTACTCTGATTATGTTCACTTCAAGCAGCTCTATATCCCACAATTCAACTTGATTGTGACATCACAGCAGATCAAGCTTAACTGAAGTGTATGATATATAAAATTATTTTAAGAATTAATCGAATAAGAGTCTATAATATATTAATTGTGTTGAGATTCAATCGCATAATACTTGTAGCTACCTTATGTTCACAGTCAAAGTTTATACTATCGATATTTTGTTTAATTTGTGTAATTTTATTTTTCTCCAACAGCTCATATACCTATAGGATTTTATATATTTTCTCCAACAACTTATAAGCATATAGAATGGTGCATAAAACAAATTCATAAGTAGAAAAGGGGTTTAAATAATAAATCAGCTCCATACTGAATTCCAAGTGATCAAGGGCTTAGTGTGTTTCTTTTTAACCTTATGTTCCTCCAGTAGTGTGCACTCGCAACGTAAGCAATGATGCACATCCGAGTCCACGAGACGGAGGGAAGTTAGCGAGTGAAGGGCATTAAAATTTGGAGTGGAACGCAGCCCATGTGCTCCCAGCAGGCCACACCCAGGCCTTTAAGCTTCTCCTGTCCTGCGGAGGGCGCACATCTCAAGAAAACAAAGATTAACAATTATCCTTCAAATAAGGCAAATAAATGGCTCCTACAAAACTGGCCCCTAACTGTATTTGGAATATTTACAAAAACAATTACAATAATTAAATATATCAAAGTAGTCATTGCTATATCTACAGCATCTACAGTATGTACAAAAAACAACCAAAAAAAAACAATACTTATCTTTGCTAATGAAGGGGAAGTTGATCTTAACCTTTGTGTAACGGACGTATTTTGGTTATGGGTCATTCTAGGATGTTAATGGAAGTCCATTTCTGTCAGGCGTGACCTCTTCAATTCTTCCAAGAATACAAGAGCCACAGGAGCAGAAGAATCCACCACCAACACTACATCAACTACAACGTTTTTTTCTTGTCTTATTCCATTTTTGAGTTCTTGTATAAGAGGCAAGAATTCATGAGTCCAACGTTTCCAAATTGTCCGCTATGTATGGACTTGCCTCCAGTGGCATCTTACGTACAGGTCTGTCTTGCGAAATAATCCAGGTGGAAAGACTGGTTGGAGTGAGAGGCTCTAAATCTTGAGGATCATCAGATTCTGTAGATATTGGACGACTATTTAAAATAGCCTCTACTTCACATATGTATGCAGTACTTCTTCAGTTAAGTGTTGTTGTTTTAAGACAGAGAGAAGTACCTGTCTAATGGACCTGATCAGGCACTCCCATACTCCTCCATGATGAGATGCTCCTGGGGAATTAAAACTTTTTGAATGTGATTAAAGCCTTTTGAATGTGATCTTGGTTGAGAGCAGCAAGGGCCTCTCTTAGTTCCCTTTCTGCAGCCACAAAATGTTCCATTGTCAGATCTTATGTGTTTTACTTGGACTCTTCAACAAATGAAACGCCTAATGGCCTGGATGCAGGAATCTGTGTCAAGTGAATGAGCGACTTCAATATGAACAGCTCTATGGTCATACAGGTGAATATTACTCCATAACGTTTCATTGTAATTTGTCTCTTTTTAATTTCTATGGGCCCAAAATAATCTACACCCACATTACTGAAAGTGGGTAAATCAGCAACCAAACTTTAAGCATAAATCAGCCATTTTCTGTTGTCCTATTTTTGGCTCGGTTTCTTTCTACACAATGCAATCAGTTATAATTTTACGTGCTGACGAATTGGCATTGATGATCCAAAATCTTTTGTGAAGTTCTGAGAGCATTAGATTTCTTCCTGCATGCCCCAATTTCTCATGTATGTGCCTGAGAACTGATGTAGATATGTGGGTTAGGTTGAGCAAAAAAGCAGGATGCTTTACCTTTTCTGGAGGAGCAGCTTTTGATAAACGCCCTCCTACACAAAGAATGCCATCTTTCATCATCGGATCAAGCTTGTAAATTGGACTTGCTTTCCTGATGTTTCCTTGAAAATCTCTTTAGCAAAATGTTTTGCTTGAATGTACTGGATTATAGACTGCTCTGCCATCTCAAAGTCTGAAACATTTAGGCTTTGCTTACCCAGTAGGATTTTGCTCTGCTTACTTTTTTGTTGGAACTCCTTTTCCACGCTTTGAGTAAATGGCCTTGTAAATGGTAATTGATTACCAATTAGTAAATGGGTTGATTTCATCTTTAACAATTACATTCAGTTTGCCTTTTCCTTATCTCTGGATCATCTTCGGACAGAGAATGGATTTCTGTGTGCGTTACTGAGGGCCAATCACATTCAGCTCTCCAAAGGATGTCTGGACCATGAATCCATCTTTTATTTTGCAGGAACCTTTCTGCATTCTGACCTCTCGAGACTTCATCAGCAGGGTTTGTTTTTGTGCCTACAAATTTCCATTGCGTCAATTCTGTAGTATCTCTTATTAAGGAGACTCATTTTGCAATGAAGGTGTGGAATCCTGTTTGTTCATTAGCTATATATTTTAGTACAGATTCACCATTTGTCCAAAAAAAGGAAGTTTCCAAGTTCAGATGCAGCTCAGCTTTGATTACCTTGTCTACCTTGGCAGCTAGAACTGCTGTGGATAGCTCCAATCTGGGAACTGTCATCTTTTTCAGAGGGGCAACTCTGGATTTCCCCATCAGGAAGGTAACATGCACGGCATTTTGTTCATTCACAAGTCTGCAAGGGTATGGATCTGTGAGTTATCTCAAAGTGGTAAAGTTGTGCTTTTGTATGTGTGCCAAAGTGTTTTGGCTTTACACACCTGCTTGCTTGGAAGTTGGTTATTTGCCCAAGATCATCTTTCCATTTCACCCAATTATCATTTAACCTCTTTGTTATCTTATCATCCCAGCCGATATTCATTCTGTAAAGTTCATGTAACAGCAGTTATCCCCTGTAAAAGGAGCAAGAAACCCGAGGGTCATAAATTGAACTTGTGATGGACAATATTCCCCCCCCTGATATGTGGTTGTGGTTGGACTGTGACAATGACTGTAAAATTATCACTTTCCATACACCAAATACACTCCCAGTGCTCGCTCTAATGGAAGTTTGTCTTGATCCAGGTCTAGGTTTCTTACTTCCCTAGTTCGATCAGGTTCTGGAATGCTGGACAGCACCAATTGACTGTTGCTTACCCATCTATAAAGATGAAATCCTCCTCTTTCACAAACATCTGTCAAGTCTTGGATAAGCAAGATTGCTTCCTCCTCGGTGGCTACAGACTTCAAACAGTCATCCACATAGAAATGAGATAAGATGGTGTCAATGACTTCAGGCCTGTAATACTGCTTGTTGTCCTCTGCTGTTTTTCTAAGTGCATAACTTGCACAGCTGGGTGAGGATACGGCTCCAAAGATATGTACTGTCATGCGATACTCTAAGGGAGTGAGACTCACATCACCTCCTGGCCACCAGAGAAACCTTAAGAAGTCAACATGTTCTTCTGCTACCTTTACCTGGTGAAACATTGCTTCAGTGTCACTCATGATTCCAACCGGTTCCTGAGGAAATCTCATCAACACTCCAGTGGGTCTATTCGTAAGATCAGGGCCCTGAAGCAACTCAGAATTGAGAGAGGTACCCTTAAATGAGGCTCCACATCAAAGACTACCCTTATCTTTTTTTTTGGATGTCATGATGAGGTATACCAGACTTTCCCGTTTGTACCTTTGAGCTCCTCCTTTGGCACAATTTCTGTAAACCCTTTGCTAATAACATCAGAAAGAAAGCTGGCATATTCCTCATGAAATACAGGGTTTCTTTTGAATTTTCTTTTAGGCTTGCTGGGCTTTGGGGGGGGTTAGGGTAGGCAGGGAAATGGAGGGTTGTGGAAGGTGCATTGGGGGACGGGCATGGAAGTTAGGGTATACACATCTGGAAGGGTAATAAAAGTGTTGACATGTAATGCACTCACTTCCCAACCAGATATCACATGACTAATTGTCTTCTCTTGGTTTATCGTTCACAATAGTATGTTGGTTTGGAGTGAGAGGCCAAGCTGATTTATGAGAGCTGTGGTGCAAAATGTGGCAGAGCTGCCCGGGTCCAGAAATGCATAGGTTTGTTCCCATTGTTTGCCTTCACCTTCACTGGCACAGTTACTAGTACATCATCCTTTTCACCTGCCCCAATATGACCACAAGTGTTAGAAGAGATTGTCTGATTGGCATCAAGAGGTGGTTCTTCAGTTACTGTTCCTTTACCTTCTACCCAAAACTACTTAATGAAATCAAACAACTTTGGCTGTCAAACAAACAGAAGGCAAGGACTAAAGACCATGTGCTCCCGGCAGGCCACACTCCAGCAAGCCACACCCAGACCTTTAAGCTTCTCCTGTCCTGCAGAGGGCGCACATCTCAAGAAAACAAAGATGAACAATTATCCTTCAAATAAGGCAAATAAATGGCTCCCACAAATTGAAACATATTACTTTTAGGTTACATTCGTCCAAGTTGGATTACTTTTAGATTACTTTGACTGAATCGTATCACTTTTAGATTACGTTAGTCAGAATCAGATTACTTCTGTCTGAATTGGATGACTTTTAGGTTACTTTTGAACGAATCGGATCACTTTTAGATCAATCAAATTACGCAGATTAAATCTGTTACCAAGCAACCAACAACGTGCAAGCAGCTGCTGTGAAGTCAACATTAGAGATAAACAAAATCTGTGTGCTTTTAATTTCAGTGCTGCAGAAATAGAAGTTTTGATAAGCTTGGTAGAAAAGACAAAGCTTTTATTTGGAACAAGTGTCCTCGTCACAGGCTGTCCTTGCTTTACATGCCTTATGATAGAGGGGGGTTAAACCTACCAAACCTAAAATGGTACTATTGGGCTGCTCAAATCAGAGCAGCAATGTTTTATTTTGAGAAGGATTGTCCTCCGACCTGGGTATCTATAGAGGCCCACTCTATTCCAATTCCTTTGAATTTATATTATATTCAACAGATGCTAAAAAGTTAAATAAGTGTACTAAAAACCCGTATACCAGAAATACCATAGCAGTTTGGTTTGAGGCTCTTGCTCATCTAGGGGAATCACCACAACTCTCACCAGTTTTTGGTAATGTAGAGCTGATCCAGGCTTTAAATTCTGGTCAAGTCAAGGTATTAGCAAGGTGTCTGATCTTTATAACGAGGGAAGATTTATGTCCTTTGAGGAAATTAGGAAAAGGTTTGGAATTCCACAAAAGTCTGACTAAGCCTACTCTTTCTACTTTGAAGAATACTAAACTGTTTGAAGGGAAGAGGTCAGATTTCTGTGCTATATAAACAGTTTGTTGCCAAATCAATTTAATGATAGACATCAAGCATGGCGGTCCGACCTGTAGGCTGACATAACTGAGGAAGAATGGCAAACAGCCCAAACTCAGACAATGAACACCCGCATGAGACTGCTTCAGTATAAATGGTTGAGTAGACAATATATTACTCCAGTTAAGCTGCATCATTTCAACCCAAATATTCCTGATAAATGTTTTAAATGTAAACAAGAGAAGGGAACTTTATTCCACTGCATGTGGGAATATACTAAAGTTAATTGCTTTTGGGTTAAAATATTGAATATCATAAGCCAAATCATTGGTAAAAGAACTCCTCTTGATCCAAAGCTGTGTATAATGCATGTCTGCCGTCTGAATTTTAAAATCACCAAACATGAAAGATTATTGTTAACTCTTTGTTTGCTAGAAGCTAAACATGTAATAGCATGTACGTGGAAAAAAGAAGAAAGTCCTGGCGTGTGTCAATGGATAAAGGGGATGACCACATTCCTTGCCTTAAAAAGATTACCTATTTTCTGAAAAACAAACTTTATACCTTTTTTAGTCCATCTGGAAAGTGTTCTATGAGAGTCTAGATGGTGAATCCTTTGTGGAATTGATGGACACAGAGACAAATATGTTATTGCTGTCTTTTTAAATTATTATTATTATTATTATTATTAGTTTTATTTCTTTTTCTTTTATCCAGTTATAATGGAAAAATGTAAATGTTGTTTAAACGTGTGATAATTTTTGATAAATAAAATTGTTGTTCAAAAAAAAAAAAAAAAAAGAAAGAAAAGACAAAGCTTATCACTATATTTTGTGAGCATCTGTAATTATTTTTCAGTGTTTTGTGATCAAAGAGCAGCACATCACTCGAGTCTTCAAAAGTCTTTCCACCATTAAACGTAACAGTTGTTCTTCATCTTGTATTATTATTATATTAATAAATAAAATGCCACTTTCAGACACGGCTACTGTAACATGATTTTTACTGTTGCCTTTTAAATAAGTTTAAAGTGGGTAAAGTGGGACACCAGTGGAGTAATCCTAAAGTTAAGACAGTTTTTAGGATTTTTTGTCAAGTTAGGATGCTTCTGTAATACCCTTTTCCTATCTGTTCTTAAGATAAGATAATGCACTTAAGAAATGTTCTTCTATAATAGCTTTTGTCTTAAATGAGCTCCTAACTGAAACTGCATGGTGACCAAACAGATAATACAGGATTCTAAAGTCCTGCAATTCGTTTACCTGTAGAGCCGTGATGCCTTTGCTGCTCCCTGCCATCTTGAAGTCCATGTCTCCGTTGTAGTCTTCTATTCCCTTCATTCATAAACAAACAGGATGAACACATGGCTCAGCTGACGCTCTGAGAACAGATGCTGATGCACCTACCAAAATATCAGTCAGGAGTCTGTAGTCCTGAATCTCTGACGGCTTCTCAGGACTGGCTTTAGAGATCAGGCCGATGGCGACGCCGGCTACAGCCGAGGAGACGGGCACACCTGAACAAACACGAAAAACACCTGATGAGTCCATTACATGAGCAAAACAATCCAGAATCAGTTCAGATCTTTAAAGAGCACTAACAGGATCTAAACAGGATCAAACATAAGACTGCTCTGCTGTCATGTGATCATACCTGCATCCATGAGTGCTAAACTTCCGCCACACACCGACGCCATCGAGGAGGATCCTACAGACACACAGAAGACAGACTCAGGACACATTCATACAGACGGCTGAGAGCAGCGTGTGTGTGTGAAGCGCCGTACCGTTGGACTCCAGCACCTCAGATGTCACGCGGATGGTGAAGGGAAAGTCTGCAGGAATGACGGGTCTCAAAGCTTTCTCTGCCAGCGCTCCTAATGTCACACACACAGCAGACATAGCTGAGGTTCAGAGGAGAAACAGCTGAGGTTCGTACGCTGGAAACACACTCACCGTGACCGAGCTCCCGGCGGTTCATTCCTCCCATCCTCCCGATCTCATTGGTGGCATATGGAGGAAACTGAAAGAAAACGCTCAGTGAATGAGCTGCACTTCACAGCTTGAGATAAACATGAGACTAAAGCACTCACTCACTTCATAGTGCAGCATGAAGTTCTTGTCTTTGATTCCACTGGAAGAGAACAAAATTCGATCAGAACGGTCCAACCTTCACTGTGTGAAGCTGTGTTTCAAGACTTTATTTCTTTATTATTATCTACTATAATTTTGTATTTATGTTAATCATGTTTATTTATTTATTCCTTTATTTTTATTCATTTATTTAATAGATTAATAACTAATTAATATTTTAATCACTCATTTATTTACACATATTTATTTACTTATTTATTTTAATCTTATTTTTTAATCTATTTATTTAACTTGTTTTGTTTTGTTTATTTGTAGACTTCTCCAGACTCCAGTTTGAAAAGCCCTGTTTTAAATAACTGATTTGACGTGACTCACTCAACGAGCAGGATCAGCTCAGGTGTGTGGAACACGTTTAAATCATGTGTTTGCATGTGTTACTGACCTGAGCGCTGTGGTTATCACGTCAGTCTTCATAATGGACTCCAGAGAGTCAAAGGTCACCGTGCACAGCACCTGCACAGACATTCACTGACCGTAACCGCAGGTCTGTTGACCATATCACTCCACTACAATGTTTAATAGAGGTGTATCGATACACTCATGTCACGATTTGGTACTGACCACACTATAAGATTCTCTCATAATACCTTAAAGCCAAAATAGAGTTAAAATGGTACTTCTTTTATTACTACTTCTAAGACGTAGCATGTGCTGTAGTGTGTACTGTAACATGTGCTCTATTGTGTGCTGTAACACGTGCTGTAGCGTGTACCGTAACATGCTGTAGCGTGTGCTGTAACACATGCTCTAGTGTGTGCTGTAGCTTGCAGTAACACGTGCTGTAACACATGCTCTAGTGTGTGCAGTACTGTGTGCTGTAACGTGCTGTAGCGTGTGTTGTAACGTGCTGTAGCCTGCTGTAATACGTGCAGTAACACATGCTGTAGCGTGTGCTGTAGCGTCTGCTGTGACACGTGCTGTAGCGTGTGCTGTAACACGTACTGTAACGTGTGCTGTAACACGTGCTATAACACGTGCTCTAGCGAGTGATGTACTGTGTGCTCTAGCGTGTGCGGTCACATGTGCTGTAGCATCTGCTGTGACACGTGCTGTAGCGTGCTGTAACACATACTGTAACGTGTGCTATAACACGTGCTGTAGCGTGTGCTGTAACGTGCTGTAGTGTGTCCTGTAATACGTGCAGTAACACGTGCTCTACCGTGTGCTGTAACACATGCTCTAGTGTGTGCTGTAACACGTGCTGAAACACATGCTCTAGTGTGTGCAGTACCGTGTGCTGTAACGTGCTGTAGCGTGTTGTAATGTGCTGTAGCATGCTGTAATACGTGCAGTAACACATGCTCTAGTGTGTGCTGTAACACGTGCTGTAGTGTGTGCTGTAACGTACTGTAGAGTGTGCTGTAATGTGCTGTTACGTGCTGTAGCATGTGCTGTAATGTGCAGTAGCGTGTGCTGTAACACGTGCTGTAACACGTGCTCTAGTGTGTTGTGCTGTAACACATGCTCTAGTGTGCTGTAACACATGCTCTAGTGTGTGCTGTAACACGTGCTGTAACGTACTGTAGCGTGTGCTGTAATGTGCTGTAGCATGTGCTGTAACGTGCTGTAGTGTGTGCTGTACGTGCAGTAGCGTGTGCTGTAACATGCTGTAGTGTGTGCTGTAATACATGCTCTAGCGTGTCCAGTACCATGTGCTGTGACGTGCTGTAATACGTGCTATAACACGTGCTCTAGCGAGTGATGTACCGTGTGCTGTAGCGTGTGCTGCACAGTGTGATCTAGCATGTGCTGTAAACCGTGATGTAGCGTGTGCTGTAGTATGTGCTCTAGTGGGTGATGTACCGCGTGTTGTAACGTGCTGTAACGCATACTGTACCGTGTGCTCTAGTGTGTGTTGTAGCGTGTGCTCTAGTGAGCGTGTGCTGTGACACGTGCTGCTGCATGTGATCTAGAGTGTTATCTAGTTTGTGTGATGTACCGTGTGCTGACCTGTGTCTGACCCCTCTGAAAGAGAGCCGAGCCATGGAGTGGTTTAAACACGTCCACCTCGCAGGAGATGTTGCGTAGAGACGTGAGATCTCTTCCATCACACCTGTCACATGAAGCAGCACACGTGTGTTACAAAACTCACCAACATAACATCAGCGCTTACATGAAGAGCTTGAGTATGAAGGTTACCGTCTGTATTCATGAAGAACCAGATTCCTGAAGATCTCTCTGGAGACGCTGCTGAAGGCCTCCACCACCTCAAACGTCTCCGCCTGCGGAAACTTCTCTACACACATCAAACAGCACCAGCGTTACAAAGTGTGAACACACGATTTAGAAACGCTGATGAATGAGCGCATCTGTCATCACACCTCTGATCTGCTCCTCAGCCTCCAGACGGATTTTATTAATCGCTTCATCTCTGGATGTCTGAGGAAACACACACACATTTAATACCACATGAGATCAGACACAACGCGTCGGAGTGGTGCTGACTCTCACCTTGTCATGTGTGAAGTCTGTAAACACAGCGTAGATCCTATCAGACGTCAACCTGAGGAGAAAACAGCCAATCACACAGCCATTCAGTGTCCATAAACTCAAAAAATAACTCTAGAGAGGAGCATTTTGATAAATGTATCAATATATCATTTTTGATAAATGTATCAATATATTGCTTATTGAAGAACAGATCAAGTAAAAATATAATAAATATTTAAAATATGTTTGAATAAATCATGAAACAAGTGTTTATGAAACAAATCTGAATCGAATTGTGAAATGTGTGTCAATGCCCAGCACTAACAAACACAGCAGTTTTATGGGTCAATGTCACGAAGAAAAGTCCAGCTCATATTATTTCACCTCCAAAATACATAAACAAATCATTGAGACTCACTGTCGTGTGAAATCCACCATCTCCGCTGAGGCAGTGAAGAGTTTGGCAGGAGTGCGTTTGGTCACTTTCATCTCTCGGCTCATCTGCTGAATGGCCTGAATGATCTGCTGCGTGTATTTGACGCCCATCTTCACCGCATGACTGAAGTCCTGCTGTAGGATGTTCTCTGCCGCAGCCTCTATCATCACTGCACACACATCACACAACCACCATCAGAACGAGAGCACGGAGCATTGTGGGGCAAGTTGAGCTCTGCTGAAATCTCACTGACCCACTTGGCTGGACGGGGCTCCGGCGATCACGAGGTTCAGCGTGCTGCCGTTCATCTCTGAGCGTGTGGGATTGATGATGAATTCTCCGTCCACCAGGCCAACGCGCACTGCACCTGAAACGAGCCACAGCGGGAGCTTCACGTCACACACACACACACACAAACAGCATTCACAAACACAAGAGTACAAGCAGCGGACTCACCGATGGGGCCGTTCCAGGGAATATCAGACAGAGCCAGAGCCGCAGATGCTGAGAGACAATCAACAAGCATTAGACACGAAAACACACATTACAGACATGTAATAGTGCAGAGATACTCATACCTCCATTGATGGCCAGAACATCAGGGTCATTGACTCCATCAGCGGCTAGTATGTTACACAGCACCTTCAGCACAAACACACGCAATGAGTCTAGAGCGACCTCATCACAAACACTAAATACAGGTGTGAATGGGTTCAGAAACACTTATACTATGCACTACTCTGGCGTCTAGTGGATGAATTTTAGATGGTTATTTTGTGATAATCTGACAGTCCCGCCCCCTTCATCTATGTAATTAAACTGCAACGGTCGAATGCATTAAGTGTCCAACATTCGATTGAAGTGCATCATCCAGGTATTTGAAGTGACCTTTCTCTTGTTGGAATTTTCAGTGTGAAAACACTACTTGCACTGTACTACAAAATGACAGAATAGTGCATAAGTATGTGAATTAGGACACACCTAAAGCATTTTAAATGGCTTTAAAGTCACCATGAAATCAAAATGCACAACTTTTCTTGAAATATTGCAGTGTTTATTCTAAATGATGTATCGGTGCATATCATTAGTGTGTTAAATTCATGTTCCTAATAATCTTGAATCAGAGTATCTTCTCCTCCCTCTTGCAGCATCTCTTCTCTTCTCTGATGACGAGGGCGGGGCAACCTGTCACTCACATGAGATCCACCAATAGGAAACCCAACCATCCAATCAATTCCCCACAGACTAAATCAAGCCCCGCCCTACATTTGTTCTTGCTCCAGAAGCATTTTCACTCGGATATATACGGCACAATGGGGAAGAAAAGATCAGCCCAACTTCAGTTTCATGATGACTTTAAAAGAAGATTCATGTGATTCTATCTTGAGGATCAGTGTTTCTGACTCATGTGAAGTTCAGTGACTGCAGCTACTGCATGAGAGATGAGATGAGTGTCACACCTGTGTGTCATAGAAGTATCCGGTGGGAAACAGCGGCCTGATGGAGCGATCTGCACAAAGACAGAGCAGACACAGTGTCAACAGGACACAGGGAATGCATTACTGACTCATATGCGTTTATGTGTATATGTGTGTGTGTGTGTGTGTGTGTGTGTGTGTGTGTGTGTGTCTGACCGATCAGCCGACTGGTCAGGATCTCGGAATCTGTGCTGCCCATCTCTCGCCTCAGGTAGTTTGTGGGGATTCGTCCTGCAGCCGCCGCTTTCTGTCTGTAATCCACCTGATGATCTCGCAGAAAACACAGTCAATGTGACATGGTTCACAGAGACAACAAACACACTGTAAAGTTTCAGTAGTGTTAAGTCCCACATGTGTGATAAAACTGTGTGATGAGCTTGATCCAGAATCATGTGTGTGTGTGTGTGTATATATATATATATATATATATGCTATGATATATGCTAGACCTGAAATGTGTCTCACCACAAGAGGCATGAAGAGAGCAGAGGCTGGTTTGCTCTTGCTGACTGCTGTCACCATCACTGACGTCTCACCCAACTGCAATCATAGAGACAGTGATCAGCACTAAACACACGTTACTGGATCCAGCAGACTCACCTCAGACTCACTCACCATGACCACTGCAGACTCACAGCAGACTCACTCACTCACCCTGACCACTGCAGACTCACAGCAGACTCATTCACTCACCCTGACCACAGCGCAAGACCAGACTCAGACCACTCACAGCAGACTCATCGACCAGACCACTCATCACACCACACACGACTCATTCAGACCAGGACCACTGACCACTGCAGACTCAGACCACTGCACTCAGACCACTGCACTGCACTCACTGACCACTGACCACTGCAGACTCAGCAGACCAGACCACTGCAGACTCACAGCACTCATTCACTCACCCTGACCACAGCACTCATCACTCACCCTGACCACTGCACTCACAGAGCACTCTCACTCACTGCACTCATTCACTCACCCTGACCACTTCACAGCAGACTCATTCACTCACCCTGACCACAGCAGACTCATTCACTCACCCTCATTCACTCACCCTGACCACTGCAGACTCATTCACTCACCCTGACCACAGCAGACTCACTCACCTGACCACTGCATCACTCACTCACCCTGACCACTCATTCACTCACCTGACCACAGCAGACTCATCATTCACTCACCCCACTGCACTCATTCACTCAGACCACAGCAGACTCATTCCTCACCCTGACCACTGCAGACTCATCACTCACCCTGACCACAGCAGACTCATCACTCACCCTGACCACGCAGACTCATTCACTCAGACCACTCATCACCTTGAGTCACTCACACAGCAGACTCATTCACTCACCCTGACCACAGCAGACTCATTCACTCACCCTGACCACTGCAGACTCACACTCACCCTGACCACAGACCACTGCAGACTCATTCACTCAGACCACAGCAGACTCAACTCATTCACTCACCCTGACCACTGCAGACTCATCATTCACTCACCTGACCACAGCAGACTCACGCAGACTCATTCACTCACCCTGCAGACTCACAGACCACAGCACTCACAGCAGACTCATTCACTCACCCTGACCACTGCAGACTCATTCACTCACCATGACCACAGCAGACTCAGACCACTGCAGACACAGCAGACTCATTCACTCACCCTGACCACAGCAGACTCATTCACTCACCACACTGCAGACTCATTCACTCACCCTGACCACAGCAGACTCATTCACTCACCCTGACCACAGCAGACTCATTCACTCACCCTGACCACAGCAGACTCACAGCAGACTCATTCACTCACCCTGACCACTGCAGACTCACTCAGACCACAGCAGACTCACAGCAGACTCACTCACTCACCCTGACCAGCAGACTCATTCACACCACAGCAGACTCATTCACTCACCCTGACCACAGCAGACTCACAGCAGACTCACTCACTCACCCTGACCACTGCAGACTCATCATCACCCACCACAGACTCACAGTGACGCACTCTACACTCACCCTGACCACTGCAGATCACTGACCACTGCAGACTCAACTGACCACTGCAGACTCACTGGACCACTGCAGACTCACAGCAGACTCTCTCATTCACCCTGACCACAGCAGACTCACAGCAGACTCACTCACTCACTCACCCTGACCACTGCAGACTCACAGCAGACTCACTCACTCACCCTGACCACTGCAGACTGTTCAGCAGACTCACAGCAGACTCAGTCACTCACTCACTCAGTGCAGACTCACAGCAGACTGTTCAGGCAGACTCACGGTTCTGCAGACTCACAGCAGACTCATTTATATTCTCAGGTAAAATGTGAAGTTCATAGTTTATCTACCTCATTTGTAAAAATTAATATTTGTTATGTGATGATGTCACTACCTATTAAGTCACTTCCTCTTAATCCTTCCTGGTTCTGCATGAAAACAATGAGACAGACACATGGTGTGCTCGCACTAGTAATCCTTTGCATCAACTATAAACCATCATAGAGGCAATACCGTAAGTTACATTAGGCATGTTAATTATATTAGTAAGAATTATGTTAAAAAGATGTGTAATAAGTTGTTAAAAACAAGCTCACAGTGATGCTAATAGCCATCATAGCTGCTACTACAGTGAGAACAACAGTGATTGTTTATGTTACAGACTAGTGTTGTCACGGTACCAAATTTCCAGTAGCCGGTACTAGGGGCTGTGAATCTTTGGGTAGACAGCGATTCATTTCGATTCACAATTCATAGGTGTTCGATCAGATACAAGAGCGATTTTTGCAAATTCAGAACGATTCGATTCGAGACGATTCACATTAAAATTCGATACAATTCGATTAATTCAATTAGATTCTGCATTTTAATATGCATTCATTGCGTTATTGAAATGCTACTCCATAGACTATCTATTGTGCTCCAAGGAACTTCTGAACTCTTTTGATCAGACAACGATACTACCAGCAATTCTTTCAAATCACAATCCCATAATGGCAGATTTTGAATGTAATTGGTTTGCTGAAAGATCTCCACGGTGGCGGTTTAACATCTCTCTTTTACAGAATAACCAGTTCTATTACTTCAGTGGTGCTAGACCTAGCAAACTTTTAGACTAATGATACTTTTTGCTAGACCTAGCAAACTAAGACTGAAGCAAAGTCAAGCGAAAGCCTACACTGACATAATTAAGCACCCATCTAAAGGACTGGCAAGGAACAGCAAAGAGATTAACTCTGCATTTTTCTAAACTCTGTACTTCCAAACTCAATTCCACAAGTCCAAGCTGTACTACTTTTTTGCAATCTCTTATTTTACCTCGTCTTAGTCATGAAGAAGCTGAACTTTTAGGACAACCAGTTACCTTGGAGGAACTAAAAAGGGCATTACAAGGTGCTAAGAAAGGCAAAGCGCCAGGATTAGATGGGTTATTTCTTAAATGCTTTTGATTTACTCGGTCCTGTCTTCCTGACAGCCATCCATGCGGCAGTAGAGGTGGGTGCTTTCACCCACAGATGAATACAGCACTTGTATCGTTGATACCCAAAAAAGGGAAAGATCATTCAGACTGTGCAAATTACAGACCCATTAGTTTGTTAAATACAGATATAAAAATGTATGCCAGAATTATGGCTTTACGATTGCAGCGGTATATATTAATATATTAATAAATTAGTGCATCCGGACCAGACGGGGTTCACGTCAGGTCGATTAGCGGCTGATAATATTTGGAGGCTACTGCATGTCATACATGAATCCCGGGCTTGTCCCACTCCCGCTGCAGTTCTTTCTTTGGACGCGGAGAAGGCATTTGATAGGCTGGAGCGGGATTACCTCTGGTCTGTTTTGGATGCGTATGGCTTTGGCAAAGGCTTTGTGAAAATGATAAAGGTTTTATATAAAAACCCCACTGCTTCTGTTATAACTAATGGAGTGCACTCTCTGCCTTTTAACTTACAAAGAGATACAAGACAGGGGTGTCCTTTATCCCCAATGCTATTTGCGCTGTCACTCGAGCCCCTAGCCCAACTGATAAGACAGGAAAATGTCTGTTCAGTTTCACTCTTACAAACAACACATCACTCTATGCGGATGATATTTTACTGTTTATTTCGGATCTCCATGTTTCATTCCCCCAGATACTGAAGGTATTTGGAAAGTTCAGTACGTTCTCCGGGTACAAAATCAATTGGGGTAAATCCTCTTTGCTTTCACTTAATAGTATGGCTAAGAAAGTTAAACTGCCTTGTAATATTCCCGTACAAACTTCAATCAGTTACTTAGGCATTGTTGTTCATTCATCACTCCATGTTATACCTGATGCCAACTATCTACAAATTCAAGCCAGGGTCGAACAAGATCTCAGAAAATGGACCTTGATGCCACTATTATTACATGCCAGAATAGCGTGTGTTAAAATGAATGTGTTGCCGTGAATCAATTTTCTTAGCTCCATGATTCCGCTGCCTGCCCCTAAAATTTTTTGGCACAAACTCAATTCTACAATTCATAAATTTATTTGGAACGGTAAACAACCCAGTTTCAAATTTTGAAACACTGCAGCGTGAAAAACATAATGGGGGATTAGCGCTTCTATAGGGCCTTTCAAATAAAATGCATTAAGGTTTGGCTTAACCCGCTCTCTAGGGTTTCTTGGCGAGAGATAGAAGAGAGCCAAGCAGGCAAATATAGGTTACAAGATATACTGTTCTCTGGGCTAAATAACAATCAATGTATGCAAGCTTTCGGTCCAATCATCGCCAATACGATAGTCAATTTTAAACTGATGGAAAAATGTATTAAATATTCTCATAATTGGCACACCTACACTCCCATTTGGTATAATAAAAAATTTGTTCAGGAGGTGCACCATTTTTCTCCAGAGACTGGATGCATAAGGGCATTTATACACTGAAAGATATTTCAGGTCCTAAATGCATGTTAAGCTTTCAGGAACTGTGTGAGTGGTATGGAACAGAACCCTCTTCTCTGTTTTTATATTTGCGATTAAGGTCGGCCATGAAGGCCTATGGGGTGCCCTGGGGGGAAACGCTTCCCAAACATCCGATCATCGCTTGGTTTGATTTGTCCTCTTCTAGTCACTTTACTTCATGGATGTACAGGAAGGCCTTAGAGGCTACAGCAAGTCGTTTAGCTATACAGCATACATGGGAAAGAGACTGTGAACAAGAGGAAGGTATTATGGATTGGGAAAGAGTGTGGCAGAACATTTTTACTTCATCTAGAAATCCCAATTACCAAATGATCCATTATAACTTCTGTCACAGAACTTATTGGACCCCACTCAAAAGATATCGTATTGACTCCACTTTTAATTCCTTCTATGATAAGTGTCCTGACCAACAACTTGGATCCTTTTTCCATATGATGTGGGAATGTGAAAAAGTTAAAAAATTTTGGAAGGAGGTATGTGCTATTTCATCAAAAATGCTTCAATGTCCTATACCGACGAACCCCTCTATATTATTACTGAATGACGACTCTCAGTTGAATTTCTCTAAGCTGCAAAAAACTGGCTGGCTGGCCGGTTTAACATCTGTGAAAAAACTGCAAGCACAACATTGGCTTCCGCCTCCTTCCCTGGATGTATACAAGTGGTTGTTTCAACTTTGGGACATTATAATGTTGGAATTATCCACGGCGTGGTGAATGCGGCACAAATGTTATGTTTTCATACTTTTGTCTGTTGTAAAAAATGAAAAAATGCAATTAAAAAAAGAAAAAGAAAAAAAATTCTTCTCCTAATGCGTCTTAGTCAGGATGAAAATTACACAGCGACCTTCAGGAGGTCAGAGTAAGGGCAAAAAACAAACAAACAAACAAAAAACCTTTTGCCCATTGTTAATGTTAGTTCATGTTAGTTATCAATGATGTTACATGACTTTATTTTAATAGCCTATAAAAATTTGTGGAAATTTACATAAGCCAAAACTTTAAAAGGGCTTTAAAAGTGTTGTTAGGCCTAGTTCATGTTAACTATAGTGCAGGATAGTGTTAATGGCTACACAACCTTATTAAAGTGTTCCAGGTACATTAAACATTCTAATGCTTACATGGAGAGACGACCCTAGAATATGCACTTTCCCAACTAATCCTAAACTAACTTTTCTTCACGGAATAGTTATAAAAGTCCTCTTTATACTGATAATTTTCCTTACGATTCTGAAAGAAAACACGCTGGGTTTGTACTGTTGCTATAGTAAAGAACGCAACTTTACTTGTTGTAAAAGGTCTAAAGAGCTAGTTTTATCTTCAACTGGGGCAAAACATTCAAGCTATGTTTGATTTTGTGCTGCCAGAGAAAGCTAAAAAAAAAAAAAAAAATCAAGAAAGAATCGTTTATAATCTCCTGCGTGAGTAAAGATTTGTGAAAATAAACAGAGATTCCATGTTCAGTGGAATAACTAATGGAATATTGTTAAATTATCTGATAATCGGGTGACCAGATCACGATTCGCAAAACAGAATACAAAGCTGACAAAGCTTAAATGTATGGACTCACGTACCTCTCTCATTCAGCATGAACCAATTTAATTGCTAGCCTATTATTTCTTCTGTAGGCTAACAAAGCTTTGTGCTTCACTCATTTCATATTCACATAAATACTGGCACAGCCCTATCAGTGGGTACTGACTATACCCTCCCGGTACTACAGAAATGCTGGTATCATCACATTTTCAAATTTTCAGTACCGACTTGGTACCAAAGTACCGGTACTTTTGACAACACTATTACTGATGTTTATAATTGGATGATTAATCAAGACATAGAATATTGTTGTATTGTTTTATTATAGTTTTCACCGCAACATGTTAATGATGAAGAGGATGAATAAATGATTAACCTTGCTATGACTGTCTTCATTGGCTACGATTTAACTTGCCATTTAGTCAGAGTTTCAATACACTGCACAAGAACAGTGAAAAGGCACCGTTTGATGTTTAAAGTGGTTAAGATGGCAACAAGCAGGAAGTCATCTGTGTGCAGTGCTAGAAGCAGCAAGTCATCTGCATCATCTGCGAGTGCGGCCCATGCCCGGGCCAGAGCTGAAGCTACCGAAGTGAGAGCGTCATATGCCAGCCAAGAGGCTAAACTGAAAATGGAAAAGGCTGCAAGAGAAGCTCAAAATTAGCTGGAAACAGTAAGAATAGACACTGAGTTGGAAGTGTTAACACTACATAGAGAAGCTGATGCGGCCACAGTGGAGGCACAAGTGCTGGAAGATGCTGATCTATCAATGCATGTTGCAGTTGAAAGAGGAAGATCTGAATCAGAGAACGTTAAAATTTAACGTACCAGTGAATGTCAATTCTCAAATCAACCTTCAAAGTCATTCTCCCTCTCAACTCTTATCAGCCTTACCTGTCGCTCCTCCATTCCACGCTGACTCACACATAACAGCTTCATAACATGGAGTCTGCCTGCGAAAGACATTTCATGTACACAGTCTATCAACAAGCCAAAGTCTGAGAAAGCTGATAATAATATGCACTTACCTGCAACAACCTGTTTGTCTGCAGGTGCAATGAAGTCTGAAGTCAGAAGGCCCATCATGAACGTGCATGCTAAGCCATATGTTCCTCGATACATTCCTCCAGCTAGCACGCCACCTCAGGCAGAGCCTTTGGCATAGTATTAAGCACAACGAGACCCTGTTAAATCAGGACTGCAACAATTTGATAAGCCTGAGAATTACTGGCCATGGTATTTTCATTCACCAGTGCAGCTCGTGAAGTGCACCTCACAGCAACCCAGAAATTGGACTTCATGACTATATGGTTGGGAAAGGAATCTGGCAAACAGGTGAAGTGAAGTGAAGTGAAGTGACATGTGGCCAAGTATGGTGACCCATACTCGGAATTTGTGCTCTGCATTTAACCCATCCAAGTGCGCACACACACAGCAGTGAACACACACCCGGAGCAGTGGGCAGCCATTGCTGCGGCGCCCGGGGAGCAGTTGGGGGTACGGTGCCTTGCTCAAGGGTCTCACCTCAGTCGTGGTATTGAGGGTGGGGAGAGCGCTGGACATTCACTCCCCTCACCGACAATCCCTGCCGGACCTGAGACTCAAACCCATGACCTTTGGGTTACAAGTCCGACTCTCTATCCATTAGGCCACAACTGCCTAATGGATAGAGAGAAACTGTGAAACGCATCTGCTCAGTGCATGTCAGCAACCCAATTTCGCTTTACACAAAGCATGGGAGAGCTGCACCAAAAATCATTGAAAAGTCACTATTTCAGCGGTTGGACAGTTTTCCTTGGATTTCAGCTAAAGACCACACCAAATTATGTGAACTCTGGGAATTGCTTATGGAAATCCAAGGTGCTAAAGAAGATGGTTATCTCACAGGTCTTTCAAGGGTCTTCACCATCACAAGAGGACGGCGGGGAGGGAGAAGATCATTCTAACATGGCTGTTGTCAGTACAACCTGCACAGAAGTATGCAGTCCAGGTCAGTGGAGCCGCTCATGCTCAAAAATCTGCCTTGTGAAGATTTACCCCAAGGGTTCCAAGGACCATCAAAGTCTATGTAATTCTGGATGACCAGAGCAATCGCTCATTAGCCAGACCAGAGTTCTTCGAGCTGTTCAATGTGGAGAGCAAACCATTCTCATATAATCTCAGAACTTGCTCTGACATCGTAGAAACATCTGTCAGGAAAGCAGAAGGTTTCCAGATTGAGTCATTGGATGGAAAAGTTCTCATCTCTCTTCCATCACTCCTTGAGTGTCATGAGATCTTTAATAATCAGTCTGAAATTCGCCAAGTGCAGTTCTACACCAGCCTCATCTCTGACACATTGCCAAGCACATTCCAGAACTGACACCAGAAGCAGAAATACTTCTGCTACTCAGAAGAGATGTCATAAGGGCACACAAGGTCAGGCAGCAGGTCAATAGACCAAACAATGCCCCCTTTGTCCCCCAACTGCCTAACAAAGCTGTAACATGTCTGGCAAAGCAACTGAGAAGACACTAGGACAGACAGTGTTTAACAGAACTGAGGCATGACAACAAACCTGCTCCATCCGTGGAAAACACAGCTTTCCTAAAAATTAATGGACACAAATGTCTACAGAAATGATTTTAACAGATGGGGAGCTCCTCTTTGATTCCAGTGATCGATACTACGGTGTCTCTCTCAGTGACATGCTCCTCACAGGCCCGACCTCAATAACACCCTTGTAAGCGTCCTTCTACACTTTCGGAAAGAGAAGGTTGCAATCCTAGCAGACATTCAGCACGTTCCACTGTTTCTTGGTGCGTGAAGACCATCGCAACTTCCTACGTTTTCTATTGCACAAGGACAATGATGTCAACAAGGAAATTGTTCAGTATTAAATGAAGGTCCATGTCTTTGGAAATGGGACATCTCCTGCTATGGCCATTTACGGGCTGCGAAGAGCCATCAGAGAAGGCGCACGGGAGCATTGTGCTGATACCGTCAAGTTTGTGGAAAGACATTTCTATGTTGATGATGGTTTGTTAGTTATATGTACCGTCTGAAGCTGAGGCAATTGATTTGCTCCAACGAACACAGGCCTCACTAGCTGAGTCAAACCTCTGCTTACACAGTTTGCTTCAAACCCTCAGACAGTCATGGAACCTTTCCCACCCAAAGATTGTGCTCCAGTGATCAAGGACCTAGATCTGATTGGAGAAACTTCACAGACACAACGGAGTTTAGGTCTGCTGTGGGAGATCACGACTAACACACTGACCAACTCAAATGGCACCTGTTACAATCCAGGGAAGAGCCCTTCTCAGAAAACTTACCTCTGAACTGTCAGACTGGGACACACCCCTCTCGGAGAAAAAACTAAGCAGATAGGAAGCATGAAGAGATTCTCTCCATGACCTAAAACAGCTTCATGTTCGACATACATACACAAAAACCTCACTCACTGAAGCAGTGCACACAGAATTGTGTGTATTCTCAGATGCATCGACCAAGGCCACAGGTGCTGTGGCGTATCTGAAAGCACTTCAGAAAGATGGGCAAGTTGAAGTAGGATACGTTATGGGCGAGGGAAGCACTCCTGTCCGAACCAACACTCCTAGCACTCCTGTCCGAACCAACAATTACAAAGGCTTGAACTGTGCACTGCTGTCTTAGCAGTAGAGATGGCAGATCTCATACAGGATGAGCTGGATCTAGAGTTGAACGACAAAGTTCTTTACAGACAAAGTGGTGCTTGGCTACATTTATAACAAGTCAAAACAATTCTACATGTATGGACTCTATTGTGAACAACGCATCCATCAGTTCTCAAATCTGAGCAGTAGCACTATGTACGTACAGAAGAAACCCTACAGATCATGTGTCAAGATCCTTACCTGCATCCTGCCTGGCGCAGACTTCTTGGTTCACCGGTCCCTCCTTCCTGCATCAGCCACCTGCAGAGAAAACACAAACGAATGAGACATTTGAGCTAATTGAACCTAAAAAGGACTCAGAAATCCAGCCACAAGTACAAACATGTGCTACTAACCTGGAACAACCAGAGCTTACCTCTGATCGATTCCAACGGTTCTCCACCTTCACCTCCCTAGTAAGACGAGTAGCATTTCTAGTTCACATGGCAAAATCCTGCAAACACACAAACCAAAACAGCAAATGCAAATGTGACTTACCTCGTACTCCGGATGAAATGGACCAAGCAAGGAACGTTATCCTTAAAGCAACACAAAAAAGCTGCATTTGCAAAATAACTGTCAGCCCTCCAAGCAGTATCCAAAAGTAACCGCTTGTGGATTTTGTTTGTGTGATTTCATTTGTGTTGGAGGACGACTAAAGTACTCTCAGGTTGCAACTGCAGAAAAGGAACCCAATAATTCTGCCCAAAGATAACCACATCTCCCTACTGCTCACTCGACATCATGAGCAAGTGAAACATCAAGACCGTCACTTGACGGAAGGAGCGATCAGGGCAGCAGGACTGTGGATCTTGGGAGGCAAGGCGCTAGTCAATTCAGTACTTCACAAATGCATAACCTGTCGCAAGCTGCGTGGAAAGCTGGAAGAACAATTCATGGTGGACCTGCCATCTGAATGCCTCAAAGCCTGCCTTCCCATGTGGGGCTCAATGTTCTGGACCAGTTCTGGACCCGCTGGAGCTGGGAATACTTACCTTGCTTGCAACACAGACAGAAGTGAACAGTACCTCGCAGAAACCTTCAAGCTGGAGATCTAGTTCTGCTCAGGAACAAATATATAGCCCGCAACTGCTGGACCATGGCCAGAATCACTGCCATATTCCCTGGAAAGGATGGACATGTAAGAAAGGCTGAGGTGACTACAAGTGACCAATGCAAAATAAAAACCTTTCTAAGGCTAATTGCAGAAGTTGTTCTACTTCTACCCAAAGACTGATCTAGAGGTTAAGGTTCAACACTCTCACAAATTCATAGTGACCTCCCATAGGTCAGGCAGGGAGTGTGTTGCCCTTTAAGAAATTTAACTTTTTAAATATATGCTTTATTTTTGTTGATATATATTCTCAGGTAAAATGTGAAGTTCTTAATTACTTTTCTGTTTATCTACATCATTTGTAAAAATGAATATTATTTGTTATGTGATGATGTCACTGCCTATTTAGTCACTTCCTGTTAATCCTTCCTGTTTCTGCATGAAAACAATGAGACAGACACGTGGTGTGCTCGCACTAATAACCCTTTGCATCAACTATAAACCATCATAGAGGCAATGCCGTAAGTTAATCTATGTGACATTAGGCATGTTAAAGATTATATATTAGTAAGAATTTTGTTAAAAAGATATTTATTAAGTTGTTAAAAACAAGGTAACAGTGATGCTAATAGCCATTATAGCTGCTACTACAGTGAACAGCAGTGATTGTTTATGTTACAGACATTTATAACTGGATGATTAATCAAGACATAGACAGTGAATATTGTTGTATTGTTTTATTACAGCTTTCACTGCAACATGTTAATTATGAAGAGTGACAGTAAATGATCAACCTTCCTATGACTGTCTTCATTGGCTACGGTTTAACTTGGTGTTTAGTCAGAGTTTCAACACTGCACAAGAACACAACATGCACGGGTTATTTTACCTCATCTAGTGTACAGATTTATTAAAGCCTATCAATTATAGCCTAAGCTAAATAAACACCACAGACTTAAGATATACATTCACCCTGTCTACATTATGAAAACTGGTAAAACAAAAACCTACTCTCAAATATTATAACAGAGAAATTCCTAATAGTAATTCCAATAATTCCAATTAATAATGCATTAATGTTTCTCTATTAAAACAATGGCAAAAAAAGATTGTACATATTGCCACACAGAGGTTGCATAAGTACAATCAGCAACCAATTGCACATAACAGAGACTAAATGACACTTTCATTTTAGCAGAATACCTCAGAATACAGCTCTGCCGTATGTCTGTGTTTTCAGATCATGGCACCTCCGCAGAGAATGTGTGTGAATGGTTGACAGATTGTGTAAAGCAAAAAGCCGAGAACGTATGTTTAATAGAAAAGCTCTGGCTGGAGGATTTGAGCTCTTGATAACTGGCAACCGCAAACATGAACGCTTGCCTAATAGAGTCTGGTACAGAAGTCTGAAATGTTTTGGCTCCTCTTTTTTCAACAAAAGTAAAGTTTTGTTTTTTTAACTACATTTAATCTAGTCTTTTTTCATCAACAATGTTGATATAGTCACAGTTGTCATTTAATGGCCTTATTATCGTCTCTTCATCATCTTGTCTTATGGGAAAAATTTCGTTGACAAACATTTTTCATCATAGATTTCGTTAATGAAATTAACACTACACCGCAGACTGATTCACTCACCCTGACCACAGCAGACTCACAGCAGACTCACTCACTCACCCTGACCACAGCAACTCATTCACTCACCCTGACCACAGCAGACTCACTCATTCACCCTGACCACAGCAGACTCACAGCAGACTCACTCATTCACCCTGACCACTGCAGACTCACAGCAGACGCTCTCATTCACCCTGACCACAGCAGACTCACTCACACTGACCACAGCAGACTCATTCACTCACCCTGACCACTGCAGACTCACAACAGACTCATTGACCACTGCAGACTCATTCATTCACCCTGACCACAGCAGACTCACAGCAGACTAATTCATTCACCCTGACCACAGAGGCTCACTCACTCACCGTGACCACAGCAGACTCATTCACTCACCCTGACCACTGCAGACTCACAGCAGACCTCACGACTCACTCACCCTGACCACTGCAGACTCACAGCAGACTCATTCACTCACCCTGACCACTGCAGACTCACAGCAGACTCATTCACTCACCCTGACCACTGCAGACTCACAGCAGACTCACCCTGACCACTCACAGCACTCATTCCTCACCCTGACCATGCACTCACGTCAGACTCATTCATTCACCCTGACCACAGCAGACTCACAGCAGACTCATTCACTCACCCTGACCACAGCAGACTCACTCATTCACCCTGACCACTGCAGACTCACAGCAGACTCATTCACTCACCCTGGCACTGCAAACCACTGCAGACTCACAGCAGACTCATTCACTCACCCTGACCACTGCAGACTCACAGCAGACTCACTCACTCACCCTGACCACAGCAGACTCATTCACTCAACTGACCACTGCAGACTCAGTCACTAACCCTGACCACTGCAGGCTCACAGCAGACTCATTCACTAACCCTGACCACTGCAGACTCACAGCAGACTCATTCACTCACCCTGACCACAGCAGACTCATTCACTCCATTCACCACCACCACAGCAACTCATTCACTCACCTGACCACAGCAGACTCCACAGACTCATTGCAGACTCATCACTCACCCTGACCACAGCAGACTCATTCACTCACCCTGACCATAAGACTCACTCACCACTCAGACTCAGACACCCTGACCACTGCAGACCAGCAGACTCATTCCTCACCACCACAGCAGAGTCTCAGAGCACAGCAGACTCACAGCACTCACAGCAGACTCACAGCAGACTCACAGCAGACTCACAGCAGACTCACAGCAGACTCACAGCAGACTCACTCACTCGACCACCACAGCAGACTCACCTCACCCTGACCCACTGCAGACCCAGCAGATTCTCTCATTCACCCTGACCACAGCAGACTCATTCACTCACCCTGACCACAGCAGACTCACTCACCCTGACCAATGCAGACTCACAGCAGACTCATTCTCACCCTGACCACTGCACACAGCAGACTTCACTCACAGACACAGCAGACTCACAGCAGACTCACTCACTCACCCTGACCACAGCAGAATCACAGCAGACTCACTCACTCACCCTGACCACTGCAGAATCACTGCAGACTCATTCACTCACCCGCCACTGCAGACAGCAGACTCATTCACTCACCCTGACCACTGCAGACTCACGGCAGACTCATTCATTCACCCTGACCACAGCAGAATCACAGCAGACTCACTCACCCTGACGACAGCAGACTCATTCACTCACCCGACCACTGCAGACTCACAGCAACTCATCACTCACCCTCCCACTGCAGACTCATTCACTCACCCTGACCACTGCAGACTCACAGCAGACTCATTTCACTCAACCCTGACCACTGCCACCACAAGCAGACTCACTCACTCACCCTGACCCTGCAGAATCACAGCACTCACTCACTCACCCTGACCAGCAGACTCCACTCACCCTGACCACTGCAGACTCACAGCAGATCTCACTCATTCACCCTGACCACAGCAGACTCATTCACTCACCCTGACCACAGCAGACTCACCCTGACCATGCCCTCACAGCAGACTCAATCACCCTGACCACTGCAGACAGCAGACTCATTCACTCACCTGCAGCACATCAGACTCATTCCTCCCCTGACACAGCACACAGCAGACCATGACCACAGCAGAATCACTGCACTTCACTCACCCTGACCACTGCAACTCATTCACTCACCCTGACCACAGCAGACACTGCAGACTCTTCACTCCACCCTGACCACTGCAGACCTCACAGCATACTCATCACTCACCCTGACCACAGCAGACTCACGGCAGACTCATTCATTCACCCTGACCACAGCAGAATCACAGCAGACTCACTCACCCCTGACCACAGCAGACTCATTCACTCACCCTGACCACTGCAGACTCACAGCAGACTCATTCACTCACCCTGACCACTGCAGACTCACTCAGACTCATTCAACCACACTGCAGACTCTCACTCACTCCTGACCACTGCAGAATCACAGCAGACTCACTCACTCACCCTGACCACAGCAGACTCACACTCACCCTGACCACTGCAGACTCACAGCAGATTCTCTCATTCACCCTGACCACAGCAGACATTCACCCTGACCACAGCAGACTCACTCACCCTGACCACAGCTCACAGCTCAACTCATTCATCACCCTGACCACTGCAGATTCACAGCAGACTCATTCACTCACCCTGACCACAGCAGAATCACTGCAGACTCATTCACTCACCCTGACCACAGCAGACTCACAGCAGACTCATTCACTCACCCTGACCACAGCAGACTCACGCACTCATTCACTCCCCTGACCACAGACTCACAGCAGACTCTTTCATTCACCCTGACACAGCAGAAGCAGACTCACCCTGACGACAGCAGACTCATTCACTCACCCTGACCACAGCAGACTCATTCACTCACCCTGACCACTGCAGACTCAAAGCAGACTCATTCACTCACCCTGACCACTGCAGACTCACCCAGACCCATCACTCACCGACCACTGCAGAATCACAGCAGACTCACTCATTCACCCTACCCACAGAATCACTGCAATCACGCACAGAATCACACTGCAGACTCACTCATTCACCCTGACCACAGCAGAATCACTGCAGATTCACTCACTCACCCTGACCACTGCAGACTCACAGCAGACTCACTTCACTCCCCTGACCACTGCAGACTCACAGCAGACTCACTCACTCACTCAGACCACTGCAGAATCGCTGCAGACTCACTCATTCACCCTGACCACAGCAGACTCACAGCAGACTCACAGCAGACTCACAGCAGACTCACAGCAGACTCACACAGACTCAGACTCACAGCAGACTCACAACTCACTCAGACCACCAGACAGACTCACAGCAGCAAGACTCTGCACTCACAGCTCACGCAGACTCACTCACAGCAGACTACCAGACTCACAGACACTCCTCCCTCACCACTGACCAACAGATTCACGCAGACTCACTCACTCACCCTGACCACAGCAGACTCACAGCAGACTCACAGCAGACTCACAGCAGACTCACAGCAGACTCACAGCAGACTCACTCACCGCAGACTCACAGACTCACAGACCAGCACTCACTTCATTCACCCTGACCACAGCAGACTCACTCACCACGCGCTGACCAGCAACTCACAGCAGTCCACAGCGACTCAGCGACTTCACTCACTAGCAGACTCACATCTGACCATCACTGCAACACTCAGAATCACTGCAGACTCACTCATTCACCCTGACCACGCAGATCACGAGCAGACTCATTCACTCCCAACCACGCAGAATCACTGCAGACTCATTCGTCACCACAGCAGATCACACAGACTCTTCATCACCCTGACCACACAGCTGGCACTCAACCCTTCACAGCAGACTCCTCACCCTACGACAGCGACCACTGCAGACTCAGGCAGACTCAAAGCAGACTGCAGCAGACTCAGCAGACTCTCACTCACCCGACCACTGCAGAATCACAGCAGACTCACTCATTCACCCTGACCACAGTCACTGCAGACACTCACTCACTGCAGAATCAGACCATCAACCAGCAGAATTGTTGCACTCACAGCAGACTCACACCTGTCTCACGAATAGCTTTTCACTCACTCAACCACGTTCACAGCAGACTCATTCAGATCACAGCATTCAGCACTCATTCACAGCTTTCACCCTTCACCACTCACTCACTCAACCCTGACCACTGCAGAATCACTGCAGACTCACTCATTCACCCTGACCACAGCAGACTCACAGCAGACTCATTCACTCACCCTGACCACAGCAGACTCACAGCAGACTCACTCACTCACCCTGACCACTGCACAACCGTCAGCGAAGCGTGCCAGCTTCCCCGTGGAGATCTCCAGCCTCCTGCACACAGTACATCACACACTTGTCATACAACACGCACACACACTGTATTTTAAAATAAGTTTTCAAAGTTTTGATGCAAAGTTGCATGAAACAAAGATTATTAGAGTATGTTTTACAAAAAAAAAACCCACTATTTTAGTTTTCTACCTACATTTCACTTATGTCTCTTCTTATAACTTTTAATCCAAGAGTGAAAATTGTTTCTAGACCAGTTTTTTCAGTACACACTCTGACCATGATGCAGAGATGGTAATACCATAGTACTGCTGGATTAACACTATACCAGTGGTACTTAAATGGTACTGTAATGTTCTTCAGAAAAATGTATTATCTATATTATCATCACAGCATTAATATGTTATTTCTCGTGGTGATGCTGTTGTATGTATTGGTATAAAGCGACTCTCATCCATAATGAAGACTCTCCTCTGCCACAGGGGTTTTCACACAGGGGTCCAGGGGAAGTTTAGAGGGAAAAAAACTAACTAAATGTATTATTTATTTATTTATTTATTTATTTCAAAGAGGGACAGTGTACATTAATCAACATTCATGAATGTAAATGCACCCAAATTAGCCCGATGGCTAATAAATACATTTGAATGAAATAAAAAAAATATATATATTTAAAATAAATAAGTGTAAAATGGATTTAAATAAATAATAAAATACATTTGATTTAAATAAATAAAATAAATGAATTTGACAAAACTTACTAAATTAATAAATAAATGTTGATTAAAATAAATAAAAAATAAAAAGCAAAGACAAAAATGTAAAAATAAATAAAAAATAAAGATTAAACAAACTAAATAAATCGATTAAAATAAAACAATTAGATAAAAAAATAATAATTAATAAAATACATAGAGTACTAAAGTGAGTATAAAATCGCAATTATGTAGTTTAACATTATTTTTTCACAGTATTAATTGGGTTCTCATACATGAACATGTATAGATGCCTTTCAAATATTAGTGTTTAAATAAATATTGATAAACATGATGAAGAGTCTCCTGAATACTCTCACCTTTCCCCTAAACTCACAGCTACAGTCCGCTCATGAAAGCCTCTGACAGCAGCGAGCCGAACCCAGCCGAGCCGAGCCTTCATCACACACCTCATCATCACACTCATCCTAGCGACACACACAACACACAGCGATCTTCATAACACACACGCATGCAGCAGACACAGGGCCGCCATGACAGCGACAGTAATGAACTCTCGCGAGAAGAGACTACAGCGCTTCGATTCAAAATAAAAGTCACCCATTGCGTGATCTTCTCAAACGAGGTCCCCGACTCCTCACTATGCGTTTCACTAAAAAAAAGGGAAAAATAAGGGTCAGGAAAAAGAAAATATATAATTTACGTTACACTAACAAGAATATATTAAAATATTGTTTCTTAAAACCAAATCACATCAAAAGATCATAAAGTTAAATGTGTTTTAAATAGGCCCACTTTATATTAGGTCTTGACATTATTCTCTCACATAGGTTATAGTGATAACCTTGACAAGGACTTGCATTACATATCATTTGATAAAGATGGAAATATAAAAACTTATACACTGTCTCTATATATCCCTTTCCAGTTTCACTGTATGTTTACAAATCAAGTCTCTCAGGCTTTTAACTGTGCATGATGGTCAAGATCAATCTTCTAGATCAGGGTTTTAAGTCTTTCAGATGATGCCACATTAAAGAGATCATATTACAAGACAGATTGTTTTCTTAGCAGCTTTATATCCCACATGGAAAAAACCTATATAAACATATATGTTTCAATATAGGTTTTGATATAGGTTTTTAATATATGTGACATATATAAAATTGGCCGTTTTCCTATATTATATGTACATATATGTACATATATGCACACATATATGTATATATATGTACACATATATATATACATACACATATGTACACATATATATACACATAAATGTACATATACGCACACATATATATACACATAAATGTACATATATGCACACATATATATACACATATATATATATACACATATATGCACGTATATATGCACCTATATTTCACCTATAATAGTAAAATTAAAATCCATAGCTGTTAGGCAACATAAATAAAAGTCCAAAATGTAAAATGTACATTATTTATTTACTCAGATCATCAAATAGTACAAAACAAAAAATATAGTACAAGAACAAAATAAGACAAAAAACCTGCTAGGCAACATAAATGAGGATGATGATGATGATTACTTGAATGTATGTTCTATGTACTTTTTTTTGCTACATTTAGACTGTAATGACCTTTCAGCCATATTCATCTAGAAACTGCATTAGACAATACAGAAACACTGCGTTTGCATTGCATTTGTGGATGTAACGGTGAATGTGGATGTTTATGCTGTGATGTGAATCTGGAAGTGACTTGAAATTGAAAAAAAAGTTTGACAAAAAAAATTAAAAACCATTTTGTTATACATTTCCTTCTTTTCCACTATCTTCATACAAGAAAGAACTGACCTTGTAAATGTTTCTGGAAAACGTGTAGATATCATAGTTAATATTATCATGTTAATATATTGCCATAGTTAAATTCCATAACATGCCAATTACATGTGATACCAATTTCACGTGTTCGCACATACATAAGTTCTTGCATAATTTTTTTCGTTAATTCTTAGTTTTTGCCTTGATAATAGAAAATATGAGCTAGGCATCATGTATGACAGTCAAAAATGAGATATGAGCTACAAAATGACCAGATCCTGCCATTAGCTATATAGAAGACATATCTTGTATGAATAGGGCTTATATGTGGATATGAAGAAGCAATACAGGAGACCTATATTTCCTGTATATGCACATATATGCACCTCAATTTTGCCTATATGTGGCATATATACGCATATATGCAGCATATATGTGCATATACACTGCATATAGGTTTCATATATGCGCATATATCCACATATAGGTTCTTTCCATGTGGGTACCCATGCTGATCATATTTGGCCGTCCGTGGCATCTGAAAGAGGCCTAAATATGATCAACATCTGGTAAAACTGCTAGGAAAACAATCTGTCTTGTATAAAGCACTATGAAAATAAACATGACACAGATGTACAGTAATTACTGAGGCCATACAGTACAGGTGTGAGGTAAAAATCAGCACAAGAAGCAACATTTGTTTGTTTTCGCTGGAACTGCAGAACTGAAGCGACTTCCCACTTCTTGTGCTTATCTGTCCGAATATGATCTCCAATGTCTGCCAATAAAAAACGTCAGCTTCAGCGACTGTAAAACACTCGACTACATCAATAATTCCTGCAGACACCAGCTGACAGAGAACGTTCTGCCAAGGTTCTCTCAAAGTCGTGAACAAACGTTCTTGGAGTAACGTTAATAGAAAGTTCATTCAGTGTTATCTGGTCTTTAATGTTCTCAAAAAGCACAAAAACATTATTTATGCATTATTCTTGAAACGTTTTTCCTGAAACGTTTCATTAGATGTTCGTCTAACGTTTAACATTGGATTTACATCCACACTTTGTCAGGACTGACTGTCACACACATTCACAGACAGGGACGGATGTTGTGGACAGATGCCCTGCTCAGTGTTCTGCTTTACATCCATGCAATATATTTGTGTTTCATTTATCTTTTTGCGGGTGTTTTAACACTTTTTGCTTGATCAGACTTTCCTTGATGTGACTGGTTAAATGAACTTGTATGTATATTGCAGTTAAACCTCTTCAACATGTGAAAGACCATCTTCTGAGTCCATGAATTATGAATGCAGTATTGTGTTCTGTTTTACGCTGCAAATTTGCTAGAAAACGCAATCTAGTGAAAATGAATAAGGCAAATCAATAGATGAGGTGTAAAGCATGTTTAAAGCAGCAGACAGACAGAAGACAACTGTACAAGACAAATGTGTTCTCACACAAACAGATATACAAATAATAATTATGTATTTGCACTGTTTAAAATAAGTTTATAATGTACACTCATACAGTTCACAGATATAATCATTTATTTTACATAAACTGAGCAAAAATATACTCATTTTATACATCCGAGTGAACGAGACGGAGGGAAGTTAGTGAGGGAAGGGCCCTACCCTGCGTCCCAATGTCTATCAATCTCTGTGAGATTACAGTAAGTGTGTCCCAAAGCATACTATACTGAAAAGATTATGCCAGAAGTCCCTGGATGGTCTACTATTTCTGCTAGATTTTCCAAGTGTGGATCCGTGCACACTGTAACGGCTAATATTACCCACAACCCATTGAGCTTTGGAGGAGGATTCAGATCAGAACTAGAAACACGAGTAAAAAGTGTTTTAAAAAACTACAAACGTGCGCAACTGATGTTTAAGTAGAGAGGTTTAGATAAAGGGGTTTGAGTTACTAATAATCAACATTTAACCTGATAAAAAATATTTATTTAAAGTTATCCATGTTATATTGCATCTGCAACAACCGTTAACCTTTGGCCGTTGACTTTTAAACGCATCATTGCACAAACACATGAGAGTGTCCGCACGAAACGTCTGGCACACAAAATGAGTTTCAAAGTTGTCATCTGATTGGTTGAATTGTCCAGGATTCCCATGAGACGTGTGTTTCGCGTTCTTTAACGGTCGCCTGGAAACAAAGCCATCATGATGTCAAACCCCCTCATGGAAAAAGAAAGCAGAATGAATTAATGATCTATGGTTGTACGCCGGTCTGTTATTGTACACATTCACGCCCCTAAACATGATGCTGAACAAAACGAACTGTGATTGGCTGGCCTCTGGGAGCTCCTCGGCCAATGAAAACTGCGATGGAGTCCAGACCTTCTCAGTCTTGTCAAGTGTTTTCTAGACTATTTTAGCGATCGCATGAATAATTGTACACTGATAACACATGACAGATGCTGATCGGAGCACTATACTTGCATGTTATTTTAGCCTGCAGAAATTACTTTATTAAAGCTCTTTACACTCTAAAAAATGCTGGGTTAAAAACAACCCAAGTTGGGTTGAAAATGGACAAACCCAGCGATTGGGTTGTTTTAACCCAGTGGTTGGGTTAAATGTTTGCCCAACCTGCTGGGTAGTTTTATTTAAACCAACTATTATTTAAAAATTGCTATATGGCTAGCTTAAAATGAACCCAAAATAGTTGGGAAATTAAAAACCAGATGCAATTAGAGGCAACAATAATAGACAAAAGGTGAATGTTTATTAATAAGCTTTTAATATTTTATTAATATAAATTTAATAGTTTAATAGTTTATTAATATAAATGTATTAATAAGCAATTTAATAAATGTTTATTGTTTAATAATTATTCATTGAACATTAATAAATGTTCATTTCCAACATACTTTGGGTTCATTTTAATTAAGCAATACAGTAATTTTTAAACAACAGTTGAGTTAAATAAAACTACCCAGCAGGTTGGGCAAACATTTAACCCTACCGCTGGGTTAAAACAACCCAATTGCTGGGTTTGTCCATTTTCAACCCAACTTGGGTTGTTTTTAACCCAGCATTTTTTAGAGTGTGCCTGCAATTACAATATCAATGTATTAGAATTTGTATTAATATATCATATGAATAAAGTTCAGACAGATAATCCAAAAACAGCAAGAATCAAATCCAGGAACATGTGATCAGCAAACAGATATCTGTTATAGCAGGAAAGATGCAGCAGTGAGGAACGTCCAGGTCAGGAGCGTGTCAGTTCAGTGTTTGACTGTGAAGAAGATCGAGCAGAAGATGATCAGTGACCTGTAGAGGACAGCATAGAGCGGTGTCATCATTACACACCTTCAGACTTTACAGGATGCTCCAGAACTCTTCTCCACCTCCACCTTCTTCTGTATGCAAAGCTGCAGCCCATCAGTGCTTGAGACGAAGTAACTCGTGAAGGAACATGTGGTCTGTGATCACTAAACCACGGCGGATCTGACTATATTCACACTGACTGAAAGACTTTCATCACAGAATCTGTCTGAGCAAATCTGCTGCTGATGCTTTAGTATCTCTTCTGCTAATGGACGTCAAACTCAAATGAGAGAAGCCTGAAATTCTGCGGCAAATCAAATGAATCCCGACAGCTCTGAACATGAATCATTAGTGTCGGCCTCAGCGTGAAGGGCTCTTATACTGCCTCAATAACTGATTTCTGACTAAAAGAAACTTCTGTGAAAATTTGTAGATACATAAAAAAAAAGAGAATATTTTAGATAATTTGGCCCCTTACAGCAGACATCATGTGTTTCTGGACTGCATTATGACCTTTATCACTGCGCTGAGGCTGGACTGATGTTACTGTCCCTGTCATAATGTGATATAACGCCTGTAACAAACTCAGAATATGTACTTAATTGGGAAAAATAAATGAATAATAAAAAAAACTTTCTCTCTAATGACTAAAAATGATACTTTATTGGGTCATTTCATAAACATCTGTCCACAGATCGTATAATAACAGAGAAATATGAGCATATGCTTAAGAGTATGTGAGTGTTTCCATAATGCATAACAATATTTCAGCAAGTAAAGATTTAAACATCAGCAATCATAAACGGATCATGCCAGACTGAGCGACGTCACGCGTCTGTTCATATAAAGTAACATGAGATCACATCTAACAGAGCTACAGGTACATACAAAAATATAAATGAAATAATATACAAAAGTGATCCACGTCTTTACAGTCCGTTTTGAGCTTTATTTCTTGATGACTTCCTCTTTGAGTTTCTCTGCCAGGTGTTTTCGTTTCTGCAACTTCTTTCTCTCAACAGAGATTTCCTTGGAATATGGAAAAGAAGGGAGAAACTAAGCATTTGAATGGAGGAACATCGAAAACCAGCAGAGAAATTACATCCAGATCTCTGTTATTAAAGGATTAGTTCACTTTCAAATAATGAATGGATGACATTTCCCAATGTCATCCAAGATGTTCATGTCTTTCTTTCTCAGGGGAAAAGAAATGAAGATTTTTGAGGAAAACATTCCAGGATTATTCTCCTTATAGTGGACTTCAATGGCCTCCAGACGGTTGAAGGTCAAAATTACAGTTTCAGTGCAGCTTCAAAGAGCTTTAAACGATACCAGACGAGGAATAAGAGTCTCATCTAGAGAAACCATCATTTATTTTCTAAAAAAATCCAACACAAACACAAATGATCGCCTTGCACGTGCTTCTGCTTTCCGTATTCTTCAAAAAGCTTACACCGTATGTCCTACGCCTTCCCTATTCTACTTACGGAAAAAACGGATCTGGCGCCGCGCTCGTTCTGTAAGTAGAATAGGAAAGGCTTTAGAATAATCCTGGAATGTTTTCATCAAAAATCTTCATTTCTTTTCCACTGAAGAAAGACAGACATGAACATCTTGGATAGGCTTGGGTATCGAGTATCGATTGGAACCGGGACTAGCTTTGCGATTTTCCCGGAATCGTTCAAAAGTTTAAATTTCGATTCCTAGTTTCGATTCACAGTCTGCCGACTGGAAGAAGAAACCGATGAACACCAACAAAGAAGCGTCAACCGGAAGTGTTGGCATAACCGAGCAAGTCAAACATTGATAGCGTGCGTCGGCGGTCCAAAGTGTGGCTTCACTTTTCTAAACAGAACGAAATCTCGGCAAAATGCAGCATTTGCGGCAAGATTGTTTCGTGCATAGGAAGATAGAGATACTAACTGTCCAGAACGCTAACGCATCCAGCCTGAGAAGGCAGATATGATCATTTTCCTAAACAAGAACTGTTTTTATACTGTACCTGCTGCTAATCTGGACTGGGTTTTACAAGTTGTTTCTTATTGTTTATTTGCTATTCTGCACCAGGTTAGCCCATCAGTGGGAGCACGGTAACATGTTCAAGTACCTGCAGCATCATACTCATGTGTAAATGGTTTTCATGAGGTTTTCAAAAATAAAGCTCTCTTGAGGAAAGTGTACCCCTGTGAAAATATATTCATAATATTTATATTCAAGTTCATAGATTTGATATTTATATTGTAGTTGAAAACAGCCCTGTGAGAAATTCATAGTAAAGTCATAAAAAGTAAAAAGTTTATAGAATTAAAATTGATGGAGAAGGTCAGACTATTTCCTTCAGAAAGACCGTTGGTTAGCTAGTTCATTTAAAATATCCTAACCTTTTTTTGACCCTGACTCTTAAAAGAATCGGAATCGAGAATCGTTCAAATTCAAACGATACCAAACCCTAATCTTGGATGACATGGGGGTGAGTAAATTATCAGGAACATTTTATTTGAAAGTGGACTAATCCTTTAATTAGGTGAGATTAACTGCTAAAAACTGAAATGTGATCATAAAAGCTCTATATGAATTCTGAAATCAACATTTTAGAAAAGAATTATTGTCCACGAGGACTAAACTCACAAAAATCAGGTATTTGAATTTCAGGTGTTAAACTCAGGAAGTGTGATGGAGGTGAATGAGTGTTTAGCACCTGTGAGGAGGCTCTGGGCTCCGGGGCCGCAGGAGGAGCGTCAGCGGGGCTCTTCAGCGTCTGATCTCTCTTCAGGGCCTGGAGTTTGTCTCTCTGCTGCTTCAGATACTCTGAGCGCTGCTGTAACGCCACCTCATCACACACACACACACACCACACACACAGAGAGAGAGACTCTAACACTGTTCAGACACGACACGACTATGAGAAATCAATCACAGCCAATCAGAAGAGCGTGTGGGCGGAGTCTCTCTGCAAGCGCACCGTCATAGAATTGTTTGTTCACATTTTGAATGTTCTTGTTTAGTTTATCATCAAGATCTAAACTGATATTCAAACTCACATTAGACACTTTTAACATTAAATCAGTACTGAGATCATAATGCTCATGTTTGTTCCAGCAGATCAATGACGCAGAAATAGAAACTCTTTCTAAAATAGAATCATCACGTGTCATGGCTGTTTAGGACAACAACAACAACACGGACTAGCATGGAAAAGACTCTATCACATGCTGCGGCTGGTTAGGACACAGTGAATGAGCTGGTGACGCGCGTCTCACCGCGAGCGGTCTGGAGTCTCTCTGTGTGTCCTCGTCTCTCCGTTTCTCTGGACTCTTGTGATTGGCAGACACTGAACCCTTGACCGGTGCCCTCACAGCAGGAAGGGCTTTACCTTTACCTGTGAAACACACACAGACACTCACTTCATGAGGGAAAACAGCAGTGATGTTCTCTGCAGTGAGAGCGAGTGCTGATGGGAACAGACTCACGTGACGCTGTGGCTGAACTCTTGACGGCTGCAGACTCAGACTGCTTTACCTTCAGCTCTGTAGCTTCTGTCACGCCGTTGGTCTGTGGACGGCACAAAGAGCGCTCAGTGTCTGACATGTGTTTCTCCTGCTGTTAACGGCTCAATTCAGCCACGATTCTCCTCTACAGCCGCGGCACCTTCACAACAGCAGGAGCTAAACTACAGCTCCTGATCATATCACTATGGAAGCACGTTTCCGCCACATGAGAGAAAAAACAAATCATGCTTTGGTGAATCTGAATTATGACATTAAAAACCTCATAATTATGAGACACCAAGTTAAAAAGGCAAAAATTATGAGATAAGAAGTCGAAATTATGACTAAGTCACAATTATAAGATACATATATTTTCAAATTTTCATCTCATTATTATGACTTAGTATGTCAATTTTGACTCATAATTTCAATTTTTAATCTCATAATTATGATTTTGTATGTCAATTTAGACTCATAATTTTAATTCTCATCTCATAGTTATGACTTGGTATGTCAATTTCAACTTTTCATCATTATTATGACTTTGTATGTTAATTTTGACTCATTTTCAACTTTTTATCTCATAATTATGACTGTCAATTTCAACTTTTCATCTCTTAGCATGTCAAATTCTACTTTTCGTCTCATAATTGTGACATAGTATATAGTTTTGGCTGTCATAATTTCAATTTTTCATCTCATAATTATGACAATTCACACGTTTTTCCATTCCTTTTTGCTACTTTTCAATTTTTCTATGTGATCATGCTCTAGACGGACGTGAACGACCTTTGCACTCACGTCTTGTGTCTTTTGCAGCGTCGCGCGCATGACGCAGTGTTGTAAAAACACAGCGCTGTAAGCCGTGTAGCATTGCTAAAATAAATTTTACTTACTTATTTTCCAGCAAAAATAACTCTTTGGTAATACACAATGTTACGGTGAAGTAAAACCCTCATATATGAATGATGTCAGAGTCACAGCGACTGTCACGTACTGCGCTGGTTTTCTGTGTGCCGGAGTCACAGGCCGTCTGAGGCTCACACGCGTTTCCCGGAGGAGTGTCCGACAGACTGCTGGACGTGGAGGCCGGCTCCTCCTTCTCCTGTGTCCGGTGAGCCATCATCTCCAGATCATACTCCTCCTTCGACCTCCTGCAGGAATAAATCAACACAACACCTGGACCTCATTTATTAGCTCTTCTCCGAGCTTCTCCACAGACTCGGTTTGAAAGGCCCGGCACACGCTTCAGCACATTTCTGCTCATTTTAGGTCACATTCAAATAGTTTCTGCTTGTGAACGCAGGTTTGTGCGGAGCGCTGTGATCTGTGAGCTAACCCTGATCTCTTAATGGCATTCATTAAGGTCAGCATCTTAATTAATAGAAGCAGAATCTCCGGGACTGACCCGCGCTGGAGTCGGGAGCGGCAGGCCGGCGCTGGAACAGAAACGCTGCAGACTAAGAATATCGAGCCGTTCTTTTTCAGTGGGACTCTATTAGTGAAACGCTAAGCCTCTTAACGTTAGTGGTCTCTCCGTGGCTTTATACACTTGGCTCTCTGACAGCGCTATCAATCCCTTTACTGCAGCTGACGTAACCTCGCGCTGAGGACGCTCTATCTGGGACACGTCATGTGTGCCGTGAACGATTCCTCCACTCTTTATGACTTCAAAACGCCCATTTTAAAGATTTTCAACACGGCGGTCCTGGAACACGTTTGATCAAAGTTAAGGAGCGAACGGCCGTGTTTATGAACGGACGCGTGTCATATCTGCTCTCATTACATAACCTGCTGGTCTGATGAGGCGACTAATGAGACTTCACTAATGAGGTGAACTTACCTGAGAACCTCCTGAAGAATCTTCATTTCCTGCTGCTCGAGTTCATTCATGACGTCCACACCGTTGGTCAGACACTCGGGCAGCCCGCCTGAAACACACACACACACACACACACACACACACACTCAAACGTCTGGAAAAGTTATGATTTATAATGTTTCTGAAAGAGTCTCTTCTGCTCACTAAAGCTGCATTTATTTGATCAAAAATACAGTAAAACAGTGAAATATTATTACAATGTAAAGCAGCTGTTTTCTATGTGAATATATAGTAAAGTGTTGATTCTGACTTTCTCAATTCCGAGTTTATATCTCACAATTCTGACTTGTTTCTCGCAATTCAGACTCTCAATTTCGAGTTTATATCCTGCAATTCTGACATTTTTCTCCCAATTTTGTGTTTTTTCTCAATTACGAGTTTCTATCTTGCAATACTACCTTTTTTGAGTTTATAATCTTGCAATTCCGAGTTTAGTTATCATGCATTAGATATGCTTTGACAGCAGGTGTGAACACCTGAGCTGGTTTTCTGTGTGCTCGACACACGTTTGTGGTGTAAGTACCGTTTCTCTCCTTGATGACATGCAGAGCCTGCAGCTGAAGCTCCATGTTCTTCTGGACCATCAGAGAGCGGAACATCTGAAAATCATCTGTAGCAAGAACTGGCTGAAAACTGCCTGTTTGAAGAAGAAGACGCAGTAAGCCATCATGTCATCGACATTACAGGAGCATGAAATCCACAGACTGAATGAAGGACTATATGAACTGCAAAAGGAAGGTAAAAAACTCTGATCTGACAAATCAAAAATAACATTCCAGACAAATACATGTTTGAAAAGAAACATGATTAATGCTTACAAACTTCATCAAAAACCCACTATAACATCATTAAATAAATCACGAACTTAAAGCATTAGTTCACTTCAGGATTTAAGTGATAATTTACTCTCCTCCATGTCATCCAAGATGTTCATGTCTTTCTTTCTTCAGAAGGTTTTTGAGGAAAACATTCCAGGATTTTTCTCCCATATAGGGACTTCACTGGGGTTCAACGGTTGAAGGTCCAAATGTCAGTTTCAGTGCAGCTTCAAAGAGCTCTACATGATCCCAACGAGGAATAAGAGTCTTATCTAGAGAAACCATCGGACATTTTCTTAAAGAAATACAAAATTATGTACTTTTTAACCACAAATGCTCGTCTTGCACTGCTCTGTGATGCTCCACGCATGACGTGATCATGTTGGAAAGGTCACGTGTGACGTAGATGGAAGTACAGATCCAGTGTTTACAAAGCGAACGTCAAAGACTAAGTCAAAAGGCCTTTACAAAAGAAGGTAATAAAAACGATGTCGGACGATTTTGAAGTTGGAGGAGAAAATGAGCATTTGTGGTTAAAAAGTATATAATTTTTATTTTCTTTTATAAAATGAGCGATGGTTTTTTTAGATAAGACTCTTATTCCTCGTCTGGGATCATGTAGAGCTCTTTGAAGCTGCACTGAAACTGACATTTGGACCTTCAACCCGTTGAACCCCAGTGAAGTCCACTATATGGAGAAAAATCCTGGAATGTTTTCCTCAAAAACCTTCTGAAGAAAGAAAGACATGAACATCTTGGATGACATGGAGGAGAGTAAATGATCAGGACATTTTCATTTGAAAGTGAACTAATCCTTTAACCCTCAATTTTAAAAAAGGTATTTGGTGCCGAGGCTAGAGATGTAACCTTAAAATGAAAATGGTGAAATAATGGTAAAGTGTAAATGTCAAGCCAGCTTTATTTCTAATACAGATTCAGCTTCACACTAATAAACAGGAAAATATCAGAATCAGTGATGCAAACTTCATCAAATATGAGACTAATTCTGAGGTGAAGCAGCTCTAAAACATTATTGAGTTCAGTTCAGCTCCGCTGTGAACCGATTCAAAATCTTCTACTGCGTATGTTTGCATTTAATGCTGCAGCTGGACCGGCTGTCTTCAGTTTCCAGGTCAGTTATCTAATCTCCATCAACTGCTTTAACCTGCATGTGTCACATGACTCTGAAGAGTTCAGTCCAAACACTGCTGACTCAGGCAGACGCTTTCATACTGAACAACAGAAATAAAGCGTTATGAAAGTGCATGAAGTCCATCATCAGTGTCAAGAGCCTTCATGACTGTGTGAACTTCTACAGTGAAGAATGGAAAACACAACAAACTCCATTTTTGCTTTTCCATCTGCTCTAACAGCAAAAGAAAACCTTTCTATGACTTTACAAGAGAGATTTGATTGATTACTGTGGTCAGAAGAGAGAAGCAGTCAGTGAAGGCGCAGTAATAATCTGAGGCGCGTCTGAGCCGCATTATAACGCCAGTAATCCAGAGATGTGATGTGATTTACCTGCAGAGCTCTGGAGCTGCTGAAGGACGAGCAAGCGCGCAGGAACTGCTGCTCACTGATGCCCACCTCCTGCATGTGCGTCTCCAGCCAGCAGCCGCTCCACCTGTCAATCAATCACAGCAGCGTCAGTCAGCGCGCGATCAAGCCGCGGCATTGACGCGCGTCAGAGCCGCTCTCACCAGCTGCTTGTACTGCTGATGGATCTCCGTGTAGGTCAGCTTATTCTCTTCCTCATCATCGAACACTGAAACACACACAGGACAGGCACAGGTGTTATTATGCTGCTGCTGCTGGAGCGCAGACTCGTGACAGTGTGTCACACCTGAGCATTTGTTCTCCATGAATTCGGCCAGTGGGATGAGCCAGTCTGGGCTGCTCAGGAACCCCGCGACGCTCTCCAGCACCCACTCGCTGTCATCCGCCATGATCCGCGCTCGCGCTCACATCACCCGGGACATGCTGGACACATCAGAGCGCGTCCGTCAAGAGACTGTGTTAGAAACAAACGCGAGCACCCCGGATGTGATGTGCAACATAATCTGCGACCATAGCAACCGATGGCGTCACTGCGGGCGTCACAGCTTCTTCCTCTTCTTCGGGGGCTCGAGAGCCAGCTGATGTCGCTGCGTGGCGCCGCCTCCGGAGCTGGAGCGCATTTAAAGAGACCGTGACACCAAAACGGGGATTCAGTCGTGTTTCAGCGATTACCCCAGACCTTTTCACCAGAATGAAGTGTTAAAGCTTTTCAAAATACTCTGGTATGTCCATTATAATGAGTAAAAATAATTATTGCATATATAATATAATCATAAAATAATGTCTGATTTCTATCACACTAAGCATAAAGTTGTTGATATTGATATTCGCAAATTTAGGGACCGTCTCTAAAGTTACACACGAAATTGGTATGCATGATTCTAACTTCAATAACATTTGAAGGGAATCATTTACAGCCATAAAACTGACTGTAAAGTGTTCATTTACATTTCAGCTATGATGCACATCTTTTATATTTTTAATATTTATTAAAATTAATTGTTAAATCATGTGTAAAGATTGCTTTTTTTCACTACTGTATATTGGCTCATACATAAATATGCCATAATTTAATTTAGCTGACATGTAGATGAACACTTTATAGTTGGTTTTATGAATGTAAATGATTCCCTTCAGATGTTATTGAGCTTTAAAGACATATTTATGTATATACGTATATACAGTAGTGAAACATAGCAATTTTTACACATGATTTAACAGTTTATTTTTATAAATATTAAAAATATAAAAGGTGTGCATCATAGCTGACATGTAGATGAACACTTTACAGTCGGTTTTATGGCTGTAAATTATTCCCTTCAAATGTTATTGAGCTTTAAATTTAAAATATGGCAAGATATTCAGTCTGAACTCAACCCCGTCGCTCCAACCATTCTCCACCTATAATAATTTAGACTCCTATGGAGTTAATATTGTGCCATAATTAAACAAACAAATCCAGCATTTTGCAAACAAACACAATCTGCTTTGCGAAGGAAACGTGACTCGCAAACAACAGAAAGTGATGTGCAAATACAAAGGTCAGTTTGAGCGAAAACAAATATATGTATTGTGTTTTACAAATATAAATAAATGAGCCTACTTCATATTTCACAAATAAATACAAACCATCCTACAAATGGTATTTAACATACCATATATATATCTATATATATTATACTGTCTTGAAATGTGTTCTGATGCATGTTTCTATTTTTAATTTCCCCTATTTCATTGTATTTGTATGTTCTTGTAAAGCGCTTTGAGATGCAACTTTTAAAGGTGCGATAAAATAAAGTTTATAATTATTATTATTATTATTATTATAAACGCATGTTTCGGGGCTTCTCTCGAGAGACTAGCCTGAATTGACCCATAGCAAAGCGCCATCTGCTGTTTTGGAAGAGGATGTTACTCAACTGCATTTGTGAGAAAATCAAGCTGAGAGATCTCATAAAAAGACCAGTGTCTTAACAGACGGGTTTGTGTTTGTATGCACTAGATTTGGTATTTGTTCAAAGGTTACATGAGATTTGTAGGATGGTTTGTATTTATTTGTGAAATCATTAACCAGAAATGACATCATTCAAGTCTCTTTAACAGTGCTGCAGAAGATGGTAAGTAGAATATAGTTTTTATTCATATTTTTGAGCCGTATTATAGTCAGGGAGGGACAGTCACACTTAACAACTCAACCCCATCACATACAATTAAGCTGGAAAATTATAATTTTCCAAAATGTTATTTTAATTCATAAGTATGTACAATATACTTGTTTCATTGCTGCCATCTCCTTCACCTCAAGAGGAGCGGTGAAAAGAAACTCAACCCCGTCACATATCTGTATATTTCTTATTATTGTTTCGGGGTTGAAAATTTGTGACAGGGTTGAGTTTTTTCCTTAATTTATGAATAATTTTAATTAAAAATACATAAATTATGGTTTCAGTAAAGATAAACTTACCAAAATCATGAAAACTCATAATTTGTTAAAAATAGAATAACTGACATAAACATTGTCAGAAAAAGTCTCTCAGTGTTCAACCCCGTCACACTATTCTCAACTGTTATTTTGGAAAAAATAGGGAAGAGAGTTAAAAATGAAGGCATTTATTGCTGATTTCCACCTGACATGTTAAGGACTAACACAATAAAATTGTGGTTTTTGTTAAACATCTAAATTGAGAACTTTTTTTTTACAAAAATAAAGAGACTTCAGTCCCATAAAAATATGAAAATGATCATAAATGTTACATTTGTAGTTATTAAATTGTTATGAGGGACACATGAGCGGTAGAATAAAAGGTGTTTAAATTAAATAAAAAAACAAAACAAACAAACAAACAAACAAACAAAATGAAATAATAAAAGGTCTTTAATGCCTGAGGTGGGAAATATGATTTGTTGGAGGTTTAATATGTGCCTAATGATGTGGGCTATTTAGAAAATTAATTATATGTAGTTTAAAAAAATAAAATAAAATCCTGGATGAAATATTGCAGAATCCCAGGAATGACCCTTTTATGAATACTGCAGTGTTTATTCTACATGATTTATGGTGCACATCATTATTGTGTTAAATTCATGTTCCTCATAATCTTGAATCAGAATATCTTCCTCTTGCAGCATCTCTTCTCTTCTCTGATGATGAGGGCGGGGCACCTGTCACTCACATGATCCACCAATAGCAAACCACAACCATCCAATCATTCCCCACAGACAAATCAAGCCCGCCCTCACTCTAAAACTAATTCAGGGACCTTTAGTCATTACTTAAATGTATATATTGTTGTGAAATAAAAATCAAGTTCTGAAATGCTGTTAGACTTTTTACTTGTAATTGTTATTTTATTGAGCTTGGATGACACACAAATTATGCCTATTGATTCGATACTATCATGACTTGTCATAGTTTAACATTTCAGTTAATCAAAAATGTGTAAACGTGTTTCATTGTTTTGAGTTGTATGAACACTTCTTTTAATTTAGACGAACTTAAGTTAAGTGAAACTGGGCTGGGATTTATATTTCCCATCATGCTTTGCCCATGGCACTTGAAAGGGAGAGTAAATGCTAAAATTAAGTGCTATATAATGTTTTTGCACAAGATTAATAGTAAGGGAGATTTAGCAGTAATCAGTGTTTTGTTATGCTAATTTAGAAGAGTTTCTGTTAATGTGGGTTTTTGGAGATTTACCATCATGGTGACAAGCAGTGCTTGGTAAGTTCATGTTACTTATATGCGTTTTATTGTGTCCAAAAAGCGTCTTCACCTAACTTAAAACATTATGTTGGATCAACTTAAATAGTTGCATTCATGTTGACAATTATTAAGTTCATGTTACTTAGAAATGTGTTTTTATTGTGGCAAAAAAACGTCTTCACTTTACTTAAAACATTATGTTGGATCAACTCAAAATATTGCTTTGAATTAATGTAATTCTCCCAATTGGCTTAAGTTAAAAATTCTAGTGGAAAACGTTAACATATTTTTTTTGTTGAACCAATGTGTTATTTTTTAGAGTGCTACATTTGTTCTTGTTCCAGAAGTGTTTAACTCAGATATACGTTATAATAGAGAAGAAAAGACTAGAGCAAATGTTCATTCTGTTTCATTCTGTTTCTTTACACAGTAAAGAGTGGATCACACAAGTCTGCTCAGGGTCAGGGATTGTTCTTCCAGCTTCTTCTCTGTGTGAAGCACAAGTATTTCCATCTGTCATATGTCACTAAGGTCTTGTGCAAACCTTCTGTTCGCCCAGCTGTACAACACAACAAACACATACAACGACACACAGCTCAGATCTTCTACAAGAACAATGAAAACATCTGAGCCTGTGACAAATGAGCTCTAGAAGTCCCAGAAACACTTCTATCCTTGGAAAATCCAGTGTCCACTGGTCACATTCCCTCCAAACCCTGTTCTACAGTCTTCATCAGAACCAGAACGATTGGGAAAGAGGTGGAAATGAAAAATCTACTAAATAACTTTAAAAAATAAAGTAACCTGTTTCATCACAATCGCTTAATGTCCAGAAGCATCATGACGGCCTGTTTTTGTTGTTGAGCCAAATGGATTCTGAATGCAACTTGCACTGCAAAAAACACAAAAATATTCAATGTCAAATATGTAATTTATATGATTCGTGCAGAACTGATGAGTCTTCATGGGCGAGGGTTTGAGGATCAGTTTACATTCTTTCCTTTGTTCAATTTTATTACTGTTTTTAAAATTAAACACGCATCCACATCGGGATCCTGCTGCACGTCACATCCAGCTGTTTCTTAAATTAGATTTCTATGAAATCTTAAATTTCTATGAATTAAAATGTTCCACTCAGTGTAAAACAGTGCTGAACTGAACAATAGTGACTTAACCATGAAAATGTTGTGTAATTATCAAATCAAATTAAAATAAATAAAATGCTTTATTCAGACTAACACAGGCAACTTTTGATCAATTTTGAGTTTGGGTTCCTTGCCGCTGACGCCTTTAGCTTGCTTAGTTGGGGACACTTGACATTTGATATTCAACAGTGCTTTGATCTGCCTGCATTGACACTATTCTTTAAGAGCTGCTGTGCAGCCAAAATTATGTACCAGTTATCAATGTAAAGCTGCTTTGACACAATCTGCATTGTAAAAAGCGCTATATAAATAAAGGTGACTTGACAGGTGTAAATCTGAGGCTTCGCCTTCTTTGATGTATAAGTCTGAGGCTCCGCCTTCTTTGAGGTGTAAATCTGAGGCTCCGCCTTCTTCAGTCGGTCGAGGTCAGATGTGAAAACATGAACACACTACCTTACAGTAGACATGAATGTATTTCGATCTTTTTTTATGCCTAAGCGAAGAACAAAAAATAACTTCTGCTGTGAGTAATGGGCCTTTACTATTTGTTAATATTCAAACTTCAATATAAGCAAAAAAGAATGTTTGGAACTCTACTGACACTCTAAAGCAAAAGATATAAATGAAGGCCTTAGAACAGTTATTGTTGTGAAGCATCTAATGCACATCAGACATTGCTGTAAACATCACAATACTGTACATTTCAAAAATTAAAAAAGCATTTTTAATATAATATTTCCTTTTATTGTTTCTAACACAAAATATAAACACATTCATGATGTTCTAAAAATACAAAGTGCAAATAAATCAACTGCCAATTTACCAGCATATGTTTCAACATGCATGAAATCAACATGCATGTGAAAATTATGATAAAGCTTTGATAATATCTGACTTTAAATTGATCTTGCATAAACTCTGAATCAGCTAAAAAACAAGATGGGATAAGAAAATCTGTAGAAAGATTTTGTAAACCTGCCTTTAAAAATGTAATAATTTCAAATACACTGCTTGATAATGCATAGTAGATTTTTATGCTACAAAGTGATAGTCAAATTGATAAAACATTTTTAATAATTAAAGGTAGAAACAGTTTTCAGAGTAAAACACTCACTCAGAGACAAACATCTCAACACAAAGGCCGTGTTTCCACCTGGTATTAAGATGATTAAATACGATCTAACGGACAAACCCACGTCACGTGTCTTCCAAGTGACAGAGGAAAGAGGCCAATGAGAAGGACAGAGAGCAGCTGTGAGTCTGATCAGGACACTTGTGATCGCATCGCTAAAATGCATCTTCATACGAGGTGGAAAAAATGGCCAAACAGTACAGTGAAATAGATATTACCATACAAAAACTGTTCTGATAGCATGAAATGCCTTGCTTTGTTGAACTCAAAGTGCGTGGTACAAAGGAAAAGAAACAGCCAACAAATATGCATTGAAAAGTATAGATTTGCATGTCATTTTCAAACACGGATGTTTTCTTTGACTGTATGCATGCTGCATGCTGGGATGTTGTTCGGATCTAGAGTTTTAGTGTAGTGGGAATGCCAGTCTCTTTCGAAGACAGCTTTCATTCGTTCAACTACAGAGGCGGTGTTGTTCTCCTGCGGACGCTGTCTGATCACCACACCCAACACCCGCGTTGAAGACAAACTCGTTGCCCACCCAGTCTGAATTCCCTAAGAGCCCAGAAACATGGTTTAGAAGAAGTGTTAAACACCTCTTTCCCCCTTTTCTCAGTTCACTGAATACGACATTAACACATGTTCTCACCTAGATACACAGAGCTGTCTGTCACCATGAATCTGCTGTGGTTGATTCTGTAGAGACGTCCATCGCTCTGCTCCCGGGGAATGAAGAACTTCTACAAGAACAGCAGCACAGTACATGTGTTTTCAGTTTAGTACTCAGTATGAGTGACAGGAGTCCTGCCATAGCGGACGTTTATTGCTTATGAAACAACACTTGATCCGTGTATTAGATCGCTTGATGAATGTTTTATCTGGCCATACAGTTCATGACAAAATGGACTGTAACAAATTCTGTTCAAATTAACTTCCATTGCCTTCCAGGACCTTTATATCTTAGGGTGCGTCTCAATCGGCTCTCTAGTTCAGACGTCAGTAGTCACTCATTCACTGATCGCAAAATCCTACTAGTGCACTGAAACGTTCGCTCCCTAAAAAGTCCCACAATGCACCGTGAAAACCAGGGTGCATCGATGCTCACGATGTTCCATAAACGGAAGTTTAATTAACCGAATGAGACGCACCCCAGTGGCCAGTGGTGATCTGTTCCTTCTAGTTCTTGTTTGGTTCCTGAATGAATCATTTGATTTAATGAGTCAATCATAAAGACTCTTGTCGCCACCTACTGGCATGAAGATGTAACCTGCTGAATGAGTCATTGTAAATCGCTTATCTGATTTAAAACAAGCAGAAAACTGTAAGACATATAACAACCCAAAGACAAAATATCTGATAAAAATTACTTGTTATAGGAGCAACAGCCTTGTGGGCAGCAATTTTTCTCGGCTTAAAGGGTTGCCCAAAAATGTAAATTCTGTCATTAATTACTCACCCACATTAATTACTCGTTCCACACCCGTAAGACCTTCGTTCATCTTCAGAACACAAATTAAGATATTTTTGATGAAATCCGAGAGACTCGTCCATAGACAGCAATATAATCAACACTTTCAAGGTCCAGAAAGGTACTAAAGACATCGTTAAAACAGTCATGTGACTGCAGTGGATCAACCTTAATGTTATGAAGAGACGAGAATACTTTTTGTGTGCAAAAACAAAACAAAAATAACTTTATTCAGCAATTTTTCCTCTTCCCTGTCATTGTTATGAAACTGACGCAGTTCAACGCTTCTGTGTTTACGTCAGTATTGGCAGAAGCTGGTCACATGACGAGGCATGTGTGTGACGCTGACGCAGGAGCCGGCCAAAGAGTCGGCGTTCTGACGATGAACCTGGAAGCGCTGGACGTAAACAACAAATGAGAATGACACAGAAGAGAAGAGATTGTTGAATAAAGTGGTTAATTTTGTTTTGTTTTTGTGCACAATAAGTATTCTCATCTCTTCATAACATTAAGGTTGAACCACTGCAGTCACATGACTGTTTTAACGACGTCTTTAGTTCCTTTCTGGACCTTGAAAATGGTAATTTGTTGCTTTCAATGGAGGATAAAAAATATAAATATCTTAATATCTTAATTTGTGTTCTTACAGGTGTGGAACGACATGAGGTGAGTAATTAATGACAGAATTTTAATTTTTGGGTGAACTAACCCTTTAAGTTTCTTAAACCAACATCACAGTCTGTTCACAAACATTAGCCTCTAGTTGCAAATTGCAAATCTCTTGTGTTTTTATTAATGAGATCATCAGCGATTAGTCGACATCAACTCGACTTTAATCACATAACAGTCGACTTAAAAAAAACTGAGGTCGTTCAAACCAAAGCAAACAGTGAAGTCCCAGTGCTGTTGGACTCTCCACCTGTCAGGTTTGAAGATTGGTGTATAATGTAAAACAATGATTTCATCATAAATTAAGATAATAGCGTGAGCAAGCCTTTGCCATGCAAATCTCTGGTAATCTGTGATGAATGCACACTCACCGCCTCCACGGAGCAGTTGAGCGACTCCACACACAGCGCTTTCAGAGACCAGAGGAAGTTCAGCGTCAGCGGCTCAGTCTGCTCCCCGCAGCTTACTAACAGACGAACTCTGAGGTTTCTGCTCAGAATCAAGGCTTCTCTGAGCATGTTGTCAATGAGTGACCAGTACCTGTGAAAGTACATACTGCGATGAATGATGGTACGATCCCATTAGAACTAAATCTGATCCTCCTGCATGCTCATTCAACAGTAGCTTTTGATTTATGTCACAAATGTTTCATTATATTATAGCAGATGTGTTGGTCAGCCGTTGTTTAACAGGACTCACTTGGGTTGGCTGCGGTTCATCATTGGTAAATAGTCGGTTATGGAGATGTAGATAAATGTCTCGGCCTCCTGAATGACTCTTTTAATGGCCTCAGTGTCTTTCGTCCGGTGTTTTGGGCAGAAAAGATCTGGAGAACTCTAGCACAACAAAAAACAAACATAAATGCAATCATGATTGACGGTTTTAAGGACCTATTTCTCCTCCTTTATTAGTGTAACCCAATGTAGTCGACTTTATTCACTCCTAATATTTGCAGTTATTTACATACAGTGAGGTTAGAAAAATCTCTGCTCAGGAAAACTATGATCAACACTGAGCTAAAGCTCAAGGTTACAGAATCTGCCGTTTTCAGTTCACGACCAGGAGAGCAGCTATGATTTATCATTCTCTCCTTTGAGATATATCACACGTCACAGAGAGGTATTTGATCAAGAGTGAAGCAGTAGCAGAACCTTCTTGTTCATTTTCTTCGAGGACGTCATTGATTGAACAGGATATTAAAGGCAATGCAACCTTTAATCAATGTAGACCTGTATCTGTAAATCTCTCTTCCATAAACAGTGCAGAAAACAAACATCATTAATCTTGCTTTTCTAACCCCGTCTCTCTCCGCTCTATTTATACTGCAGGGTGCCTGTAGTCACAAACAGATAAAACATCATTACAGTGAAGATAATCAAATGAAGGATCATTTCCATGCACTGGAATTTTTTTCTGGCTTCCTCTAGAAATGAAAAATCGAAACACCTCTAAATCAACTCACAGAAATGTATGCTTCTGCTTTAGAGTCGTTCAGAGACAGCAGCAGGTTCTTGTCTCTGTTATTCAGTGCGTACAGTCTCTTGGACCATATTGAGGGCAGAAAGTCTTTATGTTGCAGTTGACAGTACAGGCTGAATATCCGGTGCAGGTCCAACGCCAGACAGCTGCAGTCATGAATGATGATGCCAAACTCCTTCATCTGTAAAAATAACACGTCACTCTCCAGACCACTGAAATATCACTAAACATGATGAAGAACATGACATATTACACAACTCCAGCATACAAACTACAAAAATAGAGTTCGTTGGGACAAACTTTTATGTTGGCTTGACAAGGCCTTGTCTGAATGTTTGAAAGTGTTATAAGCTTCCTAGCATGTTTTATCATATTGTTAACATGTCTTAGCATGTGACTAGCATTGTTTTACATTTTGTAGTCGTTTTTAATAAATTGTTAGCATGAATTAGCATGTGGTTAGCATGAATTAGCATGTTAGCATGCTTTAACGTTAACATGAATTAGCATGTTGCTAGCATGTTTTAGCTCATTGCTAGTATGTTTTAACACATTACTAGCATGAATTAACATGTTTGCTAACATGATTTAACACATTGCTAGCATTAATTAGCATGTTGCTAACATGACTTGCGGTGCGTCCCAATTCGTGTACTTATGCACTATTCTATGACGTTTTTAAGTATAAATAGTGTGAGTAGTGCGTTCACACTGAAAATTCCAAAAAGAAAAAGTGCACTTTAAATACCCGGATGATGCACTAAATTAACGGAAAAAACAAAGTGTGGAATGTTGGACACTTCATGCACTCGACTGTCGCAGCTTTAATGATGTAGGGGAGGGGAAGGGAGGATCGGACTCCGTTGTTAAATGACAAAATAACCTTATACAATTCACGCACTACACGGATGAGTACATAGTGTATAAGTGCATAGTGTATAGTGCGTCATTTGGGACGCAACTTTAGTACATTGCTAACATGAATTAGCATGTTGCTAGCATGATTTAGCATTGTTGCTAGCATGTCCTAATCTAGTTGCTAGGCTTTGCTAGTGATAGATACCTAGTGGATGTCTATTGTATAAAACTTTTGACCCCACAATGAAAGTCCATGGGACTTTTCATAGCTTTGATTGTCCATTTAACAAAAATTGTAAGTCAGATTAGTTTGAAAAAATACAGCAGCCCGAGTCAGAACCGTCTGAAGGTCTGAGAGGAGTTTGGTGGTTAGTTTTAAAGCTCTAGGAGGAGATACTGATGACTCAGAAGAAGAAGCTTGTCAAGCTGAGTAAAGCAACATGTAGTAAAGCAACATGTAGAAGTGGAGTGAATTCAAAAAACGTACTCGTTTTTAAAGCATTAGTTCACCCAAAAGTGAAATTTCTGTCATTAATGACTGTCCCTCATGTGGTTCCACACCCGTAAGACCTTCGTTTATCTTCATTAAACTGAGGTTAAGCTACTGGAGTCACATGGATTACTTTAATAATGTCTTTCCTGTTCTGAACCTTGAGTGCATAAATTGCGTCACTCCCAATGGAGGGACAGAAAGCTCTCAGACTTCATCAAAAATGTCTTAATTTGTGTTCTGAAGATGAATGAAGGTCTTACAAGTGTGGAACAACATGAGGGTGAGTCATTAATTACATCATTTTCATTTTTGGGTGAACTAACCCTTTAATGCTACTTACTACTACCCTGCTGAGGGTGATATGTAAGGCAAATGTAACAATAAACAATGCAACTAAAGTATATATATATATATATATATTAACTAGTATTCATACCACCGTCAGCAGAAACAGAGCTGTACAGTTCAGCTTCAGTGCAGGAAACTCGTTCAGTGGACTTTTAATGAACTGGCTGCCATAAAATGTAGTAATAATCTGCGTTCTCATGTATGTTGGTGCGCTGAATGCTGTAGAATGAGGAAGTAGTTGTGCAAGAGTCCATTATGGTGCAAAACAGGGTTATGTTCCAATTACAGCATAATGCCGTTTTCAACAATATTCAACATCAAAACAAAACAAAGGCCTTATTCAGGTTTATATTGCTTTAATATCCAGACTATTGGTGTCTAAACACAGGTACATTTATAGAGTTCTTCTTTACCGTAGAGAGTGATCTCCAGTCCATGATGGCACTTCCCACGTACAGTGCTCCCTGTCCACCACCCAGAAGGAGGAGTTCAGCTGGCCTCTAGTGAGGGCTGTCATGTTCAGGTAACGCACGTCTGCACCTGATTGGTCAAAGAACAAACAGTCACTCTGTTGAATAACCAATAGCGATCGTTCTCAAATTTTTCACACAAGGTGCCATCAAGTGCATGTGGTCATTTCATGGCTGCGAGTGATAAACGTATGTGGCGCCAAGTGTAACCTGTAATCACCCAATAATCACATAGTTATATTGAACCTGGCAAAATGTACAAGTATTACTGACCAATCAAATGCACAGACCCAGAAGAGAACAGTCATGTGACAGACATCCAGCAGGTCTGAGTGTTTCAATGCGGTTGATATGACCCATCTTTCCATCTCAATTTGATTCATGCAAATCCACTGAGAAGCTTCCAGTTCTTCCTGAGCCTGTTTCACCAGCTGATGTTCTGGTTCCTGTTCCTGCTGCGGTTTCAGCTTTTCATTTGCTAACCTCACCGCACTCATAACTAAGACTCATAGGCTGACAGCTAGAGCACTTTTAGTCAGTGTACACTATGATCCCTCATACCCTGTTGCTCACTTTTGAACGTTCAGCGTTCAAACCAACAGCACTGCTTCTCGCTCAACTGAAGCCTTTGTTACATTTAAGGAGGTAAATGTGATTCTTTCCCCCAGTCCCAGAGTACCTTGGCTCAGTTTGTCCTGGTTTCCCATTACAAAAATATTCAAATAAACCAATTTTTCTGTCACACTGTGATACTAGTCAAATAACCAATTACATCTAGTGCCACTTTGGGCTTCCATTAGCACCTTTCAGTTTCTTTGACTTCTTTGATATGTTGCACAAGAAGGAAATTACTTTTAACGTGATTCTGAATCTCCACAACCATCCCAAGTCAATGTCCTCCTGGATCTCCTCCTCAGTACGACCGTGCCCACACTCAAAATATGTTACGAGCCCAGTACAACTGAGCAACCTTGGTGGGATCTTTTATGTCAACTGGTCACTTAGCTCAAAGATGACAGTCCATTTTACAGCTGCATCACAGCATAGCTCTTGGCCTTTCGGTACACACTCTTCTCCCCTGCCTGTCATACTCCCATCTAGAAAGGCTGGGAAGCCATTAATCATTAGAACTTGATGTCATGACTCCACTTCGATTCCTTGAGTGCTGCCGAAACTCCAATGATCTTCCTGACTCTCCTGCCCTCCAGACTCTCCATCGATGCCCTCTTCCTCAAGTCCCTGGGGTCTATTCCTAAGATTCCAGTTATTCCCCAAAACCTCAAGTGTTCCCTCTCACAGCATCTCCTCTGAGTCCTAGTTATCTTTCCCAAGTCAGTTACTTCTCCCAAGCCTCCAGTAGTCCCAGTTCCCAGAGTATCCAGTAGTCCTTTCTAGGGTTTCAAAGCCTGTTGTTTGACCTGTCTATCTTGAGTAGATGAGGGCCAGAGAGAATCTGAGCAGGATTCTGAGATGTGGAAACCCCGGAAGCGGACTCAAAAACAATTGGTACTCACTTTTGTTCCTATATTAAATTTCTTTTGGTTTCTTTGCAATGTTTTATGTCCTTTGGACGTGATTGTAGGTTTACTAATTAGAGTGTTTCCTATTCATGTAGAGTTATTACCTAGTTCTGGCATGAAACAGATGGCGCAGGCTGTCTCATTTGCCAATTTCTATTACCATACCAATCTCCCGAGAGTTGTCATGACAATTAAATTGATCAAATTCCTGTGCCTTTGCTTCTTGGGTCCAAACAGAGAGAGTCTTACGAGATTGTTTTGCTAGACAGTGGATGCCAAATAACATGATATACTTACCTCTCTGAGCCAGTGCCTTGAGCTCTGGGGAATCAGTCAGTCCACTGGCCACTCTCAAACTGACCGACCGAGACCGCAAACTCATCAACTGACGGAATAAGATCTGACCCTGAGGATGACAGAAGAAACAGCTACATTTAAATCAGGTCATGTTGGAACTAATCCAACTCTCTTTAGGAGAAACCCAATGTTCTACATTCAGTCATTGTTCATTTATCTGCATCACCAAGAAAGTTCATAGACGTAATCAGTAAATGTGTTGAAACTGCAGTATGTTGATTGTTACCTGTTTGGCCTGAGGAAGATCTGATTCAGACTTGGTGGAGTTCAGTGCCCACCATGGTGACACAATCTCAACGGATCGACGCGCTCGATCCAGCAGCTCGTGAAGACCAGCGGTCAGTGGAACTGTGTCCTTGTATGGAATGGACAGATCTTCTGGAATGTTCTCCACAAGCACAAAACTGAGAACGCAAGATAATCTACAATCAGCTGAAGGCATGTTGTAGTACTGCATAACTTTCCCTCTAATTATGAGATGTGGCCGTTTACCCAGGTATGGAGATTTGCAACAATACGTGCTAATATTTGTCAGATGTTTTTGTTATTTTATTTTGCACAGGGTTATGTGGCTGTGTGCTATAATATCTGGTTGTCAAGGTGTGATAATACTGTTTCCGGGTCCAAACCTCCAAATGAGAATACTAGAATCTCAACAGCCATTTGAATCAGGAACATGTTTTTTGGTAGTAATATAGGTGTATATGAGCACTGTTTGCTTTTGGGATCTGAAGGAGCGTTTGGACCCGTCAGACAGGTGTGGATAATGGATTGCCACTATGTGTACAAAATTTCATTGCAACACGTCCTAGATTTGACTAGATTACAAAGTCACATGTTTATTTATCATCCTGACAGTGATTCAGCACAATAAATCTTTATCTGGCTGCAACAGACAGTCAGATCACAAAGACATGGAATACACAGATCAATATGAGAAACAAAACACCTTGATGACAAGACACAGCAGGCCTACAAACACAACAGAGGTCGGCATATACTGTACACTAATGGAAATAAGTGCAATGATATACAGTAACAGAGTGAACAATGATAATGAATACACCCATACATACATAACTGTATGTATTATGGTGGCTTGCCAGCATTGCCTTAAGCAAGTGCCCAGGTCACGTACGTGGGCTTGAGAAGTGAAGAAATCAGTTGCGTCATTCGCTATTTGGCAAAATCCGGTGGGAGATCCAAGGAAAGGTGGAGCCCCTGTAAAGTCAACATGTCCTCCTAAATGACACCAATGCCTCAGTTTCATTATCTCTAAATTAAAATGTGATTTGAATCAAATTTAAAGCACAATGGTTACATGAAACAGTGTGAATTCGTTTATTAAAAGTACTATAGAACTGAATTACAGATTTCCCTCCATAATGAAAACAAATTCATGTAAAACTCATGACCATGGCTGTCAATTTCAGAAAAAACAATGCACAATGTTATCCAAATCTTTCCCAAATGCAAAGTAATGGCAGAGAATAGATACTAATGCAAACAGGACGAGCAGAATTCACAGGAGAGTTGTGGTGGTCTGGTGGTTAAGCATGTTGGCTGTTCAAGGTCCCAGGTTCACTTCAGGAAAGGAGATTTACTGCGGTATCTCCTGAGCATTACCACATCACTCCAACACTTAAAGCATCATTAGAGGCTCCAGAGGGGTTTTACTTCTGTCTCGTACTGGAAGGGTCCTCAGATGAGAAGAAGCCTCTGCTAATGTCTTTTCTGCTGCTAAATCATGTAGATTTGATCACGGTTCCTCTCATGTTACAGTATATTGAGTCTGTGTAACAGAATATCTTAAAAGGTCACATTACCCGCACCCTGTCCAACACTAAATAGCTCCGAATCAATACTCTCTCTAACTCACATCTTTACAAACCCTTATAATTAAGACCACACAAGTTAAAAAAGAATTGTGTGCCGTGAGTGTAGCTCACAGTCTCAGGCCTTTTTAGAAATACAACAGCTATTAATATTATGTTTGTGATTTCGTTTGGTGCCCCTAGTGGTGCATCAGTGACAATTTTAACAGCAAATACAGGCAAACTAGACTGCTTTGATGAATTCCATTCAAATCTTTACAAAGTTATGACTTCAGACCAAGTGTGCCACACACATCCTGAAAAGTGAAGCTAACGCATTTCCATATCCCCCTGGTGGCTGGCTGCAGTATGGTTCATAAACCATGCCCTCTTTGTGTAACTGAATGGGATGAGCAAAAACTAAAAATATCCAATTACACCAAAGATGGTTTTGATTTTGAGGTAGTTTTTAGGTAATTTATTAGTTCTTATCACACAGATGTATGTTCAAGTGTTCGTTTTTCCCAAAAAGTTAGTTATTTGATGCTATAAAAACGTGGTGTAACGTCATGATTGACAGCTGTGTTTATGATTGAGGGCAGGACCTTGATACGGCGGCTCTGAATGATGCCATTGGCAGCGACCGTTTCTGGTATGAATCGGGCCGCACCTCCCCCTGACCGTTTGGGCGTGCAAATCGGGCTCAGAATCGGGCTTAAAATCTTGAAGAGTGTGGCCAGCCTAAACAGGGCAAATTAGCATGAGACTGCAGTCCCATAAATGAAAGAACGCAGATGCACGTCCTGAATTTACCAAGTTAGACGCGTTCCTGGGTCAACATATTATGTTGAACACGGAACAACATTCCTGTCTGAAAATGTAATCATAACCATATCCCTACCCAAACCTAACCCTACCTATAACGATTGAAATGATAGCTGAATAACTACTGATATAGAAGCACCAAACCCTGGTTGTAAGCCTAACCTGTAAACTTGTCCCTCAAATCTGATTGGTTGACTGGAATGATGTTCCAGGTTCAAAAAAGATGTTGATCCAGGAACATGTTGTGCTTGGTGAAATCAGGTTCTGCAACACAGATGCAGCAGCTCATTTCCATAATTACCAACATAATCTACCAAGAGTCAGCAAATTAAGATAGAGTCGCAAATAAGCAGAGCCACTGATAATCAGGTGCGGCTAATTAACCAACAACACAGGCGAAGCACATTAAAAATAATGTGGCTTGGCAAACGATATGTTCGGATAACATCTTCCTCTGCCATTGCAAATAAATGGACAGGAAAGGAGAAGATTCTCTGTTTTCTTCTGTTCCTCGTCCTACAGCAACTATTGAAGCATGTCAAGTGCAAAATGGCTTAAGACATGCTTTTTTGGGCATTAAATAATGGCACAAATGCCAGTAAACTGACTAGCACAGTAACTCATGTTGCATGATTCATTTAAATACTCTCCTACCATAAATTTAGCGTCTGAAACGGAATATCCTACAAATGTATATGCAATAACCTCATCCGCACAAATAACTGTCCATGCCTTTTCATCGCTAATTTTCCAAGCTGTTTAATTTTTCACATTTTTTAATGACAAAAGAGGGTTTGCGCTGTTAATAAATCTGGCACTAATAATATTCAACCTGACCTTTCTTATTATAAGATTTTCACTGAGAATGAACAATGTGAAGAGTCCATCATAAGTCATACAGTTGAAAGTCTAGCATTGATGGTTCATAGCCTTGGATTAGATTTGGTGAATTGCAGAGGTCAGTTTTATGACAATGCATTGAATATGCCATACCAAACATTTCTTCTGTGGAACATACTGTATATGCATATTTATGTATATATTTATAATTGTATATTTACTATTCATACATAATGTTTTTTCATTGGGTATAGAAAACACTAGGTATGTGCAAGATGTCTACCAACACTTGGTAGACATCTTGCCATTGGATCTATTCCAATGCATTTTTAAAAATACCTTCCCATTAAAGTCTTTGTAATCTATGTGATGGAGAGCCAGAGGTGAATTATGCAGGTGTTTCACACCACTACATTTACATACACTTTTCTGTGACTGAATTACGAGAGAGGAACACCAGTGATTTGCAGTTCACAATGCCAAGTTTCAAGTATGCGTCAGATTAATACACAAGCTAGAGCAGAAGTGACATGCCAAAGAAAAGTGAAGAATTTTTCCCTCAGTTGCAGTCCGTTTGAAATTTCAGAAGAATGATGTGAATTTGCTGACCACAGCAGAACTTCTGGAGTCACCACACTGTAAATAAAGCTGATGTGACAGTCTTGGATGTTGTTCTTCAGTCTCTCTTTCCTGATGTTTGTGTTGAACTGTGCATCTTTCTAAACCTTCCGTTTCCTAAACTGGGACGTATTAAAAGCAAACTGGAAACAAAAATGTCACAGAGGCGTCTTGTGTCCCTGTGCAAGTTGATAACAGATTTCAAGAGAACGCTGGACTTCAATGACATTGTGGATGATTTTGCTTAAGTGAAAGGGAAAAATAATTTCATTTAAAATAAATGTTCAGATCACATATTTTCAGGAGGTAGGGAAAGGTAACAGAACTTATGAGTATATTTAGAAAAGTTGTGTGTAAACTGTTTTTTTGCATACTGATGATGTGTTGTGACGGGTTGTGCATGTAAAACACCATGGCACTAAAGCCCAACAAAAGGTCTGACTAACATTTTTTAAAGTTTAAACTCCAGTCATAGTCATTTAGTGACCGTTGCAGGTGTTTACTGAGGTTTAAACCCCCATAATTCATCAGTTCTTCTGTGTGTCCTCTCAGCAACAGCGTGTCCAACAACAGAAATAACACTCAAGATATAATGCGTAGTACCTCATAATCATGCTAACTTCAAAAATCCGGCTCTGCATGCAGATTTAAAGAAAACTCAAATGTGAAAATATCCACAGCAACCTGCATGTATAAGTTTTAGAAAACTGCTTCCCACACAACAGAAGTGCATTGAAGTTTATATATATTCTCTATATGATATGTTGCTTGTCATGCATTGCAAATGAATAGTGGCATGTTATTAACAACATTATCATTATTATACTTAATTTTCCTGAACATATGTACATATGTCATAACATAAATCTCTGTCAGTGTTGTATGAGATGGGTTTCTCCCAAATGAGGTGATGATTGGATTTCGGAGGTGCTGGATCCGGTTCCACAAATGAAGCCCTGCGCGTGACATTAAAGATTACTGGGCATAAAGGGAGACCAGATCTACGTTGAGTTTTGAGTTTGTTTTCTGTCATTGCTGTTTTCCTGCCTGTCTGAGTTCGTCAGTAGTTACTATGGTTACTCATTTGATTAGTCATTCTGTTCAGCTGTGGACTAATTAGTTCCCTTTGCTTGTTCCCTGTATAACATTTCTGTTTCATTAGTGAGCCGTCTGGTCTCATCAGTGTATATGTGTTGTGGCGAATTACTTGCCTTCATCTGTGTTTACCCTGTGGATTATATATTAGAGACTTTATTTGTGATTCATCTTCAACCCGATCGTGACATTTTGCATGGCTGACTTTGGACGGAGATTTGGATGAGTTTTGCAAAGCAAAAAGTCCTATTTTATAATCCATCAAATAATCCATATTACATATAAAACAACACAAATATTACAAATTATGACATTAAAAAGAGCGCAAGTCACTCGTATTTCTTAAGGAACACTGCCCAACAGCGACACCCGCAGGTGAAGTTACAGCAGGAGTCATGCCTCCCTTTGCTCTCATAGGAAACCATAGAAAATCATCAGACCCCCGGCGTGCGGTGGGTTTTGTGGGGGGTAATTGAGAATGAATGGGGGAAAGTCACGTGAGAGGAGGCAATGTCTCCATCGCGCTATGATTGGATGTAATTGGTTATTATTGAATATGATTGTTTGTGCGATAAACCCCGCCTCTTGTTGACATGCGTGTTCCGCGCGTCAGTTTGACTGAACAAATGATGCCGTCAATGGGAAGAGTAGTTGAAAAGTAAACAGATCACAGTTAGATATCACTGCTTTATGTCACCTCAAAATCAAACTTGAAATGGACTGAAAGCTTGAAGCTTGATGATTTTTTTTTTTTTAGTGCAATCAGCTTGATGAAATTAAAAATACAATTCGTGTCTGTGACAGACGGTGTTTACGGAGCATGACTGATGATCCAAAATAGCCTAAGTTGACTATTAAAAAGAAAAACATCAATACACAAATAAAATATATTGTTTAAATTATTATTGCCTTTAGTTATTATTTTGGAATGAATGTAGAAATGCTTAACACACTGACTCGATGAGAGACTGACTTGGTTTTGTTAAATAGCACATTTATTACAATACATTGTTAATGTAAAATTACAAAATAGAATTGTATTTGGTTTCTTTTTTTTTCTTTTCTAAAGTAACGTTCATTTAACAAGGAAGATGCGTCAACGTTAAGAGTAATGCACATGAATTCACATTGATTCATAAATAAATAAAAAATGTAACTCCTCATTTCAGAACACCACTGAACGTCACTGACATGCAGATATCGGAAATGGATCACTTTTAAAAAAAGATGGTTGTCAAAAAATCGAATATAGTCAACAAATCATAATTGGGCATCAAGAGCTGCAGTGTAAAAGCGGCCTTAGATTAAATGCATCAATCCACTTTTTCAGACTATTTAGCCAGACTCGTTGTTGTCATTTGTCAGGTCGGAGGGGTGAGTTTTACTTACCGGCAGGTGCGGCTACACGAGTCTTCAGTGATGCCGTCCTCATCATCGCCCCACACATCTACAGCAGAGAATATTAATGCTATCAGGACAGCACAGCAGCACACCAGCGCAAAGATCACAATGCATTTGTGCTGAGACTGTAAGAAACAAGAGGAAGAAGCAAAGACACTCATTCAGAGGTAAAGTTTAGACATGAGCAGTTTTTTGGACATGAAAAAGTTGCAATAGTGCAGTATGGCTGCAATACAACTGCTGTTGAACTTGCAGTTGTACTGTGATTATACTTCATTATACTGCAAATCTATGGTTGTGCTTAATTATACTGCAGTTATACTACTTTGTACTGCAGTTGTACTTCAATATACTGCAGATCTTTTTTGTAAGGGTTGTTTTAGAGTCAAACATCAAACCCTGGCCATGTGCAGAAGGAATCAATTCAGTTTATCCATGCTGCACTACAAGAGTAAAAGAGTGGTTAGTGTCCAAAATCTACTTGCTGTTGTGCAGTTATAGTGAAGATGGGAATTATTAGTTCACTGGTCAGTACTGTGAGAAGTCTTAGACAATCGTTTTAAAGAGATGCTATTATGCCTTTGTTCAAAGTCTTGATGTTGTATTTGTGCTCTACTAGAACAGGTTTTCCTGCTTGAATGTTGATTATTCTCCTCATATTCTCCATTGTTCAGCTCCTCTCTTCCCAGTCTGTCAGTAACGCTCTGTTTAGTTCCTGTCTCTATGAAGCCCCTCCTTCTGAAAAGCACAATGTGCTCTGATTGGTTGGCTGGAGCAGTGTGTTGTGATTGGTCATTTGGGAAATGTCCCGCCCCTTACCAAACTGCCAGTTTCAACACACTACTAACTAACTCAACCAGGCCCCGCCCCTTTATTCTGCATATGAATTATTTAAATGAGGAATATTGTGAAGAAGACTCAAGACTACAATGGAGGCGTTTCAGGAGTTCAGAAACACTTTGTAGAGCTTTTTCATGCTCAAACAGCAACATTACACACTAAAGAAAGATGAACATGGAGAAAAGCAGAAGAGGTCCTCTTTAAGATGGTTAGTGTGAATGTGTGTGAGTGATGTAAGAGTCCAGCCATACAGTTTTCATTGCAAGGGAACTTGGGTTCAAATCACAAAATGAAAACAAGCAAAACTTTGACAGCCAGTGATCATTCACCATGCACTTTAATTCTGATAACACTCGTGTTCCATGGGATGAAAGTCATACAAGTTTCCTGGGACATGTGAGACGGGAGCAAAAATTCAGTGGAAGGTGTAACCTGATTGGACAGAGAAGATTTAGATCTGTGAACCCTGCTGCAAAATCCAGCATTGCTGATCACCAGCATGGGATGCTAGTTGTTGGTCTGCTCGTCTCCATCATGGGATGCTGGTGTGCTGGTGGACCAGCATATGTTGTGATATGATTCCAGCAAGACCACAACAAAGCTTGCGTTTATGTTAAAGTTGGTGAAGTCACCATTATGGTGATTAGTGTTCAATTATGTGACTTTTAGTTCGGCACTTGGCCCTTGACTTTGGCTGAATTAATTCTCTTTCAGCAATTTACTACAATATCTCATGATCCTGACTGCAATGACATACCTTTTACTATGTACACTTTTTGGGATCAGTGGCTGAAAGCTGGATTTTGACAAAGGAGTTCCTAAATGACCATTAAAGTCTTTAAAAACTGCAACTTTCAATTCTGAGCTTTTATTATCAATAGCTCTTTCTTATTCATTCAGACAGCTGGCCTACTCACACTCCACCAGTTAGACCAGCACTATACCAACATAAACCAGCCTGGACCGGCATGGAATTCATGCTGGTTTATGCTGGATTTTTCAACAGGGAAAGAATGATTTAGACAAAGAGATTGTCTCAATCATCTCCCTCAGTTCTGAATGTTATCATGGAGGCGCTGGTCAGGATCCTGATCAATACACATCGGGACACCGATTACCCAATTTGCAGTGACATAATCATGCAGTCGTGTAGTGAAATATAATTTATCAACAGGCAGTTCAGGGGGTATTCCAGAAAGCAGGTTATGCGACATACCCCGGGTAAGTTTATTTATAAGTAAATAGTAAACTTACTCACTGAACATAAGCTATCAGACAGTTGCAGTCATGATACTGATATGATAAAAAAAATACACAGATGGGCATAACAACAGCACTGATTAAGTGACTTTGAAATAACCGAATGGAAATGAAAAAACTTGGATGGTTCATATTTGGGCACCAAAATTATGTGACACTAACAAGGCTGCATAAATAAAGTGGAGAGAAGACCAACCCAAGCTCAAATTAGCATGTATTTACACTGAGGAAAACAGTGATATATAATAACATACAATAAACATTCCAACAGATGGATATACTGTATATAAGAAAACCAAAATCCTATTAACAAACCAAATGTTCCCCAAAGTTCATAATTAGTTTCTAAGACCTTATGGTTCAAGCAAAACAGACTAGGACCCAAAAATAGTACCTTGACAGAGGATATACTGTATTATTATAAGATGAGCAAAGAATGTTCTGTCATGTAAATAAGAATCAAATCATTTTAGTGCAGTCCTTCGAATAATTGGGAATTGAGTGATCAACAGTGTAGAATGTGACACTAAGATCTAACGTGAATAAAATTACAGCCAGCTCAGTGTCAACAGCTACTAAATAATTTACAAATTTTAAGAGCGCTCTGTGTGCTGCGACCGGCTCTAAATACTCAGTGAAATTTGTCCAGGGTGTCATTATCTAACAGTATATTTGACAACCACTGCTTGTTTAAGACAACACCATTAATTAAAGAGCTGTTCGGACATACTAGGACCTGTAATGACAATCAAGTCTTTCAGAAATCAAGGAGGAATAGGATCTAAAGGAGTGAATGTCAGTTTCAGTTACACTTTATTTTGATGGTCCCCTTTAGACATTTAGAGATCTCCACAATCCTGAGAAGAAATACTCTATAATTATGGCAGTGTCTTCTTGTGTCCTATCAGAGCAGAGGAATGGAATTAATCCAGTCTTAAATCCATATCAGGTTTTCCTGAGACCTACAGAGCTGAGGCTGCTACAGAAGGAAATCTCAGTTTAACACTTACTGTACAAAATAATCTGACCTCCCACCCAACACAACCAGAGCACTGTACGATTCAGTAAGGGACGGGCTTGGTAAAAGGAGACCGTCTGTCTCAAAGCAGGTTATTGATTGTAAGCTGGAAGCTCATGATCAATAAGTCAATTAAACCTGCATTAGCCAGACATGGGATCCAGCTGAACTCCGTTGGCAGGCCACAAACTCCGGTGCCCACGTCACAAAATCGCCGCTGTGGAACATGTGCAGAATTCACGGCTGTCAAGAGAGGAAGGTCTGTAGCACAGATTTTACTCGCCCTCTCTGTGACGATTTCACATTCAGTAACATATTATCACATTATACACGTCATAGAATTAGTTCATGTCGAGGCGAAGATACACACAATCAGCACACATGGCACACTGCTGCATTGCTCATGCAGAACAGCCTCAAGGCCTTGAGCGATGATGTGGAGTTCAGTGCTCCATAATTCTGATCTCATCCTAGTGTTCATGAAGCTAATGAGGCATCTAAGTAGTGTCTTTGCATGCATTAACCTTGAAAAGGAGAGCATTACAAGCAACCCTGTTCTTACTCCCACAGCGTCCAATACTGCCACATGTCCAAGAGCTCTGCCGCTATACAGAGTTTGTTTACCGGTAGATCGGGAGACTGATGCAGAGGAGGTGGAGTCCAAGGTGGAGCCAGAGGAATGAAGGACCAGAGCAAAATTGCAGGCTCAGAGGACCAAGGCGGAGTTGGGGGCATCAGAAGACTGAGGAGGAGCCAGTGGGACTGAGAACCATGGAGAAGCTGGAGGGATGGAGGACTCAGGAGGAGCCAGAGGATCGACAAACCAAGGCAGAGTCAGAAGGATGAGGAATCCCGGTGAAGCCAAGATCAGAGAGTAATGTTGGAGTTATGAGCCCGAAGGGTCCAGGTGGAGCCAGGGGGTTAGAACTATTGGGCTCTAAATCAGAAGACCGTGGTGGAACTGGCCGACCAGGAGACCATGGTCACGCCGGTAGATGGCTGACCAGGAGGATGAGGAGGAGCCAGGGGACTGGAGAGAACAAGCGAGTCAATGCTGGGCAGGACCAGCGGAAGAGGGAGGATCGCAGACAGAACCAGGGAATCCTGTAAATCACTAACGGAGAAGCAAGAAATTCCAGGGACGGCACAAGGGTGGGAGGCAGCTCCAGGAATATCAGACCGGTGGGCGCTGGCTCCGGGACGGATAGCTTCTCTGGCTGGGGGTCTGTGGCACACTCTGGGTCCATGACAGGCATGTAAGCCAGCTCTGGGTCCATGATGGCCATCCTCAGACAGGCAAAATTTTGTCAAGGCATTGACCCTGACATGGAAAAACACACTGAAGGAATTGTTGGGGTTCAGCCCACATGTGGTCCTCGAGGGAACAATCCTCGAGGGTGAGGAGGAGGATCTATACTGCTGCTAGATCCATTTGTGGGTCTGTTCCTTTGTCACAGTTGGGTTGCAGGCAAGGAGAGATGAAGTGTGGATCTACTGGCAAAGCAGTATATTACATGAAAACAAAAACAATCTAGAACACAGAATAAAATGCAGGAGTACACCAACCAAACCTTACATACACGATCACGGACAAAGAACTGAACTAAACAAAGGGTATAAATACATAAGGAGGTATAAAAACAAGGAACTGATAGGGCTAATCAATTAGAGCAGTTGTCATGTCGGTATTAACAGCTGCACAAACTGTTTTCAGCCACACAGTATCTTTATTTCTGTGTTACAAATATTCAAATGATCACAGAATTACTGAGATAAAAGTTTATAGTTCAGATAAACACTAATGTCTATGCAAATCAGGTTTTGAAAGAGACTTGGTGCTGAAAACAACACATTTATCGATTACATTGTTTCACCACCAGCTGGCGACAAGTGAGTGTTGAATCAACATTCAACAGATTCTTTCAAATACACTGATTCATCCACTAATGAAACGAGAATTTATGAGTGAGTCATTGAATCATACATCCAAACAGATTTAAAAAAAATTATTAATTCAAATATATTTAAAATTTTAAAATAGACTGCAGCAATTAATATTTTGTCAGAACCTCTAGTAAATTACGTTATTTGGTTGAATTCAAACATTTTTTTTCCACTAAAATTTTTCAATATTATACCGATTAGTATGGAACATTATATTGTGATAATTTTTTTTGCTGTATCGCCCAGCCCTAACACCAATTATGCTTTTTTATCTTTATCTTTCCTTTAGTGTATAATATAGCTATTTGGGCATGTACATGATATGCAAAGTTCACAAGAAAGAGAGTTAAAGAAAACGCTGCACCGGAAACACCTTGTTTATAGTCCTTCCATTAGTTCCTTTCCCACATCACCATGTCACACATTTGTATAATGCCCACCTGCTGGCTACTCTGGCCCACCCACAAACAAAGGTAGTCATAGACCAGGAAGGGTTAGTGTTGGGTTAAGGCCCTGATATATTTCAAGCGTAATCGAAGAAAGAACTGGCGTGACATCATTTCAAACTAAATCTGGCCAAAACAATGTTTGTTTTGAATTCCTTTCAGTAGTTCGAAACAGTTCATCAAAGTGACTCTTGTGGAAAACTTCGCTTTGGCTCTAAAACACCTTCTAACTGCCATTGGTCTATGATGATTATGTAATAGGAGGGTGTGCGCTGGGGCTCCACCTTCATTTCCTCACGCGGTCCGTCGAGGTCAGACACGAGTGAAAACATGAACACACTGATGAGCTGCTTTATAGGTGAAATAAAGTTATAATCAAAATTCTGATTCCTGAAATTTAAGAACATTGCAACACTGATGCTGGTTTTTCCTGTTTAATACTTAAGCTGCTTTGAAACAATCTGTATTGTATAAATCACAATATAAATAAGCGTGACTTCACTTGACTGGAGTGCTGAATAGCAGAGCTGATGTAAACATATCCACATCTCTACGATCAGATGCTTTCTTAACTGCTCTTTTCCCATCATTTTTGTTGTGTGTTTGCTCTGAGATTCGACTCAATTGACTGTCAGGTCCTGTCTGACACTGGTTCAGATCTTAAGCAGCAGGGAATACTATGTTACACTGGGTACCTACAGCTCCAGCCATTACATCATATCCTGTGGTGTTCCTCAAGGCTCAATGTTGGGTCCTCTATTATTTAACCTATACATGCTTCCTTTAGCTGGTGTAATTAATCAGTACAATATTTCCTTTCACCAGTATGCAGATGAACTCTATCTTTCACTTGCATCACAATTAAATTTCCACCCTACTGGACAGCATAGAGAGCATAAAACTGTGGATGTCACAGAACTTTACAAAATAAGTACAACGTACTTATGGGTTCATATTGAATTGCAAAACACTTTTGCTGCTATTGAGGTGATACGGGTAAGGTTAGGGAAAGCTTTGGTGGTATGGGTAGGTGTAAGGGTTGGGTCAACAGTGTAATTATAAATGTAATTACAGAAATTAATTACAGATCTAATTACATGCAGGTGTTTCTAAAATATATGTACAATGTAAAAACATGTATGTACACAATAAGTGCATTGTATCAAATGATTAATTTAAATGTAGGTACATAGTAGTTAAGGACACTTAATATAAAGTGGGACCCAACTTTGTTTCTTTACATTTCTGGTTGCTGTTTTCTCCAGTACATTGATTGACTGTCTGCTCGCTGCTAATTGCCAATCAGTGCAGTAATGAAAGTGCTGTAGCGTAACTCGTCCTCCCACATCCCACACTGGAGAAAAATCACATTCAACGTGCAGGCATGTGACGCTGTAATCCAAGCGATGATAGTTAGTAGATGTAAACAGACGTGTGTACAATTTGCCACCAAATAACAATGCCACCAACAGAGATGTGCAGAGATGGAGAGGAGACGGGGGAGATGATGCACGGTTAAGGGGAGGAGAGGAACCTAATATAATTTTATATTTTTTTAATAATGTATTAGCCTAATCATTACAGGCTATAAAAAATAGTAATGCTAACAGTAGATATATGGTTCAAATTTATTTTATGATAAATATGTGGCTATATTACAGCTCCCCCTAGTGCTCGTCTTTTTCTATCTCCAAACCTATTCTGCTCACAGATGACCGGAGGACAGTGTGTGCCCTCCTGCTTTGCTGGTTTATTTTAAAACACATCTGAGGATTTTTTTTTTGATGCACTTCACTGTGAATTTTTTGTAAAAGATGAATCAGTGCCAACTGTACAGGATCTGACAGCTCAAGTACACCTTTTCACAAAGTTTTGCCAGTAAATGACAGTGTGTATATTGTTTTCAAATCACTTATCTCAGGTGCGATAGCAGAGGGTGATGATACTTGTACAGTGACATCAGCCATTCATAACTGTTACTAATGCAACTTTTTTCTTTATTTTCAATAGATTGAGCAAGAGAAAGGCATGAGAGTGATCGAGAAACAGCTGCTATTACGTGTGTTTACATCATAAAAATAAAACCACTTGGACAAAGGTCAGGAAAAAATGGTATTACACTTGACATCCCTCTCCTGAAATGAATGCAGAAATCTCAGCAGAGCCCCAGGAAAGGCCAGCGTTTACTGACCCCAATTAAATGTCAAGACTGACGACAGCCAATCCAGCGCCGACACTCGTGAACTACAGCAGTCACAAGATAACAATAAACTTGGCGGAGCAAAACTTTAATAAGCTGAAAGCTGTTTGAATAAAACATGCAGCTAAATGACTAGAAAGATCAAAACAGCCAGCTGTTGAGAAAACATGCTTTTATGACCAATCTGTTGTTCTCATCATAAAGTGTTAGTTGTTGCCTGCTTGCTCTTGTTTAAGAGTTTTTTTAGATTTCTTGCTGGATGTAACCTGATTTATCATCTGATCAGTAAATCAGGCATATGTTCTGCCGTGAGAGAGAAGATCTCACAGTCTAGTTCAGTGCAGTTACTGTATGTGTCATTCACTGAGCGTATCAAAGTCTCACCCTTTACAGTATATGTTTCACAAATACAGTACATGTCCAGAAAACTCTTCTGCTTACCTGGAGAAACCTGCACGAGTACAACATGCTCTCCTGTATTTTGTACCGGTGGTGTATTGGCACAGTCTGTGTAAAATCCTTCAATCTGCACCTTTAAGAAACTACTGTAACTTAGACATGCGCCAGAGCCTGAAATACCTCGTCTCAAACTAACCCTGCATCACTCACACTTACCCCTTCACCATAATGGACAATTAATTAAACCCTACAGGAGATTACAGGAGCTGGAGTGTCAGAGAGTAATGCTGAAGACCACATCCAGCGGCTTTACTACTGTAATTAAACCATAGATCATTTATTTTCTCTTGTGAAAGCAATACTTTCAACATGAAAATCTTCATCAGTTCTTTGCAGCCCTTTCTGAGCATCTGATGCTGAAGAGATGCCACCTCCACATGCACTTGATTAATGGGTGAAGACTCACCTTCATGATGGACTGTGAGTGTCGCTGCACAGCGTATGAAGCTCAACTCAGGGTCTCTGATCAGGGACTGACGCAGCTGAACGCCTGCTGCTGTTTATTGATTTTGTAAAGGCACAGTTTTCCAGCAGCTCCAGTGTTGTGAGCTCTCCACCCTCAGCATGAGACTGATCCCTCCATCCCTCCTGTGCAAGATACACCTCTTCAACCAGTCCAGCCAATGAGAACGCAGCTGCAGTCCGACCCCTCCCACAAGCAGAGAAACACTCATTGAGAAACACATCAGAGTATCAGTTACACACACGCACAGATGAATCCACCACAAGAGCTGATAAAAGGAATGCTAAATAAAAACTGATATTTGTGAAAAGTACAAGCACGTACACAACTATTATAAGCAAAATATTCTTCCTCGAATTACCCTGAAAATACAGCAATTAAAATAATAGTTAGTATCAACATAAAAAGGCATAAAACCAAGCCATCGATTAACTGATTTCAAATCAAGATGATTTTTGAAAGCAAAACATCTATTCAGCATTTTATGTCCTGTAATGCGATTCATTAGTACTTCCAGAAGGAGGCGCTGTTTGATCTGTATTGAGCTCTGTGAGAGATGAGACTCTTGTAAACTTGTAAACTCTGAACTTTCTACAAGTTCTGACTGAGAAAAACATAAAAAACAGCAATACATACTAACATGTAGTTTTTGTTTGTTTTCTACTATTTTTCCCTTTGATCATCCTGTTTTCCACTAACAGACAGTGCTGCATTTCATTGACCTCAGAGGGAGATGTCGTAGCCAATACGTTTTAGAAAAACTAAGACGGTGTCCAAGCAAACCTTTGTTGCTCTTTCAGAATACAAATACATAAAAAAGGGGTATTTTGCACAAATAATGCTGAAGTATCATATTTACAAATAAAGGATAGAAGTGTGCAGGGGCGCATTAATGCACGGCTTCCAGGGGCCTACACTGGGGAGGGCCTACTGGCTGCATGGAAATTATATTTTTTAATAAATTTATGGGACTTTGCAGCAGTGATCACAGTATTCTATAAACAAACTCTCATAAATTTTCAGGACTCGAAACTGCATTTTCGGCGAACTAAGCCCTGCTGTGTGAATGGAACCGGACCGGACATTAGTGTTCTGTAGGGTCATACAGTGTGTGAGAGCCGCTCTGCACATGGTAATGAGCTGAAGGCTTTAGATCCAGTCATCTGTGTTCCATCGGAGGTGCTGATTCAAAGTCTCAATTTTAATTTCAGGAGGTTTTAAATCTGGGGACAGAAAACAGGAATTGTAATAGGTTATTGCTTAAATGTGATAATTAAACTTTAAAGCCACTGTCTGTAAGTTTTTCCCCTTTGTCGCCATCTCTGTTTGAAACCTGCAATTGCAGTTATTTGTGGAATTATCATCTGTACGTGCGTTGTGCATCGGCACGGCTCCTCAGCGCGGATGAATCTAACGTTTGCCGTCAGTCATCACATCGGTGGATACTGTACTTCGGAAACAGATTCTACGTCTTGGATGTATGACCAAAATAATATTTTCACTGGAAAATATCATCTGAACAAGTAAGTAACGTCTGCCACTTTTGTTATGACCAACTGAGAAAAAAAAAGCATTATAGTGTGCTGCCAATGGTGATTAAGTCTAACGATCGCTTAGATCATATCACACCAAACCGTGCAAATTATCATTACTGTTTGTTCTCAAATTGTTAATGTTAACAACATCATCATTGCATGACTGTGTATTTAGTGTGTATTAGCATTACCTGTAGATTTCAGTTTCTGTAGCCACTCTGCAGTCCGAAGTCTTTTGCTTTTGAATACGGGTGAATCTCCAGTTGTCACTGATTGTCATTTGGACCTTTCTGGATTACAATCAATAATAAATTCAATTACTCCAGCTGCAGTGAGAAAAGGCTTTAAATGATCCGTCTGGGACTTCTTCTTTATGTAAACAGACGTGATGTAAGACGCAAAGGCAAACTCGAATTTCCCGCGGAAACCCACCAGTACCACCTTTTATTATAAAACATAATAATAAAACATTATAATAAACTTTACAAGCTTACCGTTGTGAATCGGGCTGAGGTAAGAAGACAGTTTTGAACACTGGCTGGTTATGTACTTGCTCAAAAATTGATTTTGGATATTTTTTTAACAAAAAAAAAAAGTTACAGACTGCAGCTTTAAAAGGATATGGTTTAGTTAAATGTAAACATAGCATGTTTCAAAATAAAAAACGCGTAAAAAGTGCTGTTGCGTGTTCTTGCGCCTTTAAAGCAGTTTGCAATCACCAAATAATGCACATTTTATGCCAAATGATAGTTTCGATCGAACAACTGATGATGAATAATGAATGTTTTGTGTAATTATTGTGTAATTATCATATCTATAAACTCACATTTCAGCCAGGAAAGTTTTGATGGCACTTTCTTTTTCATATAACCTAAAGCCTGCAATAACGTGTTTATAAGGCGTCCCTGCTTGTAACTGCTAGCTATAATTCTGCTGTTCCATGAGTGCCACCTACTGGCAACGAGTGAATTTGTTTTCAAGCGTTTTACAGAACTTGCTCGTCCACATGGAAGCGTCTAAAGCCGTATTCGGACGGGATTAGTTTTACATGGGGAGGTGGGGTTAAGTAATTATTACCAGAGCTTCTCGGTGATTTTAGTCCCGTCCGAATGTGCCATCTCAGTAATCATTACATGTCAGTAAAGATTACGGTGACTTTTACCTTCTGTAAAAAGGTCCGGAAAAATTACCTCAGGTAATACTAATCCCGTCCGAATAGATCCGCTGTAAATATGTACGGTAAAATTCCGTCATTTCCTGTTTAAAAGTAGTTTTCTGCGCATTTTCCAAGCATGGGAGCACTTGAAGAAACATTCATTTGTGTTGTAGGTGGTGGGACAAGTCTGTTGCAAACCTCAAGTATTTTCTACATGCCATTCAGAGCAAAAAGAAGATCGAAGCACTTGAGGCACAAAACTAATTTTATCTTTAGCTAAGTTGCCTATTACCATCATAATCCAATCAGAATTTAATTAATAAGTCATTTGACCGGACCTAACTGTAGTTTATATATTTAGATTATATGTGTTTGCGCCAGGTTTGCGAACATGGTATGAAAAAGCAACATATAGCCTATCCACATGACGACAGGGAGGTGACGGCGGTGAGTAAATCGAGTTGCCCCTCCTACTTCTGCTAATTTTACTGAGATGTCTTGTCCCATGCGAATTAGCCAATTAATATTACAGACATCCTGAGGTAAAATTGCATTACTCCACATCCCCATGTAAAACTAATCCCGTCCGAATAGGGCTTATAACAGTCATCTTACTGCGCATGCGTAAAACATAATGAAAGCTCAGTGAAATGATACCCAGGGCCAGACGTGATTTCAGAAATAGTCAGATAATAATAATATTTGAAGAGGCAGCGGGTGAATTTTTGTAGACTGCAGGGATGCAGACAGTAGTCAGAGTCAAGGACTAAAGCAACGAAACGCACACAGGATATAAAACGTCCGTAAAATCAAACAGTAGACATTTTGAACATTTAATGGTATGTTTTTATTTATTTACTTACTTGTAGGCTTACTCGTCCACTAGATGGAGCAAAAACTTGTCAACTCTATGTGTGCAAAAGTGTTTTATGTGAAGACAACCTTGAATATGTTACGTGAATTTGCGTTGAGATATTCTATGAAACAGAATAAAGATAATGAAATTAATATATCAGTGAGTAATCAAACAATTGTACAAAAACAACAACAACAACAACAACAACAACATATTTTTAACATTATAAAATTGTTGTATTCATTGTAGGCCTAGCTCATGTCCTGGAGTGTCCAGTAGATGTCACTGTGCTCATGTTATATAATTGAACTCTTTCTCTTTTATTCCTGTGATTATTGCAGTAGCTGCAAGAGAAAGAGGCGTGTGGATATTGTGCTTGGGAATGAAACAGATCAAGTTAAACAGTTTTGATTTGATTGTATTGAGTGAGTTCTGCATAAGATACTTCAGTTTCCCAGTGACACCTTGTCTGGTACTCAAACATAATCACTAGAACACTGAGAAGATGCACATAAAGATGCATGTGAACTTATTTACAAGATTTTTCACTTCTTCCTCAGTCCTCACAGTGTGCTATATGACTTCAGCTCAAGCATCTGGACCTGCAGCTCTGACAACATCATCTCTCTGCGGTGATTGGAAAGATTTTGTTTTTCTCTTGAAGCAGCTTGAGCCAAACCCTTTCAAGGAAAGTCTGTTCACTCGGCAGCCTTATTTGCCTCTGGGCAACTATTTCAGGCATGAAGACCAACTTCTAATTATTTTAAAATACCAAAATCAAATCAAAAACTGCTTGCCAAACCCACATTTTTCAGCAATAAAATCTGAAATGTCTCATAAATATGAGCTTATAACCACAGAGCATATTTGCTGTGTCCGAAATCACAAACTCTCTGAGTAGGTACTTCTTTTGAATAAGTACTTATTTTGCCACCATTAAAAATGTGCATTCTGCTTACTATGAATGTGTGTTAATATGAATGTAATCCGTACATACTACAGTACATCCACCATTTTCTCATTATCATGTGACCTGCCAGCATCAGTTGTGTCGCTTCACTGTCGTTCACAAATCCTCTTCTGTGGCCTCATGGGATAGTAAAGATGCGCACGTCAGACCATCTGCCCACTGTGACTTCAGATGTTGGACACTAGTCTTTTCACATGCTGTTTCTGCCTATATTTGGGAGGAATGCATATTCAAATCAGATGCATCTATTGACATTGGGGCGCTGGAACCAGAAGTTTATGATCACTGATAGACAAACTACGCATGTGCTTCCGAAGTGTGTGTGTAAGAGTGTGTGTGCGTGCATTTTTGTGATTTATGAGGACACAAATGTGTATAATGACATGGGTATTACACTGGTATTACAACGTAAACATGAAATATGGGGACATTTCATGAGTCCTCATATTTAAAATAGCTTTAAAAACACACTAAACAATGTTTTATTAAAAATGTAAAAATGCAGACAGTTTTTGTGATGGGTATGTTTAGGAGTAGAGGTAGAGTAGGGGGAGAGAATGTACAGTTTGTACAGTATAAAATCCATTACACCTATGGAGAGTCCTCACTAAGATAGCAAAACAACCGTGTGTGTGTGTGTGAGAGAGAGAGAGTGTGTGTGTGTGTGTGTGTGTGTGTGTGTGTGTGTGTGTGTGTGTGTGTGTGTGTGAGTGTGTGTGTGTGTGTGTGTGACCGTGTATGTGTGTGTATGGTCCTAACCCTACAATCTGAAAAATGGGTTAAAAACAAGTTGGGTTGAAAATGGACAAACTCCACAATTGGGTTGTTTTGACCCAGAGGTTGGGTTAAATGTTTGGCCAACATTGTAGTTTTATTTAACTATTGTTTAAAAATTACTATATGTCTGGCTTAAAATGAACCCAAAATAGGTTGGAAATTAAAAATCAGAAACATAATTACTGCAATTTAATAAATGTTTATTGTTTAATTATTATTCATTAAACTTATTAATAAGTGTTCATTTATTAAACATATTAATAAATGTTAATTTTCAGCATACTTTGGGTTCATCTTAAGCAAGCAATAAGTAATTTTTAAACAATATAGTTGAGTTAATTAAAACTGCCCAGCATGTTGGGCATTATACAAATTTAACCCAACCACTGAGTTTGTCCATTTTTAACCCAGCATTTTTTAGACTGTAAGTTATGATGACACAGTGTCCCCTCACAAAGATGGCAATATTCAAAATCATTGTCCTTGTTGTGACATGTTTGGTCCCCTTGAGGAAAACAGCTTATAAGTCATACAAACTGATGTTTTTTTTTTTAAAAAAATGTAAAAATGTAAATATGCAAACAGTTTTCTGTGATGGGTAGGTTTAGTGTAGGGGAATAGAATATACAGTTTGTACAGTAGGCTATAAAAATCTATGGGTTTCATGTGTGCTTGAAAAAGTGTGTTGATTTGCATGCAGTGATAAAACTGTGGTCGGCATTTACTTCCGTCTAGTGTAGAAACACGTAACAGATCAGGATCAACTGGCTCTTAAAACCATCCAGTCGAGGCTCCTCCCATTAGGAACCTCCTTAATTAGCGAATTTCTGTTTCCAGTTCTGGCTCTTCTACTCGCCAAGTGCTTTTTCTTACATAGGATGTCCCGACAGCGCCAGACCTTTATTTTTAAACAATCTCACGCTGCGGTTTGATTAAGCGACATGGATCAGAAAGAATCAACAGCACTGCAAAAACTGAGTTCATTCAGTATCAAAAGTCTACTGCTTCCATCTAAAAGTGAGAAACACGACACGGCACTTCCAGAGAAGAACAAACCGCTGTCGGGCACCGACCCGAAACGATCTCCGGAGCCCACCGGGATGGAGTCCGACTCAGAGAAAGTCAAAGATGCAGAAGAACCCAACAAAACTGTGAAGCTCGACAAACCGCCTTTCAGCTACAACGCGCTGATTATGATGGCAATTAGACAAAGCCCGGAGAAGAGACTAACGCTTAACGGGATCTACGAATTCATCATGAAGAACTTTCCATTTTACCGGGAGCACAAGCAGGGCTGGCAGAATTCCATTCGACACAATTTTTAAGTCTCAATAAATGCTTTGTTAAAGTGCCGAGACATTACGACGACCCGGGGAAAGGCAACTACTGGATGTTGGACCCTTCGAGCGATGATGTTTTTATCGGCGGTACGACGGGCAAACTCCGGAGACGCTCGGCGACTTCCAGAGGAAAGCTGGCTATTAAGCGAGGACTTCGATTCTCCCCATTGGGTTTGGGAATTAACGAGACGGCGAATAATCCTCTATACTGGCAAATATCGCCTCTATTATCTTTACACCACCCACATTACAACGGGACGTCGCACGGATTTCTGAATCAGGGACATGGTTACAGTTCTCTTTCGTCCCTGGAATAGAGCATTTGGGCAGCCGGGATGCGACTCGACCCATTCTGGGGAGTTCTAGCGGTTACGGGATGAGTTCGTCTCCCGTCGGGTTATTGTCCGTCCCGTCAGGATACTTGCACCCACCGGGCCTTCAGCAAAACACCTTCAGCTCTCAGCAGACATTACTCACCGACACCCTAAGGACATCTTTCTCTTCGTTCTCACCTGCTGTTTCCAGTGGCTTACCTGGAGTTTTGTCCCATCAAGACAGAGTTTCCCCAGATTCATTTTAACTGATGATTTCGTCGAATGCGATGAAATCACAATTATGGAAGCTTGTTTCCGCCACTGAATAAAAACAGGTAATTGCGACTCTTTATTTCACAATTATGACTTTATTTCTTGCAATTGCGAGTTTAGCCATTTCGCAATTCGGACGCAGTTCCGAGTTGAAGCCTATATCTCAGAATTCTGACTTATTTTTCGCCATATCGTGTGACAAACTCGGAATCGCGAGAGAAAAAAGTCGGAATTGTGAGATAAACCCATTTTCCGTTTCGGAAATAAGCTTCCATATAGACTAAATGCTTCCATATACAATTTTATGATTATAATTGACCTTATAATTGACCTGTTTTTCATTTTTATGTGCTTCGAAAGCGCCAGCTTTCTTACCTTTTGGTGGAAAAATTGCCAAAGGTTAATGCGATTTAACTATTTATATAGTGTTCGATGTCGAGTTAATTTATATTTTATCTCTTAAATGTATTTGATGCCATTGTATTCATCCATGATCCATTATTATGCAGTCATACTGACATTAGCCTATAAATGTTGCGGGTCTCGACAGTAAACTCAACTCGGAGTCTGTGAGAGACACTCATTAAGGCTTTCATTCATCCTCATTTTCTCAGCTCTGATACAGTCTGCAGACACACACTATAATGAAATATGGGATGTATGATAATGTGGCGCTCACAGAGGCATGCATGTCAATTAGTGTTTAAACAGTCCCATAGTGATGTTAGCACGCCGTACTTTATCCGTCTTTTTCAAATAAATGAAACATTTGTAGATTAAGGAGAACCTCGGACCTAGACTGCACTCACAGCTTGTTAAAATATTACATTTTACATATAGGCCTAATCTTACACAATTTAAACATTAGTTGCAGGCTAGTCAAATGATTTAAGAGCTTAAAAAACAAACGAATTAACATAGGTATACAGTGCAATAAACAGACGAATACATTATAGGCTAAACAACACACAATATAATGTATTAACGAAACACTCACCTACAGGCTATACATCCAGAGCTGAATTACTATGCAAACATCTAAAGCACTTTCTGGTGCTCGCTGGTGGTCTGAGGCTCACGATAATTTACGAAAGTTTTAAGTGCTGTTTGTTTTTTGTAAACGGGCCGCAAATATAAAAGTAAGACTATAAAGCTCATGTGTGGAATCAGTTTGAGCCGACATTATTACTCCATTCTGTTGTTGCTTTTAAATCTTTGCACTTTTTAAAAAAGAGATTCTTCATTATAGCACTGACAGAACAAAAACGCTTTTGTATTTACAAAAATGAAGAATTTGTACTAAATTAATAAACAATAAATGTTTTAACAGAATTCTTTACAGTGTCTCTATTTTCAAACTGAAAATGTATAATAGGCCTATATGAACAAGTTTGTTTAATTTGCGAAAAACACATTGCGTTTTTTGGCTTATATGTGGTGGATCAACAATAAAACATTTGAAACCTTTAGCTGTAATATTTGTTTACTGCTACATAAATAAACACCTCATCAAATAATTTCTTAATAAGTACATGGTCGGAAATCATTAAAAATACCAAACCCACACTATGATTCTTGTGATTGCATTTTACACATAAAACAAGAGTTAGTTTTAGTCTTTTGTAGTCCTTTGTGTAGATCTGTTTCTTTAACCACAGAATATATTACCACACACTCAGTCATTTATTATTAATTATTAATATGTATCTTAACGTGGCTACATGAATTAAACAGCTCAAAGACCGGTTACAACACTAGCCAGAGTAGGCCTACTACAATAATAAATGAGTAAAATCAATTACATTAGTTTGGTTTGGTTTGCACTTAACGAGCTGTCTGTCGCTAAACGGAAATCAATGTTTTGATATTTCGTTTTGCAACCCAACCTAAAATGTAAAAAATGTAAAAAAAAAAAAAAAAAAAAAAAAAACTATTTTCATAGAAACGTTAGAATTGTTCTCGTTTTACAGACCGACGATATTAAACTAATTATTAAAATTTTTTTTTCTGTGGAGCACAAAAGATGATATTTTGTCAATGTGTGTGACTTACAGGTTTGGTTTGAAATGAAGGCGAGTAAATGATGACAGTTTTATTTTATTTTATTTTATTTATTTTTTAATTTATATTATTTCTCGCTGCTCCTTTGACTGTTTTCAGAGCATCACAGAGACACGTGAGAGACAGTAAAGGACCTTTTATTTCAGGCATTTAAAAGTAGTTGACAAACATAAATGGAACAAAAATAGTCTGTGCAAAAAATGAACACGAAATGAAATTCCGAAAAATATGAACATATTTGATCTATATGCCAACATGGTGCAAAAAGGTTTCAATAAGAGATGTTTTTATGAGATCTTGGTATTAAAAATATAGTTTACTATAAAATAATTAAAGTCAAGGTCGGTGAAGACCTGTGATTTCAATAGCGCGTGTTTGTGTTTTGTCTGGCAATCCGTGAAAATATATTTCAGAATAATTTAAAATTTTAAATAAATGGTAATATAATGAATGAATGAACTGAACTGAATGAACTGAAGCCAAAAAGAACGTTTTGTAGATACAATAAAAATAGGCTATTTATTAAATTAAACAGGCCTAATAATCAATGAGCACTCTTTTAATTAAGTACATATAAAATAACGTAAAAAGAAACGGCTAATAATATATAATCATAATATCTAATCACCCAATTGTTAATTTCCCGTTTTATATTTCCATGATGACATTTTCGACTGTAACAAACCCAAAATGGGAAAATGCATTGGGTTGCATTTGGCCAAGTCTAGGTGCAACACAACATTGTTTAAAGGCAATATATCATATTCTATAATAATTTATGTATAGGCCTATATATTGATACTTTAATTTAAAAAATTTCCCCCGGCATTATCAGATTCGGGAGCGCCCGGCCCAGGGCCTTTTCCAAGGGTTTTTCCAGAGACAATTGGACACATAAACATCATGCATTTTGATTTTCAAAACCAATGTACAGTACAAATTACCCATCGTTTACTACAGTTACCGTTCAACTAGCAAAAGCACAGTAACAGCAAATTTGCCATTGTTTTAAATTTTTTAACTACTACCTATTGCTATTACATGTTTATTTGGGAGAAATAAGGCTTAATAAATACATATACTGTAAATAGCGTTCTTCATCCTCCTCCTCTTCCTCCAGTGGCAGGTTGAAGTTTGTAGCAGGACAGTCAGTTGCTTGAAATGAATTTCCATCCATAGAGCAGATTATAGTCGCCTAATGATCCACGTCATCGCGTGTAATAACATTATGACGTCTTGAGCCTGTCATAGAGAGCACATATACATAAAGAGGTTTGCAGAACTTCACACACTGGATGCGAAATGCCGCGTCTTTAAAATAAGAAAACATTTCAGAATCCTGGATTTAATGCATGATTGTCCCAAAGCCTTGTTAATGTGCATAAATAGCTCATTCTTAAGATAGTACATTTTAATAGAAACAGTGTTAATAGTATAAGTTAGATACCAAATATATATTCTTTTAAGCTTAATTTATGATTCTGGATAATCTGGATTTTTTTTTTTTTTTTAAATAGAACATTAAATATTAATGTTCTATTTAATGTTATAAGTGAGTCTATTATAAATGTCTAAAATGTTATAAATTAATCTATTAAAAATATTTATTATTTTAAATAAATTCCTTATGTTAAAAATCATTTGAAATTTCTGAATGAAGACTTGTTTCGTCCAGAGTTTTTGAACGAATCTCTGTCAAATACATTTTAACAGTCACTGGTCGCCACCTACTGGCATAACAATGTAATACAATCTTTATTTGAAGCGAAAAATTAGTTTCAAAGGCCATTTACTCATTTTGATCGCTGCCGCAACATAAGTGTTTATAGCTGGCCAGGGTCTGCTAAAATTTGGCTTCATCGTTGATATTCTTCTCGTTATTTTCCTATAGCGGCTAATAAATCGGAAGTCTCTCACATTCACAGAAAACAACTCACTTCTGCGTTGAAAAATAAGGTGGATAACAACAACAACAAACAACAAATGTTTCTGTAGAGAATCACCCCTATTGCGGGCAGACCTAGCGGAGATCTCAGTCGTGCTCGTGCATTCACTCGTCCCAGGAGCGTTGCGCGTTTTTTGGAAGTGAGAAGGCATGATTCTCATGATTTCATTCACCAAGACTGTCCTCTCAGACACCCCCAAACACTTTCTCATCGGATCTGCGCGAATCTCGTGACCTATTTTAATCTCAAAAAGGTCAGTTTTCACAGAAAGGTGAGAAGTTTGCATCTATGACAAAAGAATAGCACGCCACAACTATAACGATAACTGCACCGAGAAACGATATCACGCAATCACTTTCTGAAAGATTTTTCTAGCTGATGAACTATAAAAACATCGACAGCCAATCAGAACCCATCCTGCTTTAAAGCTCAAGCATTTAAAGCGACAGACTACAAAATTGAAGCTCTTCAGAATATGTCTGCTGGTGTGAACGCTAATATAGTTATTGTTATCTTTATAGTTATCGTTTTTGGGTGTGAACGGGCCTTAAAGGTGCCCTAGAATAAAAAATTGAATTTATCTTGGCATAGTTAAATAACAAGAGTTCAGTACATGGAAATGACATACATTGAGTCTCAAACTCCATTGTTTCCTCCTTCTAGTAAATCTCATTTGTTTAAAAGACCCTCGACGAACAGGCGAATCTCAACATAACACCGACTGTTACGTAACAGTCGGGATCATTAATATGTACTAGGGTTGTAACGATATACCGGCATGACGGTTATCATATCGTGTACATTTGCTTATTTACGGTATTAAAAAAAATAAGACGCAGAATCTCACTTGCGCATAGACAACAACTTTCAACTTCACTACACTCTAAACCTGCTCCTCCCACACACATTCAGCAGAGACAATGTCAGAGACAGAAGTTGCTATCTCTAATCTCTATCCCTTGTTGAAAATAAGTTACAATTTGCAGTATGGGAATACTTCCGATATGGAAAAACAACGCGGGGTTGTCATCGAGTGTGTAGATATCCAGTTTGCAAAAAAATGCGGACGCAAAGTAGGCCTAATGCAAAAAAGAAGGAAACACATCGAACATGTTCACCTATATTCGAGAACACCATCCGTGCAGATGCAGGTATGTTCCGTTTATAACTTAGGTCGTATGATGTGCGTAATGGAGAGCTCCCGGAACCGTCATGAAAATGGAATGTACAGTATAACGCAGAAATGTCACTTAAACGCGCGATTTGATGGACTGATGAATAAAATGAAAGCAGAGCTGTACATATATCAAATCGCAACATGGTCTAGTCGGGGTGTGAATATTAAAAGCGCTAAAAGATGCTGTATAAATATATCTGTTTGTTTGCGTGTCAGCCGGTGTGAATGAGCTGCGCTGTTTCGTGTACTACATACTTAAGTATGCGCGACGCTCTTATTGTTTTTTTCAGTGTTTGCCGTCTCGTTATCGAGGTAATGAACACAAACATATCCTAGGCTGCTCTGAGATAACGCTTAATGTCCATTACATCATTTTATTTGAGAAAAAAAACATTGTCAAATACACTGAAACTCAAAGCTCTTCACTACATCCCGTCAAAATAAAGACCGTTTTTTAACTTGAAGAAATTGACAGAAATATATTATGATTGTAAAATAGAATGTACTTCTCATAATAATAATATAATAATAATAATAATAATAATAATATGCAATTATTAAATATTATGTAAGGAATATAATTTTTGTCCATGCTTTAATTAGTAAATCTCTGTTGTGCAGCACTTTGCCAAAACTTAAAAGGAAAAAAGTTAATTTCATTAACATAATTTTTGATAATATATTTGTATCAAATAATAAAGCCAGAAGAACTAAGTCAAACTAGAATTTCTGAATTTTAATAAATTATTAAATAAAAGTTGTTAATCTAATCCATAATCATTTATTAAATTTAATTGATTGTTTTTGATTATTGAATCTGAATAGACAAAACAAACACTTCATTAATTTATTGGTCATTTTAACTGATGATAAAAATAATAATTGATGTTTAATACCGTATACCGTGATACCGTGAAACCGGATATTTGCTGAGACGGTTATCATACCGTGGAAATCTCATACCATTACAACCCTAATATGTACACCCCCAATATTTGCATATGCAGCTCATGTATTAACGTCGGATCTGTGCACAGCTGAATCTCAGACTAGGTAAGCAAGCAAGAACAATAGCGAAAATGGCAGATGGAGCAATAATAACTGACATGATCCTGATATCATGATATTTTTAGTGATATTTGTAAATTGTCTTTCTAAATGTTTCGTTAGCATGTTGCTAATGTACTGTTAATGTGGTTAAAGTTACCATCGTTTCTTACTGTATTCACGGAGACAAGAGCCGTCGCTATTTCATTTTTAAACACTTGCAGTCTGTATAATTCATAAAACATCTTCATTCTTTTATAAATCTCTCCAACAGTGTGTAATGTTAGCTTTAGCCACGGAGCACATCAAACTCATTCAGAATCAAATGTAAACATCAAAATAAATACATACTTACGCGATTAGACATGCTGCATGACGAACACTTTGTAAAGAACAATTTTGAGGGTTATATTAGCTGTGTGAACTTGTTATGCTGTTTAAGGCAAGCGCGAGCTCCGGGGGCGGAGAGCACGATCATTTAAAGGGGTCGCAGCCTAAATCGGCTCATATTTAATGATGCCCCAAAATAGGCAGTTAAAAAAATTAATTAAAAAAAATCTATGGGGTATTTTGAGCTGAAACTTCACAGACACATTCAGGGGACACCTTAGACTTATATTACATCTTTTAAAAAGACGTTCTACGGCACCTTTAAGAACGATAAAGATAACTAACAATATTAGTGTACAATAACTATATAGCATCCACACCAGTGGACTATATTGTTCTGTTTATTATAAGTGTGCTGTGGTTTTATTGTCTGTCGCTTTAAATGCTCGAGCTCATTAAAGCAGGATGGATTCTGATTGGCTGTCAATGTTTATATCGTTCATCAGCTGGAAAAATAGTTCTGAAAGTGATTGCAAGTAAATCTGTGCCATTATTGTTAAATGCTAATTATGTGATTCTTTCCTTTGAGGAGGCAAGGGAGGCAGTGTCTCCTCAAAAAACCGGATGAGGATATTACTAAAATATAACAACGCAAATATTACAAAATGTGACATTATAAAGTCTTAAAGGATTAGTTCACTTTCAATAAAAATGACCCCAAGCTTTACTCATCAAGCCATTCTAGGTGTATGACTTTCTTCTTTCTGATGAACACAATTGGAGAAATATTAATAAATATCCTGACAAATCCGAGCTTTATAATGGCAGTGAGCGGGATCAACGAGTATGAGCTGAAGAAAGTGTCTCCATCCACATCCATCCATCATAAACGTACTCCACACGGCTCCGGACGGCTAATAAAGGCCTTCTGAAGTGAAGTGATGCGTTTGTGTAAAAAAATATATCCATATTTAACAAGTTATAAAGTAAAATATCTATCTTCTGCCAGACCACCTTCTGTATTCAAGTTACAAAGAAAGCGTAACTGACGCGACAAGCTTGATGACTGCTGAAAATAAATTGACTATTAAAAAGAAAAGCTGAACTTAGTTCACAAATCATATATATTGTTTAAATTATTTCTGCCTTTAGTTATTATTTGGGAATAAATTGACTTGATGAGATGAATATTACATAGTGTAAAAATGCAAAATAGATTTGGTCTCTCTTTTTTATGTAATGTTTATTTAACCAGGAAAATGAAGTATAACATACCGGGACATAAATTTACATTTGATATCTATATAAAAAATTGCTTCCTCATTTTAACGCTCCACCGCACACCACTGGCTGTGAACCCTGCTGTTATTCAGGCCTATGTTTAGGAGGATTTTTAGAACTGTCATTATAGTTCCTGTCATTGGTGTGAATGGGCCAGTGTCTCGAAATGAAAATGCTTGGCAGATTTTTCTCAAGAAAACACAACTAAGACTAAACAGACCGTGGAAGGCCTGATCCATCTGTTTCAGTGTAATCTGTCCAGGATCAGCAGAGGACATTTTGATCTATGGTTCTCCATCTAAAGGCACTAAACTCATACCATTGTACAGTTTTTTTATTCTGTTTGCTCTCTTCAGGCCGTTCAGTGCTGAATTTTTGGGAAACGCTGTAACAGCTGACCTTGTCAGAAGAGGAAGGGTGCAGTCAAACAGTGCGCATGCGCAGGAGCATCTGCAACATTTCGTGACAACACTAATAACCTGCATGGATCACTGGCTCTAGAAGTCACTTCTAATTATGGTTATCTTCTCCTGGCTCTGAGTTCATCGGCTCATCTGGGGTGCCGTACAACGACGTAACTCGCTGCTTCACTACCATATAGTACGATACGATGTATTGTTGAAGAAATCAGCTAGCTAGTCACGACTGTTTCCCGAATACGTAATGGCGCAAATTTGTGTTATGCAGGTGGTGAGATCGAATTAATGCAAGATTTTTTATTTTTATTTTTTTGGCTATCAATTACGGACATGGCATCTGAGGTCTAATTCTCATTTTTCTCAGTCATTTTTCTTTATTTCCAGATTTAATCATAGGCTCGTTCATGAGTAGCTATATGAGTAGCTATAGCCTACTTTATTAGTAGACAGACTAGAAGACTTACGTAAATGACATTTGTATTCGAAATAAAAGATATAGATTGTACTGAATGTCAGCTTGCCTATTTTGCTCAAGATAAGGAGTTATTAAGCCCACATCATGCAATAATTATTCTAAAAATGAATTTTGAATCTACAGTGTGAAAATCACTTGACTTAAAATATAATGCAATAAATAATCATAAACATAAACGTGCTTGCCTTCAATGCATATGATTTGTTACGACTAATGATTTCTAACAAACAGAAATTCCATTATCAAATAATATTTTGAATGTATAATAACACTGCTCATTTGACTAATAAAATACTAAAATTAGCATTTGTGCAGAAGTCATGTATATTATCATTATTTCAGGCAGTTAGGGCAAAATTATTTTTTGGTCTGAAATTATTTTGGTCTGAAATGTGCTGATAAAACTCAGAAATGCAAAACCATGTCTCTTACAAAGAGATGTTCTTATGACCATTTGTTAGAATTAATGTTACACATTAGAAATATAATCAACAAAATACTGCAGTCTGAAAATTGTTCTATTTCCATATTTATGTAAATAGAAATTTCATTTGTACAAAGAAAGGTTTCTTTATAATGTCAAAAACATGTTGAATAAAATGTTAAAATAATACAATATTGTGCTTTTAGCTTTTCTCTGAATGTGTAAGAAGCACAAAAATGAAATGCATTCGGGCTATTATAATGTGATGACAATTATTATAAATATGATATATTATAATTTATAAATTACAACCTAGTATTTAAAATATGCAATTCATGGTGTTGCAAAATCAGTCTATCAAAGATTTAAAAAATAATAGTTATGTACTAAATTAAATTAAATTGTCACACACACAGATGCACAAAGAATGAAAAACTGCAACAATTCAGTTCAATTTCCACTGATAAACAACTTACTGATACAATTCAACAATGTGATTGTGGTTTTTAATATTCTGTTTGTGCTTTAATACTGCAGTATTTTCTTCCTGACACGAGCAATGAAAACAGCCTGTCTTGAGTCACGTGTGTAATGCGACAATTACTAATTAAGAGAAATATTAACTGCAGTGAAAGTATGAGTTTGACCCAATCTCTCCAATATATTTTTATTCTTTCAACACAATTCGAGAAGCGATTATTTTTATTTCACATTTCATATAGATAACATTGTGCTGTATATTGTCCAAACATGGAGACAGATAATGATATCTTAATTGTTCAAGGACTCTGAGGTTTATTTCAGTAAAAGTTCAGTGGGGTTGTGTAGAACTAGGGTTCTTGACTCAATTTTAAAGAAAAGGTTCTATATAAGGAGAAATGTCTTAAATCATTGCATAATAGTTTTATGTTTAATGGATTTTCTAGTGATAGTATGTTTACAAGCTGCTTAATTCATAATACTGAATTAAAACTAAATACATAAAATGATAAACTCATGATAGGAACCGCTAAAAGTTTCAGTATGAAGCGCCTGATGGGGGATTTCTATCAAATAAACTTGTAAGACAGCTTCATTATTGTGAATAAGAGCACAGTGTGACCGATGCTGTTGTGTGCCAGTGTTGTGCTTTTACACATCTGAAGACAGTAATAGTGCTCATAGACCGAAAGCCTTCTCACTTATACCTCCAGACGACACGTGACAAGAGAACTGAAACTTCTTCAGAGTTGCTACATGAATCTCTTGTGGCTCATGTGGTCAGTCAGTTCACAGAATGAAAGATGTTCTCATTGGTGATGCACTGACTCTACTGAAGCTCTCACGCACAAACACCTTCCGCTCAGTGTGGCTGTACTGTAGTGAAGCGCGCGCCTGATGAATCGTGAAGTAATCAGTGTAACGACAGCGCTGTGTTTTCAACCTTTGCCTCCTGCCCGAGCGCCAGTCAAGAGGTTAAGCAAACAGCGGTGTTCTGTGACAGTAATCTGGTAATGTTGCCGTTACTCGCGCGTCATTCAGGGTTTGTGTTCATCCATCACTGCAACAAACAGAATGGCAGTGATATTGTGGAGCTGTATTAACCCTGTCCTGAACATTATCTAGGAAAGCTGCTGAACTATAACAGTCCATTATCCCTTGACCCACTTTACATTTAAAAAGGTTTATTTTATAATAGTATTTTTAAAGTCACAATGAAGTCATAATCGATCATTCTTATTTTTTATGGAATATTTCAGTGTTTATTCTAAATGATTTATCGGTGCACATCATTTATTACATTCATTTATCTCATAATTAATCAGAATATCTTCTCCTCCCTCTTGCAGCATCTCTTCTCTTCTCTGATGACGAGGGCGGGGCAACCTGTCACTCATATTTGATCCACCAATAGCAAACCACAACCATCCAATCAATTCCCCACAGACAAAATCAAGCCCCGCCCTACATTTGTTCTTGTTTGAGAAGCATTTCACTCTGATATTGATCATTCTACAGAACTGATTCAAAGTTGGAAACGTCTTGAAAAAAATGTCTTTTTCCACAAATTTTGTATGATTGTATAATATCCAAGATACACTTTCTAGTAATTGTGCAGTTAATTCTCATATTGTATTTTAGAAAGTTGGAATATTTTCCTCTCCAAATTTGTCACTACCGAAACACATTAATAAATAATTTAATAAGAAGGGTACATTGACCTATTAAATTTGTTTACATCTACCTTGTAAATATATTTTTTGCTATTTTCTAAAAATGTTTGTAAATCAATAACAATTACAGTTTTAACAATATTTTAAGTGTAATTTATGAGATTTGTTGTATTTTGAATCCAATCTTTCTTGTAAAAGTCATAAAGTTTATCAAACTGATTTCAAAGTGAAGGATTCATTAGTTTGAATAAACATTGAACCAAACACTATAATAACATCTTAGTTGATCATTCAATATACTTGATTTTTGACAAAACATCCCATGTTTCGGTCGTGACAGTAATGTGTTGGTAGTGACATTACACAATTTTAACTCGCATAAAACACTAATAATTTGCATAATAAAAGATTCTAAAATACTATTGATTTGCATAACTTTATTCAAATTGTGTTTAATTCCCCCAAATAAACAATTATGTGATCACTTTTGTCACTACCAAAACAATGATGTCACGACCAAAACATGTGGTGAAGTTTCAGTAATGACAATTTTCAATACTTTTGAGCCGCTCAAAGATTATGATCAGCACATGGTTATCTAACACAGTTCTGAACAGTTTTACATACACAAGAACTAAATTTTATGGAAAAACACCCAAAAAAGTTTGCTTAATTGCAGAAAAAGGTGTTTGTTAGTGACGTTCCTTAAAGTTTCACACAGATTTTCAGGCTTCTGAACACATTTAACTCAGAATGATGATCTATCTGCTGTGAAAGAGAGGCTGTGAGAGGAGGAACACATTTCCTGATCAGAAATGTAGAAGTGTGTTAAAATCAGTCTCAGACAATGGACTAAATGTGGGACACATTTTTTCACATAAAATAAAATAAAATAAAATAAAATATATTTTTAACCACTTTTTAAAAAATAAAATCTAAAATATATTTGTAAAAACAACAATGGAAAAAATTGCAAAAATTATTTCAATATCATATTAAGTTAAAATTTAGGGGTCAGGGTTCAGGACAAACACATCCCTATTGAAAGTACCCAATAAATGATGATTTTATATATATTAATCTTACAGATATTTTAAATATTATTGTGGGATTCAGTAGATAATAGAAGGATCTTAGTAAACATCTAAAATTTGAATATTTAAACACTTTTTAAGTGTTTTTTGGTTGTGGGACAGCAGTTTACACCAGTTCTGTAGAATGGCCCATATAGGTCACAATAGAGAAGAAAAGACCAACTTTAGACAATATGATAATTTATACCAGAGAAACACATTGAATGTGTTAAACAAACTGCTGAAGCCTTTTATTTGTTTGGAGAATTATTTGGTTTTATAGACAGAAAATCATTTCAGAAACCTAAAAAACTGTTTTTACAGCATTTACCAATTATTATAAAGAGCACTAAATCACCATCGATCTGTTCTAAATCTCCAAACATGCATTTCCATTATTTCACCAGCATTAGGGCACAATATAAATATTGATTAGTGCAGGTTCATGTTAACTCTACATATTTACAATCATCAGTGACGACATGAGAACATGATATCATTCCCCAATTCACCACAAAAGCTGACTTTATTCTCTATTTAGTAATAGTTTGTGCATTTTCCTTTTTAAGATGGATATTATAGGCCTACACATTAACATTATAATCTGTACAACTGCTTTAAAATAATTTGTACTGTGAAAAGTGCAATACAAATAGAATTGATGACTTAAATGGCCCTTAAAAATCAGATATGGCAAACCACAACCATAAAACAATAGCTGAGCAGTAGCTGAATTTATTACTGCATGTTACACCCTGTATTACCTGCAGCTTATGGCAGTTTACCCAGCAGTCAGTGCGTCTGACAGATGCACACCTGCAGATGGCAGGAACATGAGATAAAGAGATGAAGAGAAACATTAAACCTGTCAGTTTCAGGAAGTCAGTGGGTGAAGATTACATACATGAATGAGCCCCGACAAGAGAACGATCCCTAATGTATGCAAATCTTCCACTGAAGAGCCGGTCATTCAGCACTGCTAGCTTCAGACCATCACATGAAGCGAGGGTTTGATCATCTCTCTCATTCACTGCATGATATTTCCTCGTCCTGCACTGTGATGGTCCGCTTGTGAAAGATAATTCTCCAGTCTCGCTGCTTGAGCATGATCTCCCATTATCATTCCCGTAAGCTTTTCCATCTGTCATCCAGATTCACCTCATCACTGATGCACAACTACACATTTTACTTCAACGAAGCATTTTCACATTATGAGGAGAAAAACATCATTTCTGTTTGGTTTGCAAGAATGAACGAAAAGCCCAAAACTCAGAGGAAACAGACTTGAGTCTCGACTGCGACAGACTCATGAACGTGCCTGTGTTCCAGTGACATTCTGAGAATATATTCATTAAAAAACAAAAAAACAACTGCAGTGTTTCTACCATGGAATGAAAAATAAAGTAACTGCTACTTTTTATCTCACAGTTCTGACTTTTTTTCTTGCATTAACAATTTTATATCTCACAATTTTCAAGCTTCCATAGAAAATAACTCTCAAGATGACGTGTAGTGTGTTTAACATGCATGTTAAATGAACAGTGTCAGGTGACTGAATCGGGTTTGTGCTCCGTTTCTCTGTTCTGTGATATTAACACTTGCTCAGTGCAGAAATCTCTGCCAGTCAGAAACAGAGACGTGAATTCTGATTGGCTAGTTGAAGGACCAATCAGATGGCTGGTATGATCAGAAGGAGGTCATTGAAGGTTTTCCATCATTCAGGTCAGTTTGAGATACAGTATGAGTGAATCCAGAGAAAACCAGGACAAACACCTTGACAGTGTGATTCTGTAAACTGAAACGGACTCAAGATGAACAATGAAACTGAGACCAGCTGCTTCTGTTCCTTTCATGTGCTTCTCTACTTGTAAAATTAATATAAAAGGGAATATGATCTCAGTGCAGATCAGATTATAAGCAGGAGCCAGAGCCAGATGCTCGATTATGATTTCTGCTTATCCAGTCTGAAGACCCAGACATCAACAGACACACACAGTGAGTTCCCAGCATTCTTTGCCTCCTGAGGTACTACAGAAAAATCCCATTAAAGAGTGAAAGAGAAGAAAGACTGAAGACAAATGAAGGAGGAGGAGTCTCACTAAATGAGCTAATGGTGTGGAAGCACAACTCTGTCATGAAGTGTGAGTCTCTGGAAGCCTCTGAAGTGGAAGAAGGGAGTACGGCACCACACGCTCTCGAAGCACTAAAGCAGGCTGGGTAACTGTAAGCCGAGCATTACTACAGTCGATAAGAAATAAATCTCTACAGCTTCATGTTCTGTATTCCTCAATCTTTGTAATCAGAGTAACAGATTTGATCTCATGTGACCTTTGAGTGAACGTGTCAGGCTCTTTTAGGATCAAACCCGTCACACTCCCAAACACAAAAGAGTCCTGAAAATAACAACGCTGTGGTCTAATTGATGACACACACACACACACACACACACACACACACACACACACACACACACACACACTTCAGCAAATCAGCTTCAGTTCATCACTGTTTGTGCAGTTTTGTAATATTTGGAGCTTGTCATCAAGCTTTATGCTTAAATAAAACTCATGCATGTGATAAACACTCTGACTGGGAACGGGTAGGTTACTAAAACTCAAACTTGATTCACGAGTTCACACTTACATATAATTAAACAGAGTAAAGGTTATGTGTATTTGGTGTGCTGTCTGAAGGGAGGGCTCCGGAATGTGGGCCCGACCCAGTGTGCTCCCCCATCCCAGCCTGGCATAAGAAAAGTGATGAGAACGGGTGGTGGAGGGATGCTGGAAAACGGTCTGCTGTATATATACCTCTTTTCTCGTTAATTGAGTTGAACTGAATGCGCTCCTCCCAAACTTTGTTAATAAAACATCATTTCACGAGTTCACACTTACATATAATTAAATAGAGTAAAGATTTTACGTATTCCGAGTAGAGGTCTACAAAGAAGACCCGAGACCCGAGGACTAAATGGTCAGCCGGGTCCGGGTTGGGTCCTAATCTATTACTTCGGTTCCCGGGTCTGATTAAAATTGTGTGTATACCCGAGCCGATTTGATTCGGAGATCACCCGGCCGTGTTGGGAGTCAGTCAGCGCGCTGTGCGTGTTTTGTAACTTGCAAAGTATGAGCCGGGAAATAAGGTGAAAAAACACGAGTGACCCCAGCCATCAGAAGCAGAGCGGGCGGAGTTAATGCAAGCGAATGGCGATCATCGAGTTTTACTATTCCTATCGTGTGCAACAGTAATGCAAACAAACTTCAAATCTCAAGAACTGCTTGTAGCCTTGCACATTCGCATTTAATTAACATAACCTATTTCAAATCATTAACAAAATATGAACTATCACACAAATGTTTTCTGTGACGCTTAAAGCTTATGTTTCAGGTTGCTCCAGCTAACGCGCATGTCTCATGCGAGCGCACTTTCTTTCTCCTGTTTTTATAATAACGTTATGCCGTTATATCTAAAGTTTTGGTCAGACTCGGCTCAGAAAGCACAGAAATGACCGCAAATAAGTAATGCTAACGTCAGCGGCCATGTCACTGAACAAGCAATCGTTATTATAGTTCAAAAGGGCAAACAGTCAAAGTTATTTTATTATGTGAGTTGACTCGAGTCTTGAGATACAACGAAATAATGCAAAAAACTGCAAAGTCGTGACAGCAAGTGAACTTTTAAAGCAGGAATAATGAGTGGATTAAGCATTTCAATCGGCAAGAGAGGAATAACGGATGAACTATCTTGGCAAGCGCATCACAGTCAGGTACAAGGGAGAAAGCTATAGCCTACTAATATTAGGTAAGACAACACGTTTTATTTTCGCAACTTGTTTATTGACTTATTAATAACAATTTGCTGTGGAATAAACCTATGTGCTGATCGGGTCCAGATGGATCCGGTCGGGTTCGGGTCCAGCTTAGACGGGTCCGGGTAGTACATTTATGGCGTTTCTCGGTTCTGCACGGGTTCGGGTCCAACTTTCAAAATAACAGTCGGGCCGGGTCGGTTCCGTGTAGCACATTTACGGGTCTCTTCGGGTTCGGGTATGAATTTTTGGACCCGTGAAGACCTCTAATTCCGAGCTCAGAATTTGGACTGAACCCAGAGTACTCCCCCCAAAAAGCAAATGTGCAAAGGACAGCCGCCAGACAGATTGACTATAAGACCCCCCAAAATAAGTGCCGAAATTTGGTGGCCTAGCTTTTTGGGTAGAAGCCTAGTCATTTGATTGGGAGGAACCATGCAAACTCCGAAGGATTTGCCTTACTGGCCGATGAAGGAAGAGCAGCATGATTTGAACCACCCTGACCGGGAGGACCCACACTGCCTCCGATGGGAGCAGCTCACAGCGCTAGGCGGACAGGCCCTACGGGCTGATGAATGAGGAGCAGCGTGATTTGAAATGCTCGATCAGGAGGGCTCATGCCGCTTCTTGATGGGAGCAGCTCATTGCGTCAGATGGGTGAGCCCTACCAGCCGACAAATGAGGAGCAGCGTGATTTGAGCCGCCTGACCGGGAGGGCCTGCACTGCCTCCGACGGGAGCAGCTCACAGCGCAGGGCGGAACGGCCCCACCCGCCGACGAATGAGGAGCAGTGTGATTTGGAAGGCCCAATCAGGAGGGCTCATGCCACTTCTTGATGGGAGCAGCTCGTGAAGTCGGACGGGTGAGTCCTACTGGCCGATGAACGGGGTAAACAAGGCTCGAATCAGCTTTTTGGGAAGGCCCACGTAGCCTCTGATGGGAGGAGCTCATGGCCTTGGACAAGTGGACCTTACTGGCTGATGATGAGGTGCAGCGTGATTTGATCCGCACTGCCTCCAACGGGAGCAGCTCACGGCATCAGGTGAGTGGTCCCTACTGGCTGACGGCGGGGTGAACGAAATTTGAGCACCCTGCAGCTCTCGCAGCATCTGATGGGAGTTCATTACTCATGGCATCAGACGGGTAAGCCTCGCCGGCAGTCAGACAGAGAAAGGCAAGGTTGCTTGAGCGGAAGGTTCTCGCAGTGTTTAAAGCTGGGGACACACTTAATGATTGTAAGGCTGATTATGAATGCAATTTGAGACTTACGACTGATCATGCCCAAACGCTCTGAGTCAGAGCCAGTTGCGTTCAGTCTGTGTTTGTTTAAATTCCGTGTGTAAGTCGAAGGAAACAGTCTTTGTGTGTTGAGCTCAGTCTTAGAATGTTTCAGCTAACGGGAGTTCAAGACTCACGGTGTCAGATGGGTAAGCCTCCCCAAATGGAGAAAGGCATGATTGCTCGACTGGGAGGGCTCTCACGGCATCAGACAGGTAAGCCCGTCGCTCGACCTGTAGGACTCCTACAGCATCCGACAGGAGTTTTTTTTTGATGTGGAACTGATTGGTCCTGATGTAGCTTTTGAAAGCGTCTGAAGACCAACACCCAAGAGCTTGGATCTGCTGCTAGGAGAGGCCTGTTTGGGCTGCTCTGGTTGCTGCCCAGTTGTGAAAAGAGTAAAGGGGCGGTCACACTGCAGTTCCATTGACTTCCATTCAAACGCATGCAAATGTGTCAGACCAGAAACGCAAACTCATACGAAAAAATTTCGCATTTCGTTGCGTTCCAAAGTTCAAGTTTGGTGAACTCTGACCTGCGAATTCGCATCACGTCAAGACGTGCGACCAGTAGAAGATCGATTCGTCATGGCATGACCTCTTGGCTGAATTAAAAGAATTATACTTTTTGCAGTAAAGTCAAGTAGATTCTGTATTTTTACATTTTGAATGTATTACTTTAAGTTATATGTTGAATTCATGTTTATAAAAAAGACGCTGTACACCGTGACGTCATATCACAACCGTTACAGCATCCGAAGAAATTTCGCTCATTCAAAGTCTAGTGTGACCACGGCTTGACTGGAGAATTTATTTTTTCAATTCCCCCTCATGTAACTCATTAATTAACTACCATAGTATGATGCATCGTTGGAGAAACTAACCAACAACTGTTTCCTGAAACTGCAGTAACATGGTTGCACCACTGTAGTTCCTCTCAGGACTCTGTAGTTCCAAACACGTAAGTGCTGTTTGCAAATGTTTGTTGGAACTATGGTTTTGGGAAACACTATTTAACGATGTAACTTGCGACCACAGTTGGCTAGCGATGCTTTTGGGGAAACGCACCCCAGGACAGTGGATCTCCAGGAGCACCTTTGAAGACCTAGCATCTATATACAAAATTATTCAACCTCCAAAAGTCAATATTTTGTAGAGAATCCTTTATGCTTTTAAATCGCCATAAACACTGACTGTAAGTGCTGACAAGCTTCTGACATTCTCTACTGGAATCTGTGCAGAAGCTTCCAGCTCACTGATATCTTTGGTTTCCATACTGTCACTGTTTACTTCAAATCCCATCAAGGATTTTCAGTGGGATTTAATCCAGAGATTAAGCAGGCCACTTGATCCCTGAACCAAACTTTGCTGGATCCTTGGGATCATTGTACTGGAGAGTCTAATTATCATCAAGTCTCGATTTACACAATAAAGGCATTACAAACTTATCTAAAATGGCCTGTTACATCATAGAATTGGTCACATGATCAAGATTTCCACTTTTCTGCAGCAGTAAAGCACACCCAACACAAGACTGGTCCAACTCCATATTTTACCATGGGAATGGTTTTCTTACAAGTTGCTAGCTGTCTCAGAACATGACATCTGAGTGACATTTTGTATTAAGAGGAGGCTGAATATACAGGCCATCCGTCCAGAGTAGCCGCTTTTCCACTGTCAGGCCAGTGCGAGCCAGAGCTAACAGCGTGCCGGGCTGGGGCTATGGCCACAGACCTTAGGCACCGAGGCCAAAATCAAGTTGCGTTTCCACTGTCGGTCTGCTAGCTCCGCAGCGCTGATCTAAAAACCGCCCTTAAACACACCTCCCTTGATCAACCCAACCCATTTCAGCATGTAGACTGACTACGATTAGCTCCGCCTTTCACCTCGACCGTGCCTCAAGCCCCACCTGGCCCGCTTTGGACCAAGGTTTTCGGCAGGCCGAAAAACCCGTGCCTTTGGCACCGAGGAAGCACCGAAGAGGCACGATCAAGCCCCGGAAGTGACAGTGGAAACGCGACCGGCCCTGGCACGCACTAGCACGCCCGCCTTTGGCCCGGCAGTGGAAACGCGGCTATCGTTTCCTGTGGCCTGAGACACTGGGATCAGCTTCAGCATTCCCAGTGCCCAGTCCTGTTCCTGGAGACCTACCTTCCTGAAAGTTCAGGAGCACTTGATCATTACAGACAGGTGTGTTTGATCAGGGTTGGATCTGAACTCTGCAGGATCTCCAGGAACAGGATTTGGGCACCCTTGCTGTAGAAGTTGAATGGATGGATATTCCACTTGAGGTATTCTTAATGATTGTGATAAACATGTTAATTGAGCATTGTCATATTGTCAGCTCAGAGAAAGCTTAATCACACATAAATCCAAGCATTCAAAATGACCAAGACTGTCCAATTCTGCTGCTTACGTTGATCATCACAGTTCATAGAGTATATTCACTTTAATGTTTACATCATAAATGATCATGACTGTTTTACTAACAGTGAAGATCCAGGATGAGTTAGTGTAATTAGCAGGTTTGGCGGCAGCAGGTCAGAAGGTCAGCAGTTCAAGTCCTGGCTGAGCCTCTGGAGTTTGTGTGTTCTGCCGTGTCAAAGGAAAATATATCTGTGTGGATAATCCCACTGTGGCGACCCCTGACGGAGCAGCCGAGAGTGGATGGGATTAGCAGCGATGGGCAAACTGCAGAATTGAAGAGTGTGAATTTGAACACACATGAAGCTGAATGACATGAAGAGGAAAGTAGTAAAATGCAATTCAAAAACAGTTAACACAGATGATGTACAGATGATGCATTCTGGGAAATAACGCGTTCTTCTACCCTCATCCGCAATACTTAATTTATTAAATATGATGACATATCTATAGGCGAGCATCTATCTTTCCAACCAAACTTTCAAACACAGCTTTGTCAAGGCAACATTCTAGTTAAAAATTTTTTTTTTTTTGGAATTTCATTTTAATTTACTTTCTTTATATTCAAATTTAAATTGTAATTCAAATTAAATTCAAAATGAGAAACCGAAATTTTCAAGCCACTCTAAACTCAATTCTGAATGGTGCACAATTTCCCCCACAAGCTCATTCATATTATCCCAAAAGATGAAAAACTCTTAACAAAATGATTATGAAAACAAAACATTGAACTCTGTAGGTTTCCTGTAGGCGATATCCAGCTGTCAGCAGCTGTTTCCATCCACCTATTTATATGCAAATTTTGGGATATCACACTAAAAAATGCAGGATCAAAACATCAAGATGCGCATAAATTCTAAAAATGTGCATTAAAAACGTATGCACTCAATTGAGGCGGATCTTTTTTCATCCAATAAGACAACATGCGCATAAATTATGATGGAAACACATTTACCGGATAAATCCCTCTATGTGCAACAAACTCATGTGACTCACTGTGAGGCTGTAATTGGATAACTGCACTAACCAGCGAACCAATCACATCGCAGCATCTCAAATGTTGGTTTGGTGGTTCTGAAACACCCGAGTCAAAGTCTGTCATCAGAATGATTTGGTTTAATTCCCTCCAGAAGCGTCTCACATGATTGTGTTCCCAAACACCAGCATCCGAACGCAAGATCACATGACAGCGCTTATTGTGTTTCGTCTGACGCTCAGAGACCAACTCATTTATGATGGAGGAGAAAAGTAAAGAAAGTCAGAAAATATACTGATATTTTGCACCAGGAAGTGACGATTTTGTTCTCTTGAAAACGCTGCTTTATTTGCAAATGTTTTATTTGATATTCCAATTTTGCACAACTAGTTAATTTCACAACTTTGGATGGAAACACAGCTTGTGTGAATGGCCCTTCATGAAGAAGACACTGGGAAAAATAATGTGACTTCACAGATGTCTGATAGCAGTTTAATAGAAATAATGAATACAGATAAAACATCCATCGAGAATAAAACTCTTGGTCCCATTAAAATAAATACTCAGGGTCGTGATGGGTCGGTTATGTGATCAGCTCACGGTCTCTTTTGGTCAGTTTGTGTCGCGGGCAGAGAGCCACCGTATCTGTGCGGCGCTGTATTTAGAGTCCTGTATCCCTGAACAGACGGCATCCGCGTCCCGACCCCGAAGCCCAGCCTCATCCCGGGCCCCTGGAAGCCCTGGTTCAGAACGCCGGAGTAGGGCGACGTCCCATAAGAGAGCGGCGCGTTGAAGGGCCTGTGCTGATGGGCCGTCTGGAACACCACCGGCTGGATGTGTCTCCCCGGCGTGTTGAAGGAGAACTCGGGCGGGGGGCTGCTGGGCTTCGCAGGCGTGGATGTGACCGGGTTCATCTCGTCGTGAGGTTTGGACATCACAGGAGGAAACGCAGCTGAAGTCACGTACTCAGAGAGGCTGAGCGATCCGGCGGGAAGAGTGCCGGAGGTCAGGGACGGACGGACCCAGTCGTCCTTAAAGATCTGAACGGTCAGCGTGGAGACTAGGACGTTCAATCGGTTGGTCACATGGGCCAAAACCATTTGCTCATCAGCATCCCTGCGGATGCGGACGTGGACGGAACCAGCCTGTGCAAAAACACAACGAGTCAAGATCTAAAAGACAAACAAACTGATGACTAACCTGTAAGACTAGTCATATCAGTTTATGCAACCGGCCCCAGGCCTTGAAGTCATCTCATAGAGGAGAGATTTCAAGCAGCTGCCACAACAACTTCATTACTTTACCTTCATCATCACAGCTGTTCAACCACGAGAACTATTAAGATATTTATTGAACACAGTTCATCCATTGAAAGCTTATTCCACCAAAACTGACGCTTCAAAACTCTCATAAAGAGATTGTTAGGCCTGTCAGGATTATTGATTAATCGTCTGATCGTGGTTATTTTATCCAATTTCAATTATTTGAGATAACCACAATAACTGTGTAGTTTAATTTTCAATTACATTTTGCCATCTAAATAAGGTAAATTTAAGCATTTAAATAAATGGCATTAAACATGGGACCATAATCATAATCTGGCAGAGAGTAAATAATAAATAATATAAAAACATTTGAATGAAGTACACAAAGACAGTCAAAGGTCTTCCTTCATCCGAAATGAAGGTTTGTGGGTTTAATCACACTGCATTATATTATATTTAGTGCTGGCAATCGATTAAAAAAAAATTGACTAATTAATCACACATTTTTCTGTAATTAATCGTGATTAATCACACCTAACATTAAAGTTTTTAATATATTTTTACATTATAATAATTTCACATTTAATCTCCAAATTAATGTTGAAATAATGTTGTGTATCAAACACTTAACAGTCTTCATTGCATAATTAAGAATAAAACATAGATTCATTTTTATTAAAGCTACAAAATGTATTTAATTTAGTGAGTGATTTTCTCTCTTTTGTTCTTCGATTAGCATGTCCGACTGCAGCAGGTTTATTAGGCTGCTGTCACTTTAAGACTGCCACACATGATGCAGATCTGCATGCTATTTTCTCAACTCTTTATGGTCATTTAAGACTTTATTTCCTGTGCTACGAGGATACTTAACAAAACGGGCATTTTGGCATACTTTTATGTATTTTTGCATAAAATATTTTTAAAGTTAAACTGAAGAAATTAATTGTATATGTTAATGTGTTAATTTTGACAGCGCAAATTATATTATATTACAAATATTATAATATAAATATTAATTTTCACAGCATTAAAGAAAATCATATGGGCCTACATTATCATAATTTTTACTATTATATATGATTCAAAGTAAGAAATTAGGCCTACACTGTATGTGACATGAAACTGAAGCGTTGTTCTCTATGTTCCTTTTATCTTTGTGTTTGTTTGTTATTTATGCGTTTGTTTTAGTGATTGTGAAGCACTTTGGGCAACAGCTGTTGTATTAAATGTGCTATATAAATAAATAAATGAAATGAAATCACAATTATTTTTTATGACAATTAATCTTCAGCAAAAAACATGTAAAAACAAACCTCTTCTGTTGACCATGAGCTCCATGTATGTGCACTGATGAAGGTTTATATGTGAATTAAAGCCTAAATTAAATCTGTTCATCATATGAAGCGATCATGTCTCTTCAGAAGACTCGGATTAAAGCGCTCAATTCATATGGATTAGTTTTACGATCTCAATAACACTCATTTGTTAACATTAGTTAATGAGGACATAAAGATTAGAGACATTTTGTTGAGCACATTTTCACACTGTCAAATGATCGTATTGTGCCAGTTTGAGTAAGTTTGTCAGTACAAACGTGTTGGAATTTTGGCTTTAAAACATTTCGTCTGAAACGTCTCTGAACACTTGAAGGTTATTGAGACCTTTTACAGTTTGATGGTAAATTGTAGCTTGTGTACCAGCATTAACAACAAACAGTCAAAACGTTTAAAAATCGTCCTTTTTCCCCCACCTTGTTACACTTGTGGTGTTCTGGGTCAAAAATGACCGGCCATTTAAATATCTTATAAATCTCTTGTTATACTATTTGATCACCAAATAGTGAATTCAATCTTTTTGTCAACTTGTTTTCTCTCAGTTAGCACAGGTTTTGTGTTTCTATGATCGTAGACCTCTTTGAGTGAAAAGCTTTATTCAACTCATAAACACTGAAGGTGCATAAACTCTGATCAATGAGGCCTGCGATCGATCAGTTCCAAAAAGAAACACAAAACCTGTGATAACTGAAAGAAAACAAGTTCACAAAGAGATCGAATCCAATATTTGGTGTTAGTATAGCACAACGAGAGATTTTTAAGCTATTTAAAAGGCCGGTCATTTTTGACCCTGGAACGACAAACGAGTGGGTAAAAACAGCCATAACCCAAGTTTGTACAAAGCCAACATAATGATTTCAGTATTCATTAAAAAAGAAAATCTACACACCAAAGAGCCAAAGCCAATGGTCCAGAAGTGTTCATTCCTGACTTCCAGAACTCCATCCAGCGTAGACACCTGAAAAACACCAAGAATGAACGTGTCTGAATGAAGATGAGAGTGTGAATCTGATGGAGGAGACGGACTGACCTCTCTGAGCAGTTTATCCAGCTGACCGATGACATGAGACGGGGTGGTCTGAAAGAGAGAACAACCGTGAGCGTGTGAACTCTGACCGGACGGGTCTCATGAAACATGTGATCACACACCTGCAGCAGCACCTTCCCGCTGTACACGCTCATGGGGTACATGGTGCCGAAGGTCATGAGGGCGATGGCGACGGCAGACGCGGTGTCCATCGCGTGATAGTTACTGAGAGATAAATTAGATTTAAAATGACAGTAAAGAGCAGGAGGAGATGAGCCTGATGGCTTGTTGCTCTTCTGGTCGTTCGTGACTGCATGCGTGACATCATGTAAGATACAGTGTCGTCTCCTCACCTGATTTCGATGAGCATGTAGGTGATGCCCAAAGCGAAGGCTCCGGCGAGGTTGATCAGCACAAATGGGTTCATTCTGGGCAGGAGAACGCTGCTCAGCGCCGGAATGAGTCCACACAGACTGCACACACACACACGGACACGTCAGTGTATATCATCGTTCACACTGTTTATCGCACATCTGAGGAGTGACGGAGTGAGACGCACGCCTTACCTTCGGCTCAGATCGGCCACGTGCTCCTGAAGCCAGCTGGTGCTCGCAGCTACAGACAGAAACACGAAACACTGTCACTGACACTTGATGCTGTTACTTAATGAGCGTCACGCATGTGATCTTCAACACCATGATCAGTAAACACATTCATGAGACCGACTAACAGGAGCAGGGTGAGCTCCAGTCTAGTCTGTCTCAGTGTTTCCCATGTGAGTCTTTAACTCCCTCGGGTCGGCGGTCACGCCGGCGATACCACCGCGGTTTTTTTCTAACCAGTGTGAAAGAGACTCAAAACACTCAATGTTGCACATACAATTAAGAGTTATACACCATTTTAATCTGTGGAATATCTTCTTTTATTTGTGTACACTCAGAGTAAAAACAAAATGTTGTGCTTTTTGCAAAATAAAGAAAACTAACATGATGCGTGATCTCTCGTCTCCCTCTGAACGAAGTCCAATCTGATAGTTCTCAGAAAATGAACTGTAACTTATGAATACTAATGACAAAAAAATTAGACTTCTGTCTAAAAAAAAACGTTGAAATGTCAGGTTTTAGATCATGTAAGTCAAATCGAAAACAAAAATTCTCTGTTTATGTAATCTGTATGAAAAGAGAGCCATGTCAGAAGTCCGTGATTCAGCTCATTATCCGCTAATGCGGCCACACCCATGGAGCCAGCGCTATTCAGACGCAAATTCAGAGGCAATGCATGCATTCATCGTCTCAATCGTGTATTTATTGTCTTGAAAAGTGTTTATCTGGATGTTAAAGCCATGGTTAGCGACCTCTAGAAGACATGCCATTAGTTAGTTCCTGTTCTTCTTTATATGAATTTGTGGACTAAAGGTGTAAAGAGCGCCCTCTGGCTGCAAGTATGAATTGAAAACACAGTATCCAGCACTCATAGTGATGACAATAAATATTGAATAAATATTATGTCTGTATAGAAAATTGACATAAACATATAAGAATCCATCAATATTTCTCCAAATGTGCATGCTTTTAAGCTAAAAGCCTATATGAAATGCCACAGAGGTAACATAACTGTTCAGACACTTTGCATCACAGAAATACATTATATTTTAAAGAATATAATAGAATACCATTATTTTAAATTGTAATAATATTTCACAGTATTGCTGTTTTTTCTGTATGTTTGATTTACACCATGATGAGCTTGAGACATGATCACAGAGGGGTTTTTTCACAGCCTAACTGTCTGAAAGAGCTCATTATTTATGCAGCTCATTAGAGCTCTTTATGCGATTCTTTTGTCTTCTCAGGTGAGAATCACCCATTATTCATGATGATTCACGCCTCCACGCATACTGTGTTTCTTGACCAAAGATGTTTAGAAAATTTAAATCTCTCTGTTGTTTTATGAAGGGTAGGCAGGATAATTTTTACATCATTCTGAAGCAAAAACTCTAGTCTACAACCTCCAATACCCAGAAGTCTTGTGAACACATATATAATATTATTTTTTTTGGCTTTATTTCAGTGACTTAAGTTTTTTGTTTTTTCAATAACCACGCATAAACGTTATTCTTTCAAAAACACAAACATGTACATACATGTTCCTCACATATTATGGTAGCCTAGTTTGTGCTGAATACAGTGTAATGACACTTTTTCCATTAATATGTTTATGAACAACTGAAAAAAGCACAAATGTCAGGGCATGTCAAAACTTCTCCAGGGCCCCAAAAATCCTCAGACCCCTGAGGGTTAAAGCCCAAAGTAGACTTGGGTATTGTACAAGTACAAAATTACAATACTCATGCCTTCATTTCCTCACTAGCAAGAGTTTTGGTGGAAAACTGCAATTTCTGTGAAAACGATTTACAAACGTGTCTAGTGAAATCTTGTAATCATCTGTCCACAAAAATGTTAGAAATTATGTGAATGTGAAAATAATACTTAACTGTTCTCGAACGCACATTAAACTGAGCTCACTGCACTGATTCACTGTAAACTGAGCCGCTCGGAGAGGCGGAAAACATCGGATCACCTTCGCGCTTAACTTTGAAACCATCAGCGCAACAGACTAAACTTATTTAATCACGTCACAGCCTTTTTAAGCACACTAAGCCATAACACGAATTTGACTCTAGTTCAATTGACAGATGCTTTGCCAAAGCAACGGCACAAAACACAGCAGAGATCTTCTAAATATATGTTCGGTTCATTATGAAACCATGGTGTGACAAATTCGACTGTGGTGCACAGGTTATTAATGGGAAACACTGCTGTCTGCACATCTGGCTGCTAACTGGAAGGGGGCGGGTTTGAATCGATTCATGAATTATTCATTAAATTATTGCCGAACTAAGCCAGACTGTGTTTGGCTGTGAGCAGGAGTCAAGAGTGTGACTTATGTAAGTCAAGGATCTTACCTTGAGACACAAAGACGAAGGGCTTGTTCTTGACAGACAGTAGAGTCAACAGATTGAAAAACAGAGCCACGAACGTTCCCACCAGCAGACGCCCCCTAAAACAAACACAACAACACAATATGAGAGAGACCGTGAGAAAGAACATGCACTCCATGAGAAGCTCTGTCCTTTCCCAACATATGAGCATATGCATATGCATTTTTTGGACAGCATTGATGGACAAACAATAAATAAATTGGCCTTTAAAATCTTTTGTTTCAAAATATCTACAGAAATCCAATGATCTTTAGAGGAGCTGGTGTTTAAGCCTAACCCTGGTGTAAAGATGCAGATAGATTATCAGCTCGCTATAGGAGCCAGTGAGGTGTAAATCCTCCAGCGTGTGTGTTTGTGTGCTCAGTGACGGTCGTACTCACGTGTGAACCTCGGGCTGCTCCACAAAACGCTCCACACTGAGAAAGAAGCACACACACAGAGAGAGACTCACTACACAAACATCCGACAGGTTCTGCTGAATAACTGAGGTAATTCATCACATAATGTCCTAATGTAAGTGTCTAATAAACCTGGCTTTACATGTCACAAATATTGTTGGCTCTTCAGCCCTATTCAGATGGTAATGCCTTCTCAAGGGGACGTCTGTATGAATAGCATTGGCATCTCAGTGATAAACTCATGTATTTGGATTTATTAACAGTGGAAGAGTGAGTTCTGTGATCCTATGAACACGGAGTCACATGACTGTCAGCTGTAAATAAAATGTCATATGCTTCGTATAAAATAAATAGATATTTAATTTAATAATAGTATCCAAACAATATCCAATTTATTGTTTGATTATTAAATCCTCTATTTAAATTGATGAACAATATTTAATTAAAATGTTTTGTTTTTGTTTTGCATTTAATCTCTCAAATAGATTAATGCCATTTTAAAGGTGCCCTAGAACCAGTTTTAATAAGATGTAATATAAGTCTAAGGTGTCCCCTGAACGTGTCTGTGAAGTTTCAGCTCAAAATACCCCATAGATTTTTTTTAAATTAATTTTTTTAACTGCCTATTTTGAGCCATAATTATATATGCACCGATTCAGTGCGCGGCCCTTTAAATCTTGCGCTCCCCACCCCCGAGCTCGCGACTGCCTTAACCACATAAACACAAGTTCACACAGCTAATATAACCCTCAAATGGATCTTTACAAGATGTTCGTCATGCATACTGCATGCATACATCGGATCATGCGAGTATAGTATTTATTTGGATGTTTACATTGATTCTGAATGAGTTTGATAGTGCTCCGTGGCTAAGCTAAAGTTAACATTACACTGTTGGAGAGATTTATAAAGAATGAAGTTGTGTTTATGAATTATACAGACTGCAAGTGTTTCAAAATGAAAATAGCGACGGCTCTTGTCTTCGTGAATACAGTAAGAAACGATGGTAACTTTAACCACATTTAACAGTACATTAGCAACATGCTAACGAAACATTTAGAAAGACAATTTACAAATATCACTAAAAATATCATGATATCATGGATCATGTCAGTTATTATTGCTCCATCTGCCATTTTTCACTATTGTTCTTGCTTGCTTACCTAGTCTGATGATTCAGCTGTGCACAGATCCAGACGTTAATACTGGCTGCCCTTGTCTAATGCCTTGAACATGGCTGGCATATGCAAATATTGGGGGCGTACATATTAATGATCCTGACTGTTACGTAACAGTCTGTGTTATGCTGAGATTCGCCTGTTCTTCGGAGGTCTTTTAAACAAATGAGATTTATATAAGGAGGAGGAAACAATGGAGTTTGAGACTCACTGTATGTCATTTCCATGTACTGAACTCTTGATATTCAACTATGCCAAGAGAAATTACATTTTTGAATCTAGGGCACCTTTAAAATGTGGAAATTTGCAGAAATAAGTTAATGCAACTTCTTAAAGGTAAACATTTGACCTGGCTACTTGGTCTATATTTTCAATGTATATAACTATATATAATAAATATTTTAAAATTGTACTGCATACCTGTTGTTGCCGTAATAATGGCCCATTTCAAAAGTTTATGTAATTTTCTTCTCTTTTTCTTTTTTGTTATTAATAGCTCTCACTTGCTGTAGTGGAGTGGTGATGAAATATTGTTCTTGTAAATACTTTCCATCATTTGTAATGAAGGTGTCCATATTTAGATTGCAGTTACTGTACGGTGTTACTGTACTGTGCTTGGCAGTGGTCAAAAAAGATTTACAAAGTTACTTTTGTATTGATCCCCTCTTATAACTCAGAAATGTTTTCGGACAGAAATTAAATCACCACATGACCTCAAAAAAAATACTGATATTCTTGATCGAAAATACATGACATGAGAAATAATTACCGTCTAAATAAGGTTTTGACAAAATGATTTTGTTCCTCTTTTGTTAGCTGCTTTGGATAAAAGCGCCTGCTAAATGTTAGATCCACTCCTCTCTGAAACACCACAGTGAGGAGAAAAGCTGGAATCAGCGCTGTCGTCGATCTCACTGTGTGGATCAGCTGAATGTGGACGTGATCTTTAAAATGTCCACATTCCCACAGCACTGAAATATTGACGGGATCAAGTTCTGCAGAGACGCAGGGATCTCACCTTTCCTTCAGGATGAAGAGCGCGCCCAGCTGAACCAGCACTGTGGAGGCAAACACCGCCAGCACTTCAAAACGCTCGAAGCTGAGACCACAAACACACAACAACACAACACACACATTACTGGAGCACACACACACACTGCAGGAGGAAGGCTTTCCTCACAGGAGGCTCGGTGACAAACTATTCACAGACCAGGAGCAGATTTACTGTTATCTACATTTAGCTGCTGCCACCAAATGTGTGTGATATTATCAGGGAATCATTGTAGAAATATGACAAATAGTTTGCTATTTTTGCCAGCAAAGCAATTTTGGAGAACATAACCTCCAGAAACTTGTTCACTCATCAGAATAAAGTTAGAATAAATCTATTGTACTGTGTGTCAATTTTATTTAAAATTTTATTTTGAGTGTTGAGGAATTTAACACATCAAGACTTTACACTGGCATGCACTGCATAAAGTCCTAGATCACGTGTCATTAACACACAGCTGTTTCAGATGCTGTGTTGAGTGGGAGTTTGAAGTGAGATAAACACATTGATATTTGAAGTATAGAGCGGTCCTCACCCAAACGAGAACACTTGACTGGGCTTCTTCATGGTCACCCAGAAACTCAGCAAACAGGTGATCAGACTGTGAGAGCGAGAGACACGACATTAAACCACCGCTGCGTCACACAATGAAGTTTAAGACCAAAGTCAGAAATCACAGCATAAACACACAGTCAATACAGCAGCGGTGTTGCTTTCCTAACACTCATTTAGCTTGCCGGATATGAACTCTCTCACATCTGCCACCCAACTCGTCTCTAATCCAGGGCTCGACAACCTACCAGGGTTTTAAAATGTTTCTCCCCATCACATTATTCAATAAATGTGCAGAGCTCCTCCATTAACATGATTCGCTCACTTCACTAAACACAGAAATATACAGGAGTAAATGAGGAACTAGCTTCTAATGCCATGTTATGACAAATGACACTTACCTGAAGAGATCGAAGATGGTGAGGTACGTGTACGCGGTTAAGGCTGAAACACAAGACAGATGTGGTGTTCAGAAACGCTTCTTGACATTATAACATTGAACCTTGGGAAACTACACCAGACTTAGAATTCTGTCATTTTAACATCCATCCGTGCGATCGGGAGTGTCTCGTGAAGGTGAAAAGCTTGAAAGAGAGCTGTGCTTCATACATCTCTACACTATTGACATTATTTCTCAGCAATTTCTCTAATGTGACTGCAGCTACAGGCCGAGGCAGAGCAACTTTTCATAAGTCTGTTCACTCGGTGGCCATATTTGCAATGCAAGCTATTTCAGCATAGTCCTACCTATCTGAATGGAGGAATCCTGAAATCTCAAAAACTGCTTGACGAAATCACATTTAAATAACATATTTCAGATCAGCAACAAAATCTGACATGCACCATCTCATAAATGGTAGGGATGCACCATATCGGTATCGGCCGATATATGCTAATTTTAATGTTACTGCTATTGATCCGATAAGAAAATTTGGCCGATATATTAACCCTTAAATGCATACCATTCACTACCCTCCTCCTCGTTCATTTTTTAAAGTTAGACATCAACCTTCTTGGTATTCCTCAATCAATTCATTATAAAGAATATAACAAGAAAAAAATCATAAAATTATAAAAGAATGCCTATTTTTGTATTCATTTTTTGTAAAAATTGTATAGGGTCGCTAACGACCCGAGGTGTGTATGAGTGTACATATATTTTTTCTGCACAACAATAATTGAATCTTAGATGACAGAATAAGTGCAATTCACCTTTATTCCACAAGGTGGCGATGTCTGATACACAATGCTGAAGTGACGACTCATTCAAACAGAAAACGAAATAATAAGAGAAACATGAAATGGCTCAGCGAGTACTGAACGCAATCAAATATGATTATCACTGTCACTGGATAGATCTGGTGAAGCTGTTAGCGATCGAAATATTGATTTTGAAGATGTTGAAAATTATATAGTTCTGAGAATAGTTTGAGATCGCGAATGGGCTCATATTCGTGACCTCAAACATAAAACCTATTATTTGCTGAATTTACTGGGAAATGAGCTCTGACAAGGACAGTGATGGCATAAAACATCTGCTCAAACCGAACCCTTTCAAGCTCCAAAAGGTAACAAAATATGCTTTATTTTATTCTTCTGTAATTGTTACTCTAATATCAGAGGAGTTTTATATTATCGCGACAGGTAGAGATCCTTCCGTGTTAGATATAGATCCGGGTCGATAAAGACCCGAATATGTAATAATGATTGGCGAAACTGTCATGCATTTAAGGGTTAAAGCCAATCAATAATGTATTATTTCCTCCAGCGGAGACGCTTCAGATGCTGTTCACCATGATGGGGTTGAACTGAATGAACTGTGATTGAAATCACTTCAGAAAGGAAAATACAGTCAAGTACAACATATACAGCACAAGTCTGTCCTATAGACTCCATAATATCATGATGAGAACACGACTGTGAAAGAATGTTGTGAACTCTTTCCGTGTTTCAGCACTGTTACGGGATCCACAACAGGAGTTACACATTCTGACTAGCACGTAACCAAAGACTTAGATATACACGTACACTAGTGTATTTCTGTCATTTTGTGCAGATATAAGTTGTAATATGATGCTGTATAAATATCTGATTAATCTCATATAGGTTTCGTTGAGTTAATGCGCGCTTCAGTTTGCCGGTGTTCATTAACTCAGACACCAATGCAGTCTTTTGAAACTGTAATATTAATTTAAGATGTTAATTTTAAAAATATTGGTGCATTATTAATAATAACTAGCACTGAGATTTTTCTTGTATCAATTTCAACAACAAAATAGTTTAATTAAAATCATTTAATAAATTGTCCATGCAGAGGCTATTCTATTTAATTTATCCATGGCAGAAGCATTTCTTTATATGCATGTAATACTGTCCAAAGATTTATTTGCATTATTTAAGCATTATTTTATTTGTTTTATTGTTTTATTTTTATTTTTTTAATAAAGAAAGCTGGCCATAGGAGTGTAAATTTTAAAACTTGGGTTGAAACTAGGCTACTGTCCTGTGTGTGTTTATGTTGAAGTGTTTGGGACATGGCTTTTAATGCTTTTTGTAATCAGGCTCTCAAAAATGATATAAATGTAGATTTATCGGCCTATATATCGGTTATCGGCTTTCAAATATAAAGAATTATCGGTATCATCCTGAATTTTTGGACAAAATCATTGTGACATTTAACCTTCACTTTGCCCTGCTTTGAGCCAATCAGAACGCCTTAAAACTCCCAACAACACCGAGACGCTCATACGCCAGCGCTGACTAACATACACAACACTGTTTGACCACTTAGTCCTCTGTAAGAAACAAGAGACAAACCTGAAATCCTACAAGAAAGATAGAAATCTGTGACTGGATACTAAAAGTATGGCGTAATGACACTTGCCAAAGACAGATGAGGCAATGCATAAATAAATCCCGCAGCGGCGACACAGAAGACACACATCCTTGTAGAGAACAGTGTGCAGATTAAGGTGACTTGTGTATGTTTACAGACCCAATCAATGAAGAAGAAGAGGAGATGAAGACGCAGCGGTAAACCAAGCCAGGATCTTTAGCTGAATATTTAATAACATCTACAGGCCAGAGCATCAAAACACATCTGATCGTCCTCGAACCCTGACCTTCAGCGTCTCACTTCAGGCCTCGTGGGAGCTCAGCGCCATTAGAAGCACTCAGTGCCGGCCGGTTACGCGAAACAGAAGCGAAGCGTTCAGGAGTCTGGAGCGCGGCCGTCGTCGCGGCGGCCCCCGGGTGAGTATCGGCTTTCTCTGCTCGCTGGTACTTTCGGTAAAGAAGATTTGCAAACTGCAGCGCTCAGCTGTCATGGAGTTCAGGAACACGCATCGAGCGGCTCGGCTCGGGTGTCTGTCAACGCGGCACATTAAAATAACAATAGATAGCTCCAGATGTAAACTAAAAGCTTTATTGACAAACTACAAACTAACACCTGGCGGGGAAACGGAAACCGGTGGGAGGAAGTGGCGAAGCAGAGGAGTAATCCGAGAACCGGCTGAAAGACTGCTGCTCCTGCAATAAAACAACAGTCCAATAAAAACATCCCGGCAGCAAAACATATCAAAACCTTTCCATTACACAACTGCTGCGTTCACCGAACATCTACAACACAAACCACAGCAGATTCATGTCACAGCGCACGGGAACCACGAGCGACGCGTGAAGGGATTTTACTGCAAAGGTCACGGGTTCATTTCCCAGAGAGCGTCAATCATGACACCGCAAGCGGACAACAATAAACTGATCTAAAAGAGTGAAGAACAACAAACAGTGTTTGATAGAGTCATAGGTGCCGATTTATGTTTTCTGCTGGTGGGTGTCCAGTAACCCAGCACCCCCCTATAAATAAAGGATCGTTTCTGATAGCTGCAATCGATTCATGGAGAATATCTCATAAATTTTCCACGGGATCGGCGCCTATGTGCCAGAGATTGTTTAATTTGGCATATTTAAGTGTGAAAATAGCTGAGATGACTATATGTGGGTCAATGACACAACGGGTCATTTTTTTTGTCCTTAATAATAAAAACAAAGATATGACATCCAAAGTATGTGAGGTAGTACAACTAGATCTCTTTTATTGAATCCAAAAGGTTTTAATTATATTTTTCTACATATAAAGATATTTTAAAGATTTTGAAGTGTCAAAAGATCATTCAGTTTAACCGTCCAAAGGCCAATACAGCCATTTCATTTGTGATTAAAATATCTAAAAATGTAATAAATGTATATATGTTTTATTCTGCCATGATTTTATAACATCATATATCAACATAGTGCAAAATGATGCTAAAATTATGTGTAGAAGTCATTGCTTTGTTATGAGAAAGAATGTCTGGAAAAATGAATTTCATTGATGTCATTCGGAGTAACCAATATAAAGGGACCATTTTTGGTTTAAGTCATGTGATCAATATCACGTGACAGGATGTGACATCATTCAGACACCTGCAAAGGACCACATGGTCATGAAGCAAAGTAACTAACTCTCTCTTAACTATTTGATAAATTCATGTTTTCTCTTGATCATACGCATGTCCCGAAACATCAGGTCATTCGGTGCAACCGCTATAAAACATGGAAAATGTTGTAATATTTTAAAAACTTGTACTAAATATAAAATGTTTGATTGTCCTTTTGCTAGATATCAGCCTGTTAGCATTGTTTGAAAATATCGTCATTTGGTATAACCGAAATTTTGGTTAAACTGAATGACTTTTTTGGTGACAATTTTTTTGTTCAATCTTGTAAAAAATGACAAAAGCAGTGTTAATTGGCTATAAAAACCACAATCTCATTTCTCATATTCGTCAGTGACCCGTGTACATGCAGATTAAGTGAGCGTTAGATGATAGAAGAAATGCAAATCTCAAAATGAATATCCAGTTTTCATACTGTAATCCACTGGTGTCATTTAAAGCAATTAATTTAATTTTTCCCCCATTTATTTAGTCAGAATAGTGTAGAATTTTCGTGTCAGCCATTTATCAGTTACTGGCCATAATTTGAAAACAATTATTGCCTTATTGCATAGGCCTGAATTTGAACATCTTTATTTACAAATTAAATGCATTTATTTGAATAAATGAAAGGTATTTGTTTATCTGGAGCTGATGGACACAAACCAACATATTACATTACACTGGAGCTGATTATATCTGATATATCATGAGTGTGATGAACATCCATCAGCTCAGATTTCACTCATGATGATTCATCTGCTGATTACAGCTTGATAAACATGATCAACCACTGCAGCGAACAGAGCATTACTCACTTGAACAGCACCAGCCCTTTTACCAGTGGAAAATTAAAGTTATCAAATTCATTAGAAGGATCTGAGAAGAAATACTGCAGGCACACGTCACAAAAGTCAGCATGAAATCAAGACTGAGTTAATTTGATTTCGTATTGCATGCCACTGGACGAAGGTTTTGTGCACATTTGCATATAAGATCATATACAGGACCTGTAATCTTTAATCAGAATGTCATTCCTGCTCTTCCTGTGATTGAGCTGGTCACGGTCAGATCCGTCTCTGCAGGAGAGACACAACACATACAATCTGTTTATGCTACACTTGAGCAGCTCTTGATTTCTAGTGTTCCGGATGCATCGCGAGATTTGAGCGTGAGAACTGCTGCTTCACTGAGATTCACTAAATTATACACCGTTTTTCTGTTTTTCTCTCACTGAACCCCAGAACTCATTCTGATGAAGATCATGAGGGCATCAGGTCTGAGAGAGACAGAGGAGGAATAAAGGAGCTTTACATGCAGAAGATCATTGATGTTCAGATCAGATCTACTGAGAGCTCAATACTGGACAGATCATGTTACTCCTGATCAAGACACGTGCTGCTGATACCACACACACACACACACACACACACACACACACACACATACCACACACACACACACACACTGATACCACACACCACCACACACACACACACACACACAAAAGATCGTTTAAACACATGACAATCTGTGATTTCATCATATTTTATGGGTGCTGTCAGGCATAGGGTTCTGTGAAATCTGTTTTATTATTTCCCAGATTTCATTTTATATTATTTCCCAAATTCTGTGTTTTTATATTTTAATTTTTCAGTACTATATTTTAATGGTTTAATTAAATTTTAATAATCGAATAACATAGGATGTGGAATCAACTGAACTCATTAAACTTTTAAATTAATAACATTAATTTATTTTAAAAAATAATTTAATAATTTTAACAATAATATCTATATAATGTGTTTTACATTTTCAGATTTTACATTTTCTGCCTGTTTTAATTTCTCTGGATTTTGTCTTTTATTTATCATCAAAAACGCCAATCAAATGAATGCGTAAAACTTTAACAATTTATCAAATTTATAAAATGAAATCAAATTAAATTTGAAGAATTCCTTTCATTTTTTGGCAAACAAGGTGCTGCACAACAGAGAAAGATTTCAATATAATAAACTGTAGTAGTAGTATTATTATTATTATTATATTACTTCTTTGAGAGGAGAATCCTTCTGTACAACAGAAATATAATTCTGAATAAACTGAAGGTTTATTCTGGCGGTTATAGTGAAGAGATGTGAGTGTGTTTCTGCTGATAGTTGAAGAGACTCTGGAGATCATGTGATCACAGTGAGACGCAGACGAGCGCTTGAGTTTGTGTAGAAGAGCGAACGGACAGACTTCACATTCACACACACTCGCCCATAATCTCCATTTGATTCAGTGTGCAGCTCTACGATTTATTCCCCGCTGTACAGTAAATCCGACACGCTGCTCCACATGACCAGACTACACTGATCCAACAACCACGACGCAATCCGACGGCCAAATGTTGAGCATGCTGGGTAATGTGTGCTCACCCATACTGTTGGTGGAACTGCACCACATGAGCAGACAGGCCGTGCACACCAGATTCAACACGCCGAACAGGAGGATCCTCCAGGACTGAAACACACAGACCACAGGAACACTTCAACACTGTGTGTGTGTGTGTGTGTGTGTGTGTGGTGTTGTGTCATTAGATGTGAAACACTGACCCCTACTGTCACAAAAACACTTTAACTCAGTCAAACCAGTCAGTTCAGATTTCAAGAAATGCTTGTCAAAACCTGCATCTAGAGTTACATGGAAGAAATGCGAAGTAACGTGGAGTTTACGTCTCGTTTTTCCATTTCTTTTGTTTTTAAATTGCTGTTGTTTTAAAGTAATTTGAGGACTCGTCTAGTGGAGTGTGCTGAACTCACCCGTCGGTCAGACGTCACCAGACTGAACTCCTGACTGAACTTCCCCAGGACGGAGCGGTGTGTTTTGCGGAAGGGATGAATCGTGCCCTGCAGGGATGGACAGAGATCAGATCAGAGCAGGATTGTGGGTAGTGTATTCACTATCAGCCAGCACCCTCTCTCCCATGAAGCTTTGCAAATGACAAAACTGAGTAACATGATCCACTAGCATGTGAAAGTGTGGGGTCAGTATGATTTTGCTTTGTTTTGTTAATGATATTATTGATTTTATTCATCAAGGACACGTTAAATTGATCAAAAGTGTCAGTAAAGACATTTATAATGTTACAAAAGATTTCTATTTCAAATAAATGCTGTTCTTTTGAACTTTCTATTCATCAAATAATCCTGAAAAATAAAATGTATTACAGTTTCCACAAAAATATGAACTGTTTTCAACATTGATAATAATCATAAATGTTTCTTGAGCATCAAATCAGCATATTAGAATGATTTCTGAAGGATCATGTGACACTGAAGACTGGAGTAATGATGCTGAAAATTCAGCTTTGATCACAGGAATAAATTACACTTTACTATATATTCACATAGAAAACAGCTGATTTACACTGGAATAATATTTCACTGTTTTACTGTATTTTTGATCAAATAAAAGCAGCAGAAGAGACTCTTTCAGAAACATTAATATAATATCACTGACCAGTGTGTGTCTGAATAATGTGTTGTGAGAAATGATCACTCAAAATATATTTAAAACTTTTTAAACTTACCACATTAAACCCTTTTATGAAAAATGTAGGCTATACAAGTTTTTCAAAAGCAAGAACTTGGCAAAAGTGCCATATTTGTACGATATTTCCCCTTTAACAATAATAAGGCATGTTATGATGAGCTTCACCTCATGTTTCACATATTAAAGTCAGTATTGTGTTGATATTTGACTGTCTTACCAGCACATATGTGTCAGTCTCATGCTTCTTTCTGTGCACTGGAGCATCTGAACATGAAAATCAAACACAGTTATTGATATTTCACAGACAGCTGAGGAAAACTCTCTCTCTCTCTCTCTCTCTCTCTCACCAGAGTCTTTGACGCTGATCACGTCCAGCACCACCATGTCAGGCTTATCTGACGGCGACACTTTCCTCTCGGTGACTCCAGACGGCACTACATCGGGTTTATTACTCAGTTTTCTGCTGTAGTAATCAGAAATATGACTGTGATATGGGTTATTATGAGCCATCACAGACGTGGACGAGCCGTCCAGCGCCATCTTTACTTCCGCTGAACGTCTAACGTCTGACGTCACGAGCTGATCACATGCTTCACGACAGCCAATGACAGCGCTGCTGGTTATTTTATTCGGTTAACATCTAATTATAAACATCAAACTATTTATAAAACAAACATTAAATGGGAGAGAATAAAAACACAGAGGGGGAATGAATAACCAGGTATTTTTGTTCTTTAGTTACAAGGTTACAGTTAACAGAGCAGCTTTTTTAACAGCTATCTATATAAAAGTAGACGTTTATTTTAATAATAATAATAATAATAATAATATAAGAAAATAGAATTAATGAACGTGACCAGCTGATTTGATTTTAAATTCGCGTGACTTTAAATTTGACAGGGGGGTAAATATTGACGCCGGAAACACTGCGTCATCGCAGTACCGCGCATGCGTGACTCTGTCCTCTAGTTCACATCGCAGAGCCGCAGTGGAGCGCGCAGTGTTTACTTTCACACGAGCTGAATTAATTCTATCATCACTGTATAACTCGCTCGTTCACGATGGCTGGAACTCTGGCGCGTAAAGCCGTGGATCATCTCCGCAGTAAAGAGTTCAGAGAGTATCTCATGAGGTCAGTCTCATAATAACCCATATCACAGTCATATTTCTGCGTTTCTCATGAACGCTGAGTCACATAATGTCGATGATTAAACAGAATGCAGTTAAATGACTCGCAGTTGCACATACAGACTGTTGTTCTGCTCATAATAAAGAGAAAACTGCTGTTTAGCGTGTGAAGGACACGAGCTGCAGTTCCGCTGCAAACCTGCAGGCGGCGACAGATCCGCGTCATAACAGCGTCATAATAACAGGTCCAGAGTTCAGTCTGACACAAGATCCACTCATGAACCTTTTATCATCTGTGAAGCTGCATTTTACTTTTTTCTTTAATTAAAAACAGGTCATTATTGTTGTCAATCTCAGAATCATCATGTTGTTAATATATTTTCTTTTCAGAGGTTTAAAGCCAGGAATATGTCTCCTTATCGACTTCTGATGTTACAACACAATAAATCACTGACCTGTTCACTGTCACCCCGCTTTCTGAGTATAGATCTCAAATTAAATGCTTCAGTTCATGAATGCTTTGAGATACAGACCCAATGCTGGTCTCTTTTTAAAGAGACACTCAACAGAAGTGTAAAAAGTGATAGAAGTTTGAGTTCACTGTAAAACAAGTGTACTGAAATAAACATTTTTATTTTATACAAAATGTATATTTTACATCTCTAAAATTGCCAGAAAATCAAAGCCAGATATGTCTAACCAAGTTGTGTTCCAAATTTGAAGTTGATACCACAAAAAATGAGGCGCTAAAATGTTTAAGTTGTTTTTCCGTGGAAACGCAATTTCAAAACTACGGAGCCTCGCACGTGACATGCTAAATCGTACGCACGCTTTACTAAGTCGTTACCTCAATTTAAAAGTCATGTGCACGATTTACTTTTTTCCTGCATATCATGTGCGGGGTTACAGTTTTCACAGGATGAATTTTGAGTGTTTAAAGATTCAGTGTGTAAATTTTAGCGCCATCTAGCGATGAGACTGCGAATTGCAACCAACGGCTCAGTCCTTTCTTTCGAAGCACATAGAGAAGCTACGGTGGCCGACACAGGACAAAGATGTCTTCGTCTGAGATACCAGAGAGTCCCCAGTCAAGGAATGAGGTTTCTTTACAAAGATAAATTTGGAAATTATATTTACTTAATTATTCCGCAAAACAATATGTAATTCCGTAGGGCGGGGAGAATAAATCGATTCATCTCGATTCGTGGATCGATTCTGAGATTTTCCGAATGCATCACGATTCTCTCTGGAATCAATTCAGAGCTTAGTTTTTAACAGCAGATGGTGCTTTCGACTAGTTTTTAACTGCATGCTCAAATGCTCACGAAGAAGAGCGCTCGTGCATTCAGCTATCTACCTGCACCTCAGAATGCTTTTATGATGCGAGATTAATGTAAACAGCCCACTGCAAACACCTTTGTAATTCGCTTTAACTTTATGAATGATTATTTTAAAGAAGGTTCAAGTGTTGTGTGTAACACCTAACCAGACGCGACATAACAACAAGCGATAAAATGTATCTTTTCCATGTTAATCAGAGTTTTTGTAATAAACCGAACAACAACACAAAGTATGGCAATGATAATATCAGGTACTGTTTATGTGCTTTATTTAATGTTAAAAGCGTCTAACGTGAGTTTGAATATCATTCTGTGTTCACAGCTTTTTAGCTGTAATGAAAACTGGCTAATTCACCTCAGATCTTGAAAATAAATAAACAGGCACAAGAACGTTCAAACTCAATGCGCAAAAACAAGCATATTCTATGACAAAGATTGGTTCAGTCACTCTGTATGTACTTTAAATAATGTTTAAATTGTGTAACATTTATGATTTTTACTAAGTAATTACCCATTTCATTGTGTCTGCTGTGCTCTTGCCGAGAGAGCCCTCCCACACTCTCTTCTGATTGGCTGAGGTTTTTGATTGATTTATCGCTTCTAATTGTCGCATCGCGTCTAGTGGACAGTCAAATTGCTCGTCGCTGGAATCTTATCGCATCGCGTCTGGTTAGGACACGTAAGGAACTGGAAGCGAGCAGAGTAATGCCGTTTCTAAAGCACGCAGCGCCATCTGCTGTTAAAAACGATTTGAGAGAGAATCGCGATGGATTCGGAAAATATCAGAATTGATCAAGAATTGTTTCGCGATTCAACGATTTATTGTCCCAGCCCTTACTTGTTCATCATCGTGTCAGTGTTTTATTCGCTGTCTTTAGCTAGCTTTTTTGCATGGTAAGAGTAGTGAAGCGGCTAGCTAATGGTAAATAAGGCGTTTAATCTGACAGCGAGATAGCATTAGCACAAGGTCTCTGCTTCTAATAAACCAGACTACTACTTCTTTGTGCATATTCAACGAAGTGACGATGCAAGCTGCCTCTAAAAACACCACCAAAGAAGAACAACATAGTGACGAAACGCGCTCTGTAGAACAGTTTGTCCGTTTAGGGCTGCTGTAGAAACGTGGCGCGCAAAATGTCCACTTCCTGTAAGGGGACCCGCGGTGTATGAGATACAAATGACTCATTCTAAGGTAATAAAAACATAATGTTCCTTATGTAATGTCTTTATACACCACTGAAAACATAGTTATGTTTATTATATTGTATTTCTGTCAATAGATCCTCCTAAATATTACACACTGCACCTTTAAGCTTTCAAATGATACCTAATTTATGACGATTAGCTCTTAAAATATGATAGGGGAAAAGGCCATAAAAAGCGGGATGCTGACAATAACTGGGATGATTCCCCAGGGAGTTTTCATCTTAATAAAAGTGTAACTTTTTTTTGCCAAAGCCATTTTGTGTCTTTGATTATTTGATTATTTGACACCTGATATTGTATATTGCTGATCTTATATGTAATGTTTTATTTGCTATTGATTAAGAGAGCCTTGTTTTAACTTGTTTTGTTCCCGATGGATCTGCTCTTCCCATGGGATCTTCACCTCAGCACGGTAAGCTCTCAACTTTATGATCGGATCCTCCTTATATCCCGATTTGAGCGTGAGTACGGTGGTTATATGTGTCGTGTTATTTCAGCATTTCTGGGGTCCGGTGGCTAACTGGGGTTTGCCCATCGCTGCCATCAGTGACATGAAGAAGAGTCCGGAGATCATCAGCGGCAGAATGACCTTCGGTAAGTGACACAACCGCAGCTTGTGCAACAGTCTGGTTTTGTGAGGTCGAAGGTCAATTCAGGTGTTTTCGCTCTCGTTTCCCCAGCTCTCACCTGCTACTCGCTGCTGTTCATGCGCTTCGCCTATAAGGTCCAGCCCAGAAACTGGCTGCTGTTCGCCTGCCACTTGACCAATGAGACGGCACAGATCATCCAGGGCACGCGACTCATCAAATACAAGTACCACCTGATTTCTGTTGTGATGATATATAACATTTACTGTAAATATATAATCGGTCTATTTCTGGATGTGTTCAGGTTAGTCTGGTTCATAAACTAATGCACTGTTCCTCGCTGTCTTCCTCAGCATGGAGAAGAAGGCCAAATGATCAAGGTTTATAACGTCACGTTCCCTCGAGCTCTTCAGGAGGATCTGCACTGCAGCATCTGATCTGTTTTAATGCAAATAAATGATCATGATCATAGATGATTGGTTTTATGCTACTTTCTCTCTCTGTTACACATTTGACATTTTAAGCCTTACAAACACAGGCTTGAAGGTTATAGTTTGTATGTAATGTAGAAATATTTGATTAATTTATTTCCATACATAATGCAATCAGTGTGTGATAAATTAATATGGAGAAAATAAAAAACATCTAATAATGCTTTTGCTATTTTTGACTGACCTTCCATTGTTCTATCTATCTATCTATCTATCTATCTCTATCTATCTATCTATCTATCATCCTATCGTCCTATCTATCTATTGTTCTATTTATTCTATCGTTCTATTTATTGTTCTGTCGTTCTATCGTTCTGTCTTTCTATTCTATCGTTCGTTCTATCGTTTTATTTATTCTATCGTTCTATCTATCATTCTATCATTTTATATATTCATCTATCGTTGTATCATTCTGTATCCATCTATCATTCTATCCACATATATATCTGCCCATATATATTCTATCCATATATATATCTCTCCATCCATCCATCATCCATTCTATCTATCGTTATATCGTTAGATATATAGATAGGTAGATAGATGAATGTATATATCTATTGTTTATTTTATTGCTTATTGTTTATTTGGATCTGTCTATATGTCCGTCCATGCATCCATCTATATAATTTTGTTTGTCTATCTATCCGTATATCTTTCTGTCCATCTATCAATCTGGGCCTGTATGTATAAAGCCGCTCAGAGTAAAATTTTAGTCTTAAGTGTGTCAAAATTCTAAGAATGATGTAATTTTACTCTTATTCTTAAACTTAAGAATAAATATGATTCATAAAGGTTGCTAAGGGTCAAGACTAGGTCTTAGCTCTTAAATTATTTAAGAGAGCTGCAGAGGCGTCTTAACCTAGTTAAGAGTAACAAGATGGCAGCAGAGAAGAGGAAGACACACGCTTCCCAATGAAGATATGATGTATTGGAGTTATATGATGACATGGAGTTGATAAAATGATATAAATTTGATTGACAATTCTTTTTGTAACTGACCTAATAAGAAATGTAATAACTTTAATTAAATTTAATAAATATTACTTAAACAAAAATTAATATATTTAATGCATTTTAAAACATTTAAAGTTGCTGTATGCGATTTCTCAAATTAGTTGTTGAACACTTGATATTTGAAATCAACCCAAACATACCCACCCCTCTCTTCATTGCTCCGCCTCCAAAACTCACACTCCAATACTAACCACCCTGCTCTGAGTCTGTCTCAAACCCCGGCCCAAACACTGCTGACACGTGAGGCGAGTGCACTACCAATGACTCTAAACACCTCATTCTCTTGCATCAGTGTGCAGTAGTTTAACTGCACAACTCTCACTATCTGCCCACTGTTAGACACGTAATGAGAGTGGATGTCTGTTTATCACAGCTGACATGCAACAAAATGCTTCATGAAAAATAAAGCGCAGGTGATGAACGAACGACAAGGAAGCACAAAAAATTAACGTACAGTAGCCTACACAAGAGTAAATACAAGAGTTTGTTGTTAATCGTCAACAGAACAGCAGCTCCAGACAATCAAAACCCAGTGTACTTACATGAGAAGGGATCAAAGCAGCATCCGTGTCTGTTTTCAGGCCTTCCTGCTTAGCTCTCTCCAGAGCTGGAAAGCTTTTCTAATATTAACGCCAGTCATAAACCTCATTGCAGTGATATTGATATTGAGCTCTTTAGTATTGTGTAAACTTACCACACCAATCCTTAAAGACCTTACAATTTTGCTTAAAACATCAAAATATGAAAATATTTTTATTTTTATGTTTATATTTATTTAAATGTTTTAAAATATGACATTGACTACAACATAATCAGTTTTTTATATTTCATTGTATCTCTTTTGTTTTTGCATGTGTTCATAATTAATTTGCATGACAGCCTGACCAAAAATAATTTGAAATAATTTGAAATTTCATTTCATTATCACACATGAAGCAATTTTAACTCCAAGCGCAGCTACATAATATGCTTACACTTTGTAACACATTTTTAAAAATATCTGAATTAAGGATGAAGATGTCAGTTTTCATATGGCTGGACATCACATTTGGCCTTTACTCTATGGCAGTTCATCGACTTTCAACTGAGCATCAAACCATGCAGCAAAAGCAAGCCACTTTTATGTTGGCTGTGGGCTTCCCTGGAGTTGTTGGAGCCGTTGATGAACTCATGACACATCATTGCTCTAACTGTAAATGAGGAGACATATATCAATAGAAAAAGATTCCACACCATCAATACTAATTTGTGATCATTTTGCACAATGCAAAGCTATTTTTAAAAATAAATTAAAATATTAAAACATTTCAGTGTCTTTTTTAATGATTTTTTTAATAATAGCATAAAAATGATTAGTGTTGTGCTGCTGTGACTTCACCCTTCAGGGCTCGCTATTGGCTGATTCAGAGGTTGAGGGCGGCCATTTTGAGTTGACATCATTGTAGTCCTTAGTTCACAAGACTTAAGTCAACACTTAAGAATCTGTCTTATACTTTACTAAAAGTTGCTTTTAGCTTCTTTATAAAAGTCTCCTACTCTTAGAAAACTCCTACTCTTTACTAAGAATTTTTTGACACTTAAGTCAAAACTTAAGACTATTCTTAAGAGCATTTCTGAGAAGTTTTATACATACGGGCCCTGGCCTATTAACCTTTAAAGGTGCCCAAGAATGCTTCCTCACAAGATGTAATATAAGTCTAAGGTGTCTCCTGAATGTGTCTGTGAAGTTTCAGCTCAAAATACCCCATAGATTTTTTTTTATTAATTTTTTTAACTGCCTATTTTGGGGCATCATTAACTACACACTGATTTTGGCAGCGCGCTGCCCCTTTAATTCGCCTGCTCCCTGCCACACGAGCTCTCAACTATATTACAGTGCATTTACAAAGTTCACACAGCTAATATAACCCTCAAATGGATCTTTACAAGATGTTCGTCATGCATGCTGTATGCATGCTTCGAATTATGTGAGTATAGTATTTATTTTGATGTTTACGTTTGATTCTGAATGAGTTTGAGGCTATGCTCTGTGGCTAACGGCTAATGCTACACTGTTGGAGAGATTTATAAAGAATAAAGTTGTGTTTATGAATTATACAGTAAGAAACGATGGTAACTTTAACCACATTTAACAGTACATTAGCAACATGCTAACGAAACATTTAGAAAGACAATTTACAAATATCACTAAAAATATCATGATATCATGGATCATGTCAGTTATTATTGCTCCATCTGCCATTTTTCACTATTGTTCTTGCTTGCTTACCTAGTCTGATGATTCAGCTGTGCACAGATCCAGACGTTAATACTGGCTGCCCTTGTCTAATGCCTTAAACATGGGCTGGCATATATGCAAATATTGGGGTCATACATATTAATGATCCCGACTGTTACGTAACAGTCGGTGTTATGTTGAGATCCGAGTGTTTTCCGGAAGTCTTTTAAACAAATGAGATTTATATAAGAAGGAGGAAGCAATGGGGTTTGAAACTCAATGTATGTCTTTTCCATGTACTGAACTCTTGTTATTCAACTATGCCAAGGTAAATTCAAATTTTGATTCTAGGGCACCTTTAATATTAATGACTTAAATAAGATTCTGAAATGTGTTTTCCAGTAAATAGATGGGTCCAGACCAATTTGTTACAGAATATTTAATATTTGACAAACAAATACATTAACACAGATATAAACTATGCAAATGATCAAAAGGTAAAACATTCTAAGAATACATAGAAAAATGTGACTTATGCAGTGCAAACATCTACAGTAAACAAATCCTAGCTCCAATTTAGAGCATGTGGTGTTAATCTGGCTTCATTGTTTTCTTTTTCATGCATGAGAAACCATTCATTCACTTCGACTGTAACTTTGCTAACTAGGGATGAAAGCATTGTTGTTTTATAAGTCATCGCCGGTGATGACAAGAGTATTTTCAATTGGATTCCCCAGGATCAATGCATCATCTTCATCCTCCTGTGAAGAACAAAACCATTATAAGAAGAGTATACTTATTTCAGTTCGAATCCATATAAAAATACAGTCAGCTAAATGGCAGTACAAAAGAGAGTTTACTCGCCTCATCCTTTTCTTTGTAGTTTTTCTCTGTGCCTCTGTACGACACCACATGGATGAGGGTGTATACTCTGTAATGGAAGACAGCAAAATAATCAAGTTCCATATATATAATAAATTGATCGTTCAGGTGCCAGTGTGGCAATACGTGATGAGTGTTGTACCTGTGGTAGAGCATCGCCAAGAACTGAACGATGAGCAGAACGGCAAAAGACAGCAGAAACATCAAACTCAAAGGCTCCACCTTCATGGGCTCTGGTAATAACGTTTTGTTTATTGGATCGTACTTTGGAATCTCGATGCTCAGAACATCACCGCCAATGGCCTGAAGGAAGAACGTCGCTACAACCCATAGGACGTTAACTATGAAGTACAAAAACACTGCCTGCACACACAAAAAGGAGAGAAGAGTTCACATTTTACATATGAAATTATGTGCCAGAAAAGACTTTTCCAACCAAAATTGGCCAACCTTACCTTGTTTCGTAGAGACTTTAGCTCCCTTGTCACTTCCTCGAGATGAGCTTTGTCATCTTGAATGGGCTTGAGATAACGCTCTAACAGTTTATTCCAGAAATCGGTTTCATCCTGGTAACATAGGGAAACAGTTTTCTTCATATGAAATTGAAGCACAAACAAATTCATTACCAACAATAATATGGCTCCATATAAATGTTGATCAGTCAATTTAGCCAAATGCATTACTTATCCAGTGATAAACCACTGAAGCTTCTCACAACATGATTTACACAAATAGCACGTGTTCCTGGATCTACATCCTTTGTTAATCTTGGAACAGTATTTCTATCAACCAGAGTCCATTATTCTAAAGAGTCAAAACCCATTCCTAAACCGTAATTGTTTATTGAGATTGTTCAAAATGAATGGATCACTCTCTGAGACAACTCTTTGTTCCTGAGTCATATTAAAGATTAAGAAGTGAACAAATCGTTCATGATCGACCCATCAGTTCTGTTCAGTTGGTCGAGGTCAGACATGAGTAAAAACATGAACACACTGGAGAGACGCTTTATAGTAGAAACTGAAGCTGTAATTCTAACTGAAAGAGACACTTTTTTGCTGTATAAATAAACGTGACGTGACTGGAGAGCTGGAGCAAATACATCCACATCACTGTGATCAGATTCTGTTTTCTCACCGCTGGCATTCTGTTGTTGATTTTGTCATTGAGAAGAAAGCGCGCAGCAAATATTTACGCATTCATCTAAACATCATTCTTCGCTAACCTCTGCAAAGGTATTTCAAATTTCTTTTTACTCTTAAGGGAAGAACGAAAAAGAACTTTGATGTAAGTATATTGGTGCCTCGAACCACTCGCTTACCTCAGATAGTTTCTCAACCTGTGGAGCCACAAGTGTTCTCTCGATCCCTCTCTTGACACGACGCTCCAGTCTCTGCGCTCCGTTCTCGATACGGTTGGCCTTTACGATGCGTCTGGCGGCTTCATTCAGAGCATATTGCAGTTCCTCCAGCTGAGTCTCGGTCAACACATCCTCAGGACCCACTTTATCCTTCAGCTCCTCATTCAGGGTGTCCGTGAGAATCAGCACCAGTTCCTCGCACAGATCCTCCTGGTTCTTGTTCCTCAGCGTGTATCTGATCTGCTCCTGAAGGTTCCTCTTTAGATTTGCATAGGTCAGTTTCTTCAGGAACTCTCTCTTCACTGGCTCCACCCAATCTGTCCGTTAGTATAAGAACAATTTTTAATAATAATTCATTGCACAGACCAACTTAACACTCAGAATAGGGTAGATATGAGGAGTGTTTGTGGTTTGAATCAGAGTTTCCCAATCCACTGTTAATCTGGCACACCCGTGCTAACTAAGATGATCATGAACCACTGGAAAAGGGAGATATCTGTAGGAATAGAGCAAAAACCACTGTTTATGATGAGATCATCTCTTACCACTCTCAGGCACAACTTCCTTTGGCTCCAAATTATTGTAATCAAAATCATAATCATCGTCGTCATCGTCGTCATCGTCAAAGTCTGTGTCGTCATTAAATTGGTCTACTTTCTTCTCACAGCTTTTGGAGCTCCCACTGTAAGATTAATTTGTAAACAAATAAGAACTTTTCTTCTGCATTGCAATTGTAATCCAAACACATTTTCATATTATTTACCTTCTCTCAGAGTCAGTGTCCTTTTCCTTGTTGTCCTTGTTGAGATTCTCTTTGGATTCGTCCTTCTTATGGCTCATCTCCTGGTTGTCCAGGTTGCGTTTGTTCTTGTCTAAAGTGCTCTGTTCTTTTTGGGTGCTCTGTGCCAGTGGCTCGTCGGGCTCGGTTTTGGCAGCTGGTGTGTTTGGATTGACGGAGTTCTGGATTTGTTGAAGCAGTAGATTTTCGGTCTCTTGAGTGACTTGGATTTTCACATCCCAACAGCACATTTTGCAGTCGCGATTGCACACGACACCCACTTGCTTTTTCTGCTCCTTGCCCTTGCTGGTTTCTCGAGTGCCCCAAGATACAATGTGCATGTTGACTAGGGAGTATATGGTGAGGAGGAGATAGCCACTGGGAATGCAGATGAAGTACATCAGACCATAGAGGATCAAACTGGTCTCTTGAGGGTGAAGGATGGCTGTCACCATGTACAGGATCGCACCAGACACCAGGAAGAGTCCAGTAGGAGTTATGAATGTTTGTTGTATAACCATGTCACCTAAAACGAGAAGTCCAATGAGATGGATTGTCACCAAGGCCATTTTCCACACAATTCAAATGCAAAAAAATAACAACTGTAAAACGATAATTAACTATAATTACCAATAATGGAAAAGAAGGACGCAGTCATCAGGAATGCATATATGACACTGAGAATGGCAGCAATTGTGATTTGGAAGTTGGGTTTGGCCACAAAACATATGATCATGTAAACAGTTGGAGGTATAACTGCAATTATTATGGAAAGAGTGCCTGAAATTTTAAACACAAATTGGAAAGCTCCTGAAATGGAAAAAGAGAAAATTATCAGACTTTGTACTCAGCATAACTAATCATACTTTTATATATCCACAGAAACACATTTTCAATACATGTAATGTTAAAGAGATAGTTCACCGAAAAATGAAAATTATCCCATGATTAACTCACCTTCAAGCCATCCTAGGTATATGTGACTGTCTTCTTTCAGATGAACACAATCCGAGATATATTTAAAAATATCCTGGCTCTTCCAAGCATTATAATGGTAGTGAATGGGGTAGTGAAAGCCCAAAATAAATGCATCCATCCATCATAAATATAATCCATATGACTCCAGGTAGTTATTAAAGGCCTTCTGAAGTGAAGTAGTGTTTTTTTTGTGAGAAAAAATATCCATAATAATAACTTTATGAAGAAAAATAACTAGCTTCCGGCAGACGACCATACACAGAATGGGCAAGTCAACTTACGCCAAATGAGTAACCCATGACACGATGTATGACGCAGGATGTAGGAGTATCGTAAGCTTAGACGTCTTCCGGCACAAATCAGTGCATATTTACTTTATAAAGTTTTAAATATGGATATTTTTCTTACAAAAACCCATCACTTAGTTTCAGAAGGCCTTTATTAACCCCCTGGAGCCTTATTGGATTACTTTTTATGATAGATGGATGCATTTTTGGGGGCTTCAAAACGTCACTACCATTATAAAAGCTTGGGAGAGCCTGGATATTTTTAAATATATCTCAGATTGTGTTCGTCTGAAAGTAGATAGTCATGTACACCTAGGATGGCTTGAGGGTGAGTAAATCGTGGGATAATTTTCATTTTTGGGTGAACTATCCCTTTAAACTATCCTGCTAATGGAAGGCCACAGTCCTGCTCCAGCCTCAATCAAACACACCTGAACCAGCTAATCAAGGTCTTGCTAGATATACTAGAAACTCCCAGGTAGGTGTGTTGAGGCAAATTGGAGCTAAACTTCTGCAGGACAGTGGCACTCCAGGACCACATCCTAGAATCTTGATGATTCCTAAACAGGCTGACCAATTGGTCTACCACAGGGTTCCTCAAATCCTGCAGCGTTTAGCTCAAATCATGACCAAACCTACCTGCAATTTTCTAGTAAATCTGAAGACCTTGACTAGCTTATTCAGGAGTGTTTGATTAGGGTTGGAACTAGACTCTGCAGGGCAGTGGCACTCCAGGACCAGGTTTGAGGAACCCTGGTCTACCAGATCAAACCAAACCCCATCAGAAGCTAGATTTAGCTGATATTTCCAGCAGGGCAGTTGAACCACTGTAATTGAAAATCCCTAAAATCCAGGGATCCAGTCTTTGAATATTTACCTGCAACCATGAGGGTAACTGATGCAGGTCCCAGAATGGAGGAAGCCACAGTGAACATCTGATATAAGATGTAGAGCATGGATATGGAGGTGTTCCTCTTGACTGTGTCTCTCCCGCTGTGAAGCAGGTCGAGAGTGTTGGCCAGTGTCGAAGGACCCCATCGACGTCTCTGATTGTAAAACTCTTTGAACTCTTGAGGAGAGTTGGTGTAAGCATCTGAGGCGGCGTTATACTCCACCCGCCAGCCCTGCTGCAGGAGAAGAGTGCACAGCCAACGGTCCTCACCTAAATGAGAGCGGTTGAGTAAGATGATGAATTGGCAGGACATAAAGGAACCTGACTGTACACATTCATACAGAATGATCTAAACAGACAAACCATATGCAATAAGTCTTGCTAATTGTCTACTAGACTGAAGAGTGGTGCTAAAAATACATGCCAGAGTTTTTTTGTTGTTGTTGAGATAATAGGGTTTTTAGGCTATTCATCCAACCAACCCCACCCCGCCAAATAGGTCGAGATCAGTCTCGAAAGAAGACACATTTTCATCCATTGGGCATTTAGGACACTTTGCATTGCTAAACACGACAAGTGTTAATAGATACTAGGAAAAGGATATTCAGAGGGATTCTGAGCTCAGGTAGGGATTTACCTTGATCGTACTGCACATACTCAGAGGCTCGAGTGGCTTTGGTGGTGTATCGTTTCAGGACGTTGTCGTCCATCAGCGCAGATCCTCTGAACAGACTGAAACAGCCTGGACTGCACAGAACCGACCCAAACACGTGCTCCGCCGTCTTCTGAAGCCAGTGACCCACTGCGTACTCGAACTTCTGATACCACACCATTGGGCCTGAAACATCACATTCACAGAGTTTCTAGAACAAGAATCGCTATTTTGAACAATGGAGTATAGTGTGCATAACTAAATTTAAGATTCTGGGTATGTCTTTCTGATAGCTGAGCAATGTTATCATATTGTAAATGGTGGCTGTCATGTTTTGTTGAGATTAGCTATCTTTTCGATGGCTCATTCTAGCACGCATGGTGCGGTGCAACGTTATTGTAAAGCTGCAGTAATTGCTGGGAAGGGTTATATCAATGGACTTTGTCTATAGATCAGAATAGCAGGTCTATAAAAGGGCATGTCATTATCCGTTATAAAATTTCAGACAGCTTCTTCTTCTTTCTTCCTTTATGTAATTTACAGTCATTTGTCAGTTCTATGTAATTCAAATACGTGTTTTTGACATACTACTTTCCCAATAAGCAAAGCTTTTTTCAAAAGATGACAATTAGTTTGATTTTTCTCTCTGAACACAGATGATTTTTACCCATTCCAGTGGGGTGGATCCGTCCACACGCTGCACCCACATTGTCATACATTCTCAGACGGTCGACGAGCAGTATCAGAGCACCAGGCTGGAAGTCTGTGTCTCCATCCAAGGCCATGATATACGTGTTGTCATCAGATATATGCTTCCTCTTGCTGTCGTTGTCATAAGAAGGTAGTAAATAAGTCTCACTGTCTAATGAAATGAGACTGGCACGGCATGGGTTGTTCTGTCTCTGTAAGAACACAGTGTCAAAAACAGAAAGTTATCTTGTTAGGTTGTCTGGGGGGTTGCAAAGCTGTTCTGGGTGGTTTCTCTCTACATGGTTGCTCAAGTCAAAAGCGTCCGCCCTTGTGTGTCGGGTCTCTAGATATGGCTTGGGTCCTTCCTTCATTGTAAGTGTGTGGGACCTTTAAACGTAAATCTAATCACCTTAAGCTGTATGGTTTATGTATGTTTAGGATTAGGGGTTTGTTTGAATCACTAAACCAATGTAAGCTTGACTTATCAAACATCACCAGTGACTGAATGAACTTACTGTTATTTTCTGAGGGTTTTTGACATAGTATCCTTTCCAACCAAGCAGGTAATACAGGTACATGATCTGAAAATGCACACATGTCCAGTCAGGTTCAGGCAAGGGTTCAAAGACAGAATTATTCTTCATACTAAGGAATAGGACTTTGATGTTCACCTGTGACCATCTCTTTTTATTTCGAATCAGTGCTTTGTCCTTCAGGTGGACATAAAGCATGTTTCCCTCTGGCATGACAAACACAAGACGACCACCATATGGTGTTTCAATGATAGAAACCTCATCAGGCTCCTTATTTGTAAATACCCTTGAAGGCAAAAATATTTGGTTTACAGTTGGTTGTGAAATATCATTAACATCAATCTGTCCAGATGAGTCACATACAATATGCTGATAAAGGATAGGAAACCTTTGCCCTACCTGTAGACCTCCATGACAACATTTACAAGGTCGCTAACATAGCTGTTGACAAGCCTTTTCTCAGTGCCTTTTTCTTCATCTTTTTTCTATCATGAAGGCATCGTCGACATAAATATGGCACTCAAAGTCAAAGACATCCTTGTGTTCCTCCTTTGGATCCCCTCGGTATCTGTCCAATCTGAAACCAACAAACAAGTGATATGAATAAAGAACTGCAGCTGGCTGCTCGAAAGTTAAAAAAGCAACTAGGTTTTTCAAACTCATTCATCACAGTATAAATACCTGAACATTGAAGTCAAGATTTTCAGCATCTCATCATATGTTTCATGCCACATTGTTGCACAAAGGTAAATGACACAGTTTTCCACTTCAATGTCACTACTACATGACAGAAAGAACAAGGAAAGGAAACAGATTTTGACTCAATTAAAGCACTTGTACTGTATTATGTTTATCATATACATCATGAGTTTGTCTGAATGTATGTACCTCTCCTTGTTTGCTGTACGAATGACTTTCATTTTCGTGTTCAGCAGCATAGAGAGGTCAATGAAGGCGGATTCATACAGGCGGCGTACGAAAAGCTGAGACGTGCGTTCAATTCTCTGCACTTTTATTTTCCACACGTAATACGTGCATGAGACGAGCCCGAGCCACATGCAGACCCCCTCCAGCATCAGCATGGAGAAAGGCCACATGTCGTATGGATTGTTGAGTGACGTTCTGCAGATGCTATAGGAAATCTCCAGCATTATGACCGGGGTGGTATTGACATTCTGGAGACCTTCAAGTTCATAGCAAAATTGCCAGAAAGGAGTGGCAATCTTTTGTGAAATATTTTGTGTAGAATTATCAGTGTCAGAAAATACGCCTACAGTAATAATTTCAGCTGGGGGGAATAGATGTTCAGCTTGCGTCAGGAACAGCGTAATGCCCAGGAGTATTGTTACTGGACCGATTAATGACACAGGCAGAGCAAAACCATATCTCACAGCGTGGATCTTGCAGGCCACGACTCCAAACCAGTGGCACGCAGCAGAGCAGAACGCCTGCAGGAAAAACAGCCCAAGGCCTATCTCTACGGCTCCTTTACTGGCTTGGGTGTACGCGTCCCAGTCGATGGGAGTGTCAGCAATCAGGCAGAAATACAGAAAGTACACCCCCAGAGTCACAGCTATTCGAAGGAGGCTGGTAAACAGATAAACAGAGTCTCTGAAAGAATCCAAATCCTTGAGCATCTCCTGAATGTTAGTGCTGGCCTGAAAAGGGTTCTCCCACCAGTTCAGAGAAACCAGCAATGATGCAAAAATCGCAATGCCGACATATACGTAAGAATTTTCCATTTGTCCTGGGACAAATGTGGAATCTCTTACGTAGTAGTCAATCACCAGTAGAGCGTATCCGCTGAGCACTAGGATGAGGGAGCTTATGGGGTAGATGATCATCCATCTCCTTGTCTGCAAGCGGAAGGCGATCTGGAACACGGTTGAAAGGATGCAGATCCCTCCAGGGATGCAGAGGTTTGTGAGGATATCAAGCTTAGGCATCACAATGAGCACCAGCATTGCCGTCCCGACGGCCACCAGACTCTCAATCACACACATCTGCAGAAACATTAACAGGCATCATTACATTTGCGCATTGTGACTTTCATTGCACTCAAGGTATACATATGATCAGTTCATGCATGTTTCAGCTACAGCAACTACACCATGAATTACTCTTTTGCCATCAAGTCATCATTGTAATCTAATAGCACGAGCACGTTCTTCGCGAAACGATTGTCTGGTATGTCTAACCTGCAGAAAAATCCAAATAAAATCAGCTTTTGACGGTAGCTGGTTTTGCTGTTCTTTTACGGTTTGTAGTTGGTCGAAGCTGGTCTATGTGGTTGATTAGCTGGGTCTACCAAGGCTACGGAGGTCTTGGTTGGTCAACTGGGTTAGGGCAGGAAGACCACCTTGGCAAAGGGATCAGGACGGTCGACTAGTAGACAAGTGAGTTGCTCTCATTTTAGCATTAATGGTGCTGTCCCCAATCCTGCTCCAAGAGAGCTAGTATCCTGCAGAGTTCCTGATTAAACACCCCTGAACCAGCGAATAAAGGCCTTCAGGGTTACAACAAGCTGAAGTCTGCAGGAATGTAGATCTCCAGGAGCAGGGTTGGACATACCTACTTTATAACAAATTTCAGATGTCCTGTATACTTAATTATTTCACCAATGCTTGGCAAACACTGCAGGTGTTATGATGGTCTCGGACATGGAGCTGAGCCTTTTTCCTTTTATTCATACCGACTTTCATATTTTAAACCTAAGTTGTTTCAGGTTTGATTTTGGTATGACAGAAGGCAGTGATATCTGAGTGAGTGAGTTCTTTACCTTGTCATTTCCCCATCTATTTCAGCTATCTTCATTAATACAAACCAATTTGCGGGTCTTGTTCATGATCACTTTGACAGCGCAAAAGTCTGTTCAATCGCCGGCCATACTTGCAATGCCTCCGGGCAGCTATTTTGGGCATCCAAGACTCTCATGTCACTTTTCCCTTTTCATCCCTAAATTACCATTAGACATTTTTAACTCAAAAAGCCTCTTAAGAAATGCGTCTGAATGGTGTCTGGTGAACATGAACCAGCATAATTATACAGGGCTTTCTTAAGGTAGGCTAGCGATTAGTGAACCATTGGACTTATTACTTTTCCGACAAAATTTGCCATAAAAGTATCTGAAGTTCATGTTATTTTGCATCACATCTACTCACGATTCCCAGTGTCTTTGGGTTAGGAGCCACATAATTCTTGAAGAGACACTTCCACAGAGACTTCAGGAACATCAGGAGGTTTGGCATCAGTAGGATACACATCAACAGCAGCGTGTATAACTGCTGTTCCACTTCGCTCCTCAAAGACTTTGGACTGGACAAAGTGATCAGGACCAGCAGAGATCCCTGCAATACAGATGAACAGCATTGACATTAATGCACTGGACACACTACTACACACAGAGTCATCTATGGGTGAGCCTGACGCATGTCAGTATGACAGTTCGAATCATTCCTTCCATGTTGTGTGATCATGAAAATCTCAGCAACTGCAATAAGAAACTAATTATAGTTTGTTTTTTTTGGTCAAACTTTAAATTGGGTGGCCTTAATGTACTAACATTAAATATCTGCAAGACTATGTATTTATTGCTGGTTAGGTTTAGGATTTAGGGTTAGGATTATTGGGGTTAGGGTTAGGTTTTGGGGTAAAGTTAACAGTGTAACTACTAACTGGTAAATAAATGCAAGTATTTTAAATGTAATTACAATGCACCACATGTGTGCACACAATAAGTAAATTGTATCAAATGGTTAAGTAGTTAAGACCACCTAATATAAAGTGTGAACTGTTTTCCCCCTTAAAAATAGTCATTTTAAAATGTGTACACATTGTTTGAGATCTGCTTTCCCTTCATCGCCCATGTACTGTTAGAATTTTCTTTTTATTGTCTTTCCTGGTCATTGATCTTTTAACAATGTTTTACAACAACATTCATGTTCGTGTCAGCGTGATTCCCGGTGAATGTACACGTCACCATGGAGATGTCGATCACACGCTAAGTAAACAGGGATGGGTGGGGCTGCTGTTATCCTCTATAAATATTTATGGCCATGTAATAATCATGATTCACCTTACTCACGACACCGCTGACCAGCACCAGCAGGCCCACAATAACAGCCACCAGGCTCTGCAGAATTCGGAAGCATGTTCTTTTCTTCTCTTTCTCAGCTCCGATGGGTTCAGCTGGAAGGGATCCCAGGTGTCTCTGTACAGACGTTCAACATAAAAGGCAAAAATCAGACAGAGGAACTTGTGAGAGGATGGCAACAGTGCAAAGACAATACATTACTTCAGTTCAGTCACCTGAAACCTGCTCTATATGGGAGTAAAATTGGTTTTTCCCCAACATTCGAAAAAATGTGCAAAAATTTTACCTTTAACAGTGTACAACAGCCTCTTTGTACCTTACTTTCCCCTAAAAGGTATTGCTACTCTAAGGTACTAATATGAACCTTTTAGGGGTAAATAAGGTACACAATGACAAATAAAACAAAAATAATACATTATTAAATATGAGACAAGACACTTGAATAACATATGACTGCACAGCTCCCATAGCCCATCATTATTATTATAGTTGTCATAGATCTTCCAATAGATGTATGACATTTAACACGTTTGATTGGTAAAATTTTGTAAAACATTTCGTATCCTTAATTTTTTTAATATGTAGTAACCATTATTTGCATTGAGGCTCCTGAAGCTGTGCTATATATTGTAAATACGGTCACTCCACAGCATTTTGTGCCTAACAACATATATTCAGTATGACACACCTCTCATATCATATTGCTTACAGCCAAATAAAACTAACTTTTTGCAACACACCAGCCAATGGCTGGTGACTTCAGAAAATTTACTGGCCATAAATATTTTTTATCAGCCATAGAAAAAAGATGAATCCTTATTAAAGATACACAAGTTTTTCAGTCAGGGAGTGACTTTTCTTTGTCTTTTGTTGTTTGATTAACATTAACACATAACACATTAACAAACACAGACGGCAGCAGGTTTATTAGGCTGCTGTCACTTTAAGAGCTAATGAACAGATTTAATATACACATGCATTTTATTATCAACTGGTTACATTTAGTTAAGACATAACCAACTATGTTTACAAGGAGACTTGATTGCATTTTGACATAATTTTGTTTGAATATATCTGTTCAAGCTAAAGAAGACGTAAAAGAGAACTTAATTCAATATTCTCACGCTGTCTGAGACACGGATGTTTGAACTTCCCACACGGCCGAGCGAGTAACAAATTGAGTTCCCTTTCACGTCTTCTTGAGCTTGAATATTTTAATTAGCAAGGCTTAATCGTGACGATGCAGCGCTGCCTCATCAACTGGCCCGAGTGTCGTTCACGTTTGTTCACGTTCATGTTCTCACAACATTGCATTTGTTAGAATTCATAAAAATTTTTACCAGCCAACTGCTTATTGACACCACTTCATACACTCGCCAACACAGATTTTTACTTGCATTTGGTGCTTGGCAATGTTCATTTTAGGCCCTGTTTACAGTACTCGTTTATCTAGTGTGACACTGTCTTATTTCTATATTTATATATATATATATATATATATATATAATATATGTCTGTCTTATTACAATATCAGTATACTGTAAGGTTTAAACATAGCAGAAAAAAATCCACCTAAACCAAACCACATAAAGGTGAAGGAAATGTTATTAATGTCATATTACATCATTATTATTACATAGTAGTATATATTCAAGCTAATAAATTTACAAATATATATATATATATATAAACTTTAATATGGTTCATTTTGAAGCATCTTTCTCAATACTGTGTTGCTAAAGCCTTTTGTGGTTGTGTATGTATAATTGAAGTATTTTTTAATATTATTCCAATCAGTTAATAAAAATAATAAACATTATACTTCTGTTGTTGTGTGAATGTGAATGTGGTGCTGTGTTGAGTTTCTAATTCAAATCTCCATTACAATGCTTTTTATTTATGAAGAATTCAACTTATTTTACCTGAAGAATTAAATGTGAGCATTTGAGCTGTGATTTTAAACTCAGGATTGATTGATTGATTGATTGATTGTATTGGTGATGGCGAGTCTTTTACCTGTGACGACCTTCTCTCTTTTGTCTCCTCTGCTTCAGTTCCTCCATATCCGAACGCGGTCTCGCTCACTCCATTAACCAGAGCGGAGTTATGTGGAGGTTAACAGACTGACAGATGACTTAAATCTCACCTTGAGTAATGAGTGCAATCTCAACCAGCGCGGTTATAAAAGAGTCCAAAGATCTGCGAGATTCATCTCGACTCTACATCCTTATTACATCCCTGATCGGAAAACATATTTATGACTTGGACCAAAGTTCAGTCATACACTTAACATGATCATGATATCCCATGTGACTCTTAATGCTTTGAAAAATGTATAAATATTTCATGTGTCTTTTGAAATGCTCATTATTTACAATACTGCATTAATCATAGAAACAGGAGCTACTCATAGTATCATGGTGGAGATTTTCCATTGGCTTCTATTGTTTTTATTCTGATCTAATAAACCCAACACTCCCACTATATTTTTGGCATTTTCTTTAAGACACGACTTGTTTTCAGACAATTGTGGGTCTTACTCTCCTCATAGACCTTTAGTCAAACCTGACCTGTACACACACAAACATCTGAAATTTAATATGGAAAATACCCCACGTAATGAATTAATGAATAAATACACAAAAAGAAGATGCTATCTTGAGTTTATTTAATGATATATTCATACTGGGTCGAGTTCAAGGGTGAAGATGAGTTTTATAACTAAAAAAAATGACGCACAACACTTTATTACTCAGCGAATACTGCAGGGAATAGAAAAGATAAACAAACACCTGTGTATTGAGATCGGTTATATAATCATGAGAATATCTCAGCTTTTTATAAAACTCTTTCTCTTGTGTGACACTAACATTCAAACACGAGCTTCATTATTAGTCCCGATGGAGCAGATAACAGTGTTGGGATCAGGAATGCTGGGGTTGATCACGGATGAAGCATGAATCAACTGTTTTAGCAGAGTCAGTGTATTGCAAGTTTGTGACTCTCCACCCTGAAAATGAAGGTTGAACTTCCTTGATGTTCGTGTTCATGGCTCCAGGAATCCAGAAGTTCCTCTAGAAAATGTAAACAGAATCTACAGTGACCGGGTGTCACGTTGGTTTTGGGTTTCATAGTCATGTTCAAGTCAAGTCTTTGGTTCCTTTGTATTTTGTATTTTCAGTTCAATAAACTGTGTTCAGCTGCAACTCGCCTCAGTGGACTATTACTTACACCGGGAAGTTCACAACAAAATAATAGTAAAAATAGCTGCTATTATTATGATAAAACTACACACATTCTTCAGACATTCTACTAAGTTAGAGAAGTATTTCCCAACCGGGTGCCGTGTACAAAATACGTAAATACAAAAAATGTGTAAATAATATTCTGATGTCTCCAATAAGAACAAATGACACACACAAATTCATATTAAAAATGCAAATCACAAGAAAGGTTGGTCTGAATTTTGACATGGGTTTGCCATAATTTTCATTCCTGTGCTCAAATCTAAAGCGCGCACACATAAAGCCGCCTCTCAAACAGCTCGCCAGTGCCAAATTGATTTCTTTTTTGTGGCTTGTTATAATAGTCATATATGCACAAAAATATTGTCACAATGTCCGCCTTGCCAAGTGTTCACATAAACACAATCGATTATGTCCTAAGTGAACGTAAACAGTTATAAAACGCAGTGCTCTTAAAGTGACAGCAGCCTAATAAACCTGTCTGTGTTTTTAATGTTAATCAAACAACAAAAGACAAAGAGAAAATCCCTCATTGCACTTGACTGAATGACTTTTGTAACTTCTCTATTTCTCTATTTTTTTTTTACAATGAAGATTATTCAAGGTTATTTTACATTTAATTACATTATTCAGGTTCTGTAGTATTTCTTATCTGAATAGCCCTACTACTGTTAAACCTACCTGAAAAACTTAAAGCAATTTATTTCATATTTTCAAGGTATTGTATTGAAGTTATAAATTCCAGTATTGTGACAACACTAGGGTGGGGTGCCAAAATAATTGAACATTTTCAAAGGGTGCCGTGACTGAAAAAAAGGTTGGGAAACACTGAGTATTAGTAGACTGTTCGGGTAAGTAGAATAAGTTAAAATGATGTAATGTTATTTAGTCAGGAGAATATCTGTTGGGAGAATCAAAATAAAGTGTCAGCATAAGTTAGTATGTAGAATTAGGGTTATTGATCGAGCTGCTTGATTGAAACATTCTTACAAAATTAAAACAAAAGTCAAACCTCCGGTTTCACAAACAAGGCTTAAGCTAAAATGCATGTTTGAACTGTTTCAACTGAAAGAAACTTGCTCTGAGATATCTCAAAATATGTCAGTGCAATTGTTTTGTCTCAAGATGCACATCACTAATATTTTTTGCTAAGACACGTTTATAAAAGTTGCTTAAATGGCCTTAGGCTAAGCTCTGTCTGTGAAACCAGGCCAAAGAGTAACAGTTTCAACTTGTCCATTTAACGAGAAATCAAAATGTGAAGTGAACCGCATCAGATCATTATTTTAAGTGTCCATGACCGCTTTCTACAGTATTCTGATCACATTTCCAAAGAAATGTTTCCTGTTCCAATCCTAACAACTTCTGAGTATAATAATCATTTACAGGTGTAATTGTTGATTGGGAAACACCTTAAATTCAGCCATAATTAGGAAGATATTTACCACAAGGAAAAATTGGGTAAAAACGACAAATCATCAAAAAGACAAAATTCCTATCAGAAGGATGAAGTAGAAATGTTCACATTATTAAATTATGACCATTTTGACAGTTGAGTGGTTTAGTTTATAGTCAGCAGGAGAAAAAAGTCAAAACACCAGTGAAGAATTATGTGTGGAACATTTTCCAGAAGTGAATCCTGCTGGATTCTTCAGAAGAAAATGATTTTACAATCATCATGAAATCATGAAAAACATCACTTCCCTAATGGTTATGCTCACTGTGTAGCTTTATCCGTGTTTATGAACTTATAAACTCATGCATCGACTCCTAAACTCATACTGACTGGACTATAAGGCCAATAAAACATCACGTTTCCATGGACTGAGACTCCTGGATTTTGCACTCTGTTGAGGAACTCTTTCTGTTTCTAAGCTCCAAGCCGAGTTTCTTAAAGCTTTACTCAAAGTTTAGTCAGAAACGTACTTATTTCCTGCACATTGTGATTGACAGGTGTTGTTGTTTAGTTTTGGGCCTGACATGAAGACTATATCAGGACGAGCAGCACAACACACACCTGCGCCTCACACTGAGACTCACACACATCTCACTCCAGCAGTGGCAGATTTTCTGTACGCATCGAAGTTTTCAGATTTATAAACCACACATACAGCAGAACCCGTGAGACATTCCCTTCATCAATCCAGCAGAAGAGTGATCGTATCCTCCTGAAATAACCATATATGGAGCTTCAGCGACTAGCTTTAACTATGCATAACCTCATTTGCATATAATTCTATTATGCATATTCCCATCCATGTGACACAACGGTATAAAGCACTAGGAAATAATAAGAGGTAATAAAATCTGTGGAGATTACACCGCTAAAATCATTTCCCTGTTCAATACCCTTGCCTTGTTTTAGAATAAAATATCTAAACATCTGTAAAACAAAGTTTAACATCAGACGTGTGTGTGTGTGTGTGTGGTGTGTGTGTGTGTGTGTGTGTGAGTTTCCCATGCTACATTAAGATGTATCCTATCATGCCATGGGAAAACTGCTCCAAAAACAGGCACCCATTTTTATTTGTCATTGCTTATTAAATGCTGGTAAGTAAGATAAATCACCTACACACATTCCTACACCTACACATGCATATTTTGTGTGTATACAGCATCTAAAACAAATCATGCTGTCATTCAGCCAATGTTTATTTGAGAACTGAGAGTTATTGATTTGTTACCTAGAGGCCAGATCATCTTTATCAGATAATCCATGAATAAGATAGTGAGCGCCAGCCACACTCCAGGAACCTGAGATGGACAAAGTCCAACACACAGACAGAGGTCAGCAAGAGGTCCAAACAAGCAAGCAAACAAACAAGCAAACAAACAAACAAACAAACAAACAAACAAAAACACAAGACTATGAGGGCAAAGAAGGGTTAAAAAGTTTCCAAAAGCCATAACAGTAACAATAGCCTTGACCAGCAGGGCTTACATCACTGACATAAAGCTGCTCAGAAACACAAGAAACACAAAGAAACACAGAGGACACCAAAAATAAACCACCAACAGAGAGGCACAAAAAATAAATAAATATATAAATAAATAAATAAACAGTCGACTGAGGGCCTCTGGTGGCCGACAGGTGAACAGCACCAGCAGGGCGCTGACAACAGCCAGCTGACAGGGAACGTTCTGCCAAGGTTCTCTCAAGGTTATGAAGAAATGTTCTTCCAGTGACGTTGACAGAATGTTCGTTCAGTGTTATCTGGTCTTTAATAATGTTCTCAAAACGTTAGCACAAAAACATTATTTATACATCATTCATGGAATGTTTTTTCTGAAACATTTAGTTTGAACATTTGTTAAATGTTTTTTAAATGTTGCTACTTGTTTCAGGAGAACATTCTAAAGTAACGTTCCCTAAATGTTTGAAGAATGATACAAAGGAATGTTCCCTCATCATTCGTATAACGATATAAGGTTTGGAAAAAAAAGTCAAATAAACCCATTTAACCGAATGAAATAAATAATATTAAAAAGGTCTTGCTGGGCCTATGCAGTTTTTGGTCATTTTGGTCATTTTTGCTTCTGTATTTGGTCAGTGTGAAGAAAAATCAATGGGGGCTCGTATGTGCCGTGAAATAATCATATGATCAATCAATCAACTGAGCAATCATTTATTAACAGGTGGACAAATAGATTTAAAAAATAATTAATAAATGCACAGTTAAATGACCCAATTTCTGAATCACTGTCACATTTAGGCTGTCTTCTGGGACTTTTAGTTTGTATTTTGTTCCCATTGTTGTTTTCACTTCCTGTGTTTGTTTCCTTGGTTACCTGTTAGTCTAGTTTTGTTTGCTTGCTATCTTGTGTCTATTTATATAATCTGCGATTTCTGTAGTTCCTTGTCGGTTATTGTCTTGGCATGTTCTGCTGCTGTTTGGTTTCGTTTCCTCCTATTGGATTACTTGTTTATTACTCACTTACTAGGGAAGATAGCTTGCATTTAATGATGCAGATCTTATGTAAACATAAGATGGCTGTGACAAAATTACAAACCAGATTTACACTGAAGAACTGGAGGCAAAGGCTGAAGGTTGAAATATTACCTGAGCTGCAGAAAAGACTCAAATATTAGTATTTGTTTTCTAACACTGAAAATGTTCCAAATACAGGAAAAATACCAGTGTGATATTATAATATTCAGTGTTGGGAAATGTGCATGTCTATGTGTTTGTTTGCATATAACCACTGGATGAGACTTCCATATCTGTTAATCATTATTAAAGTTACACAGTCAAAAGCAATGAGTGATTGTTCTTTGTCTTTTGATTAACACTAAGAACACAGACATCAGCAGGGTTATTAGGCTGCTGTCACTTTAAGAGCTGACGCACGGATTCAATATACTGATACACATGCTATGTTACTGAACTATGTTTACAAGGATACTTGCAAAGAACGGCATTTTGACATAATTTTGTTTGAATACATCCACTGAAGCGCAACAAGATGTGAAAGAGAGCTCGATTCAGTATCTCGTACTGTCTGAGACGCGGATTTCTGTGTGTTTCTGATGTTTGCGCACAGAAAACTTAAGTAATTAAAACTAAATTAGCAAGGGTTAAACTTTCGTGGCGATGCAGCGCCCCGCCCCCGAAACACACAACAAAGGGGGCGGGGCCATGTTGGGCTGCTTTAGAGAAGAGGAAGAGTTGTTGTAGTAGAGTGTTGTTGTCATGCCGTCATTTTACGCCGGACTGCTTCACAAACGAGGGTCAATTCAACACAAAAGATGAACATGACGGCACATGCTAGTGGATGAGTTGAATCAACTCCACAGCAACTACATCAATTTATCCACTAACCATTCAGAAACGTCTAAAAGTTGTAACTTCTTCCTGAGTCTCTCCATCAGTGTCGACTCCGGTTTGAACAATGTAAGGCTGAACACTTTCGTCATTTTGGCTGCGTGAGATTCTCCAGCTTTGTTGTTGTTGAGCTGTTAAAGCTCCGCCCTCTTCTGGAAAGGGGGCGGGAGCAGCAGCTCATTTGCATTTAAAGGGACACACACAAAAACTGCGTGTTTTTGCTCACACCCAAATAGGGGCAAATTTGACAAGCTATAATAAATGATCTGTGGGGGATTTTGAGCTGAAACTTGTAAAAGGGGCATTATAGGTTCCCTTTTTATTTTCAGGCTCTGGTTGTGCATGAATACCCCAGTAGATCAACAGTTTCTGATATACTCAAACCAGCCATGACACGTTCAAAGTCACTTAAATCAGCTTGCTTCCTCATTCTGATGCTCAGTTTGAACTTCAGCAGATCATCTTCACCATGTCAACTTGCCTCAGTGCACTGAGTTGCTGCCATGTGATTGGCTGATGAGATATTTGAAGAGCAGTTGAACAGGTGTACCTGATAAAGTGGCCGGTCAGTGTATATATATGTCATCAGCTGTGATCATTGACCTGTATTATCAATCAGAGCTGGTCCTGATTCACAATTTACTTTTTATCTCCTACCAAACTACAGCCTACTGGTTGAGAAAATGGCTGTTTGTTTGTTTCCTGGAAGTTTGAATTCTAGCAAAATATTTGCAAATGAATAGAACGAGACCAATACTTGTTTCATCGGAAAATACCTGAGATGCATGAAGTTCACAGGAAATAAGGCGAAGCAGAGAATGACTCATCAACATAGCTGAGACTGATAACAATCTAACGTGCGACTCTCATGGCACAAATATGCCACAATAACAATCATACATCTCAGAGTATTGAGCTGCACAGAGATTTGGATATTTTATCAGCTGAGAGATGCTTCAGTTTCTTCTGCAGTGTTTTTCTTCATTTGTCATCCCTGCAGTAATAACTATCTTTCACTAATAAAATGCATTTGCAGGTTTCAGTGGAGTAACTCACATCAGAAGCGTCAGATTGACGAGGCGTGACTGTGTTCGGCCCTCATTACCACAGAAATCATCCTGCGGTTTGAAGGAAACCCTCCAAACCTGTTGGTGCAGGTACGAGGAGGCTGGGATTTCACTCTTGACTGAATGAGGTGTGATGTTTCCTCCTGCGTGTCACTGCTTTCTGTGATGTGTTTCAGTACCGCTGTGTGTTTGTGTCTGAAGGAAGCTCATGTCTGTATGAAGGCGATGGTGCGGCTGCATTGAGGACACATCTGGAGTGAATCACCCTGAGCACCAGCTGAAACCTGTCCATCAGACTCCAGAGAGATGCATCAGGGACGCCTGCGCTTACGGCCCTGGCTGGAGGAACAGATCGATTCGGGCAGATATCCTGGAGTCATGTGGCTGGACGAGGTGAGATCTGCTGCTTTAAACTCATGTTGTTTGATTCATTGATCACTTTCCTACATCTAGATTTCCATCTTACCCTGATATTTGAGCCAAATCACATCCTGCAGAATTAACTCAAATTTCTACAGATGTAGAAGAAAAGGCTCAAAGTTCTATAAAATTGCATCAAGAACCCTAAGATTCTATAACCTTATTTCTAAGAGTGTAGATATCTCAGTTTCTGTGCTCTCTTTACACTGCATTAAACTGTAGTCGGCCAGAGTTTTCCAGATTCCCTGGAAACATGCGGCCCGGCACGGCTGGAATATCGAGAAGGACGCGACTCTGTTCCGAAACTGGGCGATCCACACAGGTAAAGTGACCGACGTCTCTGATTAAAACACATAAAAACTAATGTCTGCGACTCTATAGCTTGATTAAGACAAATATGCTTCATATCATGTTTCCAACCTGATATCTGTGAAAATCTCAAAAGATTAATCCAAAGATTTTCTGATTCAAATATTCTTATTTTGGCTGACTTGTGATAATCATATACACTCTTAAATATATATTTTATTGGCATTGATGGTTCCATGAAGAACCTTTAACATTCAGAAGATGGTTTTCACAGTGATGCCATGGAAGAGCATCTTTGGTTCCTCAAAGAACATTTCAGAGATCAATCAGTTCCTTATAAATACTTAAGAACTTAGAACTTAACCTGTTGTCTAATGGAAAGGAAACATGGATGTTCAAGATTCTTCATGGAACCGTTGATGCGAAGAAAGAACCTTATTTTTAAAAGTGTATAGTAAAAAGGTGAGGTAACACTTAATTTTGATAGTCCACTTTAGACATTCTGCTAAGTAACTCTGCAACTACATGTCAACTATCAGTCATTAGAGTATTAGTAGACTTAATATCTGCAAACACTTTATTTTGATGGTCCATTCAACTTTCTACAAGTAACTTTACAAGTACATGTGAACTTATTAACTAACCTAAAAGTCTAGCCTACTAATACTCTAATGAGAGTTAGATGACATGTAGTTGCAAAGTTACTTATAGTTAGTATAATGTCTAAAGTGGACTATCGAAATAAAGTGTAACCAAAGGTTCTTTAGATGATTAAAATGTTCTTCACACTAAGTAAAACATGATTAAGAGTGTAATTCCAAATTGCCAAGAATTGATCAGAATAATAATTAAACATTTTGATGAATAATAATGCTTGAGGTTAATACTTGAGGTTTGCTATACATGCATAGTAGCATATGCATTCTACATTAATTACCAAATGACACCATCTGCATTAAAATCGTCCAAGTTTTCTCTGAGTGAATGCAGATTCGCTGTAGGGTCAGTCTTCACTTGATGTTTCGAGTCTGCTGGAAACTCATCCACAAAATCTGATTCCATACACGATGGCCCCAGAAAAGTATTTGGACACAAAAGTGGCACTTAAAAGTGTTTTTTCATTAGATATAAAATATCAAACCAAGTGACACCAGAGCTTTTCCCAGAATGAACTCGATGTGAAGAGAATCATAACAACTATCAACATGTGCCACAAAATTTGACAGCCTTTTTGCCTTCTTTTATTGACTAATATATCTATTGCTTGATATTTTGAAAAGCTAAAACACTTTATGATGTGAAATATGACTGAAAAATGTGCTGTATTTAAAATGAATGTGACTTGTTTTGATATATAACGCAACAATATTTTTACATTTTTAATTGCGATATATGTCTGAATAGTTTTTGTGCACCCCATCTGCAACAACTGTATGCATTTTTACCAAACACTTATCCACTTGGCCACTGAATTGTATGGAAAACTAGCACTGTAGAATAATTATGCAAACAAACTCTGCTTTCATGGATTTTAGGGAGATACAAACCTGGCATAGACAAACCTGATCCCAAGACATGGAAAGCAAACTTCCGATGCGCACTCAATTCCCTGACGGACGTCAAAGAGCTTCAAGACAAAAGCATCAAGAAAGGCCACAACGCTTTCAGAGTTTATATTCTCCTTCCACACAGCAAAACAATAAAGAGGCGCAAAGGTATTTGCACATATAAACTTTTTGGAAAATCATTTAATATTTATAGTTTTCACAAACATATACTCTGTGTTTCAAATTATTATGTAAGTGACATATCAGTAGGATTTTAGTTTTTCAAAGAAAATGTTTGTTTGTTTTATTTTAGGTAACTGGTATCAGTCTCAGACAGGTTTGTTAAATGTTTTGCCAGCTCTTCTTAGGTAAATACAAATCTGCCAGCTTGCATGGAGAGACTCTAGAGACACCAGCGGCTTCAAATTCCTGTTTGCTGCATACCGTGGCTTTTTATACATTCCCTTTTAATACAATTCATTTAACTTCCCTAAATAAGCTTAATCTGACGGGCTTCTTCAGTGCTCTAAATCACTCACAGATCTTTTGACAGTTCAACAATCTCAATATTAGCTGATTTTGCCTTTTGCATATAACATTGCACCATTTCATGATTTTTATCTTCAGAGAGATCTTTCTTCCCCCCATATTTCATCAGAACTGTGACTTGCTTAATAATGTGGAACAACCTCTTTAAGTATGTTTTCCATTTACCTAAGAAGAGCTGGCAAACTACTCAGCAAACCTGCCTGAGATTGAGTTATCTGAGAAGATATGAGAAATAAAACAAACACTTTCTTTGAAAAACTAAAATCTGAATGTTCACTGTACTGAAATCCTACTGATACGTCACTTGCATAATAATTCAGCGAGGTGACAGATAAAGTGCATCTGTGTACGTATTTACATTTATTCATTTAGCGGACACTTTTATCCAAATACTGTGGAAGCTGCTTTCTGCCACAGAATAAAAAACAACAACTTTTTCCTCACACTTGTGAGTTTAGTTGGAATTGCAAGAAAACGGTCTGAATTGCGAGATATAAACTGATGCAAAAATTGAGATCCAGGCAGTCCAGCAGTGATTATGTCAGAGATCAAATTAAGGAATAATTAGTTTATTACGTAAAAATTATAGCACAACAAACTAATCAATTAAATAATAGTTTATAATAAAATCCAGAGTATTGTATCTAACAGATGAAGATCAGAATATAGAGAAAGAAGGAACAAAATTAAGATATTTGCAGAATAAAATGAAAGGTAGAAGAGAAGATGCAGAAGAAATGTGAGAAGCAAAAAGAGCAAAGAAAGTTAAACTATCAAAGACCCAGTCCGTTTTATACCATAAGCATAAGAAAACTTACATCCCACTCAAACTCATGTTTTGGTCTAATAAGAAAAGGTCAAACAGATTGATCCATTATGTCATAGCTGGTGTAAGGCTAGGTCAGAGTGACTGGACAAATGTCAAAGATAGATGAAAGAGATACAGAAGGTGTTGTTTTGACACCTTTAAGAGAATATTGCAGATCTTGCATTATCTCATGTCTGCAGAAATGGAAACACATATTTTCATACAAAGGTTCATCAAGTTCAAATGAGCAACTAATTCTGAAAACATCATCACTTCTGCAGTACTTGGCAGGCGTTCAATATCTAACTACAAACATTTCAACTTAACCTGTCAGACTGGAACACTTTGAAGAACTACTGAATATAGCACACACATACTCTTAAGATACAGAAGAATAACCATAAACGAGTACAATAAAGAGTAAATACTTGAAAATATGATGAGGATTAATATATGGAGTAGGAGTACATAAATATATAAAATCAAAAGTAACATTGATAAATCATAAGCCATAACTGATTAATATGAAATATGAATAAAATGCATGAATATGAATATTGACCATTTTGGATCCACCAGAAATTTATAATTGAAAGAAAGTAAGAATTGCGAGATATAAACTTTTAATTGTGGGAAAAAAGTCAGAATTATGTGATATAAACTTGAAACTGCAAGAAAAAAGTCAGAATTGCTATAAACTTGTAATTGCGAGAAAAGAGTCAGAATTGTGAGATATGAACTTGTAATTGCGAGATGTCACAATTACCTTTATATTTTTTATTCACTGGTGGAAACAAGTTTCCATACAAAGCGACTTGGTAAATGTATTGTTGGCTATATTTGACAAAGTGCTTTTCTAACAATACTTTTTTGCATGAACTGTGTTCCTAAATGTGATTTTAGGTCAGTATTCTAATGCAGAAATAAGACTCATGTGACGTGTTTCTCTTCAGCTTTACGGTGTTTGGAGACCGACAGTAAAGCAGCGTCACCTCCACCTCCAACACAAAGGAACATCCCGCTGGAGAGATTTACAGGTACTTACCAATGACAGATGGCAACCTGAAACACCAGCTTCCATCCACAAATATCTGAACATGCCATATCTTTCCCGTGTGGCTACAGAGGCCTTCTGGAAGTTCACAGACGATCGAGGCGGTTCCACGACTGAAGCGCTGAGAAAAGATGATCTTCCCAAGTGTGTTGAGGAGGAGAGACCGGCCATCTACTGCTCACAGGGTACGGTCCTGTCCTGTACTAGTCTGTGGACAAGAGTTAAGATTAACTAAGGTTTAAAATGACTAATTACCCCTGCAGGACTGCAGCTGAATAAAACGGATGAGCACGAGCAAACAGAAGCAGTGCTGAAGGTAAGATCTCTGATGGACGTGACAAACCACATGCTGTGTTTTTTATTTTGCTATTGGAGCAAATGGAAAAGCAAAAATGATGGGCCTCGTTTATAAAACGTGTGTATGCACGGATTGATCTTAGAGTGTGCTAATGCTAAAATCCACGCCAGCGTTCATATTCATAAAAACTTTCTTTGACTTGGAGAAGCAGACGTACACACTTTCCCTTGAGGCAGGGAATGGGAGAACTGCAGGTATTTGGAAATCTAAGCAATTTTTGCTGCTCTGTTCTCAAGTAAAGGGTTTGGGCGTTGACTGATGATCTTTTATATGTTAATGATATTAATTAGGTGGCGTTTAGAGGGTGGAGCTCTGAAACCATTCAGCTGCGTACAATTTCAAGATCATTTGTGATTTATGAATTTCACATCTGGAAGGGAAGCGTACACTTTACATACGTTCTCTGAATCACACGTACGCACATTTGAGAAATTATCGTAAGATCAAATGTAGTTGGGTAAACGCTATAGAAGTTCACCCAACTATGACGACTTTCAAAGGCTACACTCTAAAAAATTCTGGGTTAAAACAACCCAAGTTGGGTGCAATGGACAAACCCACAATTGGGTTGTTTTAACCCAGTGGTTGGGTTAAATGTTTGCCCAACCTGCTGGGTAGTTTATTTAACTCAACTATTGTTTAAAAATTACTGTATTGCTTAATTAAAATTAACCCAAAGTATGTTGGAAATGAACATTTATTAATGTTCAATGAATAATATTAAACATAAACATTTATTAAATTGCTTATTAATAAATTTATATTAATAAACTATTAAAGCTTATTAATAAACATTCACCTTTTGTCTATTATTGTTGCCTCTAATTGCATCTGGTTTTTAATTTCCCAACTATTTTGGGTTCATTTTAAGCTAGCCATATAGCAATTTTAAACAATAGTTGAGTTTAAATAAAACTACCCAGCAGGTTGGGCAAACATTTACCCAACCGCTGGGTTAAAAACACCCAATCGCTGGGTTTGTCCATTTTCAACCCAACTTGGGTTGTTTTTAACCCAGCATTTTTTAGAGTGTATATTCATTGGAAACTCAGGAGTAATCAGATTTAAAATATATATCATAACAACAGTATGGATTTAACATCAGATTTTGGTCGAACAAAAGGGACCTCAGGACGTCAAAGATTAAGGATCTCTTGATCAAAGCTGGAACATCCGTATCTTCAGAAGCCTTGCTTCTGATGAACATGAACAGATTTTACATCTGGATCTTCCACCAACATAAACCAGACTAAAATACCCTAACCTGAGAGCTTTAAAACCTTCAAAATTCAAGCTTTCAAACTACCCCAAACTTTCTGGCTAGACTTTCTTACATTCAGAGAGTTGCAACAGTTACTTACCCTGAAACTTACCTCAGTTTTTTGGTTATCTGTTTACTCTGAGTAAACTTATCTGGGTTAAGTTGCTTAACCTGCTTTCAGGAGTCCCTCCCAGGTCAAGGTTTTCCTGCATCTGTATGTCTATCCACCACTCAAAACACTTTAACAACTACACAAGGCTTTTATGGACCTCGTTTAAACTTCAGTCAATGCTTTATCAAGCCAACATCAGAGTTTGTTTTGAGCTTTTGTGGTGTGTTGACCCTTTACCAAACTTGGTGCTCCTGGTCAAAAATGACCGGCTTTTTAAATTGCTTATCTCATTATGCTATATTATCACCAAATATTGGATATAATCTATTTGTCAGCTTGTTCTCCCTCAATAAGCACAAGTTTTGTGTTTCTTTTTGGAGCAGATTGACTGTAGGCCTCATAAGCTCATTCACCTCAGTGTTTGAGTGATAAAGTTCACTCTACCTTCGCCTCAAAAAAACTGAGAAAATAAGATTTCGGGATGTTTTTATATCCTGTGTCAGTAAAGTCAGTAGGTTTAGTCCAATGTGACATTAAATAGTATTTTCAGGACGGAGCACGACATGAATTCTGAGGAATCAGATGAATGTTGGATTGAAGCTCATGTGCATTTGTTCTGCAGATTGTGGATCACCTGAAGAACTTGGATCACTGGAGTCCGTCATACGAGAGCGACAGAGGCTGGAGACAGAACTCAATGTGGATGGGATGCCTGTGTAAGAAAACATCTTCACATCCTAAACTTAAAAGGATAGTTCACCCAAAAATGAAAATGTGATGTTTATCTGCTTACCCCCAGCGCATCCAAGATGTAGGTGACTTTGATTCTTCAGTAGAACACAAATGATGATTTTTAACTCTGTCAGTCGTATAATGCGTGTCAATGGGAACTTCATCTATAATAGTCAAAAAAACTTGCACAGACAAATCCAAATTAAACCCTGCGGCTCGTGACGACACATTGATGTGCTAAGACACGAAACGATCGGTTTGTGCGAGAAACCGAACCTTATATTTTTTAAACCTAATACCACTATGTCCAACTGCGTTCAGCACTCGATGTGTGAGTCTGAAAACACGTTCTGATGACGGCAGTATGTCTCGCTCTTTGCTTCATTGAGTGCGAGAGATCACTTCTGTTGTCAAGCGCGATCAGACCTCACTAACCGAGTGCTGAATGCAGTTGGACATAGTGGTGTAATAGAGGTAAAAAATGATATAAGTACTGTTCAATTTCTCACATAAACCGATCGTTTCGTGTCTTAGCACATCAATGTGTCGTCACGAGCTGCAGGGTTTAATTTGGATTTGTCTGTGCATGTTTTATTGACTCTTATAGATTGAGTTCCCATTGACACGCATTTACGACTGACAGACGGCAACGGTTGGAGTTAAAAATCATCATTTGTGTTTTACTGAAGAAACAAAGTCACCTGGATGCGCTGGGGGTAAGCAGATAAACATCACATTTTCATTTCTGGGTGAACTATCCCTTTAAATACTGGAGAACACAATCTAAGAAAGCATTTGATCACAAGCTAACGTAAGAGATTTGCCACTGAAATCTGAACGCCTCTGATTTCAGGTGAGACGATGGAGTTTTCAGGTTACTCCTTCCAGACAGACTGTAATATTCACAATACCTCATCAGGCCAATACGACTAGATCAACCCAACCAGCAGGTTCATACTTCATCTGCTTTTTTCAACTGAAGGAAACACACATTAACGGACACGTGTTTCCTGAATGACTCAGAGTCACTGAAAATAGTGACACAAGGGAAGATAATCAGCCATTTTATTTTTGTTTTTCAAGTCTTTAAATAAAGTTAATGCTGTGTGTTAATCTGCGTGTCGTCCTCATTCCCAAATGAACATGAGGACAAAGCTTAAGAACAGCAGGAACGTTGGATTCTGCCCTGCAGCGTTTCTAGTAGCGAATCCTGAAGACCTTGATTAGCTGGTTAAGGTGTGTTTAATTAGGATTGAGCAAAACCTTGTTTCCATTACACCCTTTATTTCCATTTAAGCCAAGTAGAATACGAGCCAGTGAATATTACCACATTATGAGCAAAAAAAACCCACCACACAGTCACGGTGTAGACCACTTTAATACCAGCGGGAATCATGGGAATCATCATATAAATAGCACACTGCAAGTAAAAGCAATCAGTGTATTTCATGGTTTTTAACGCTCCAGTAAAGAGCGAATATGAACTTATCAAATGGTAGTAAAAACACGACAGTCTGACAGACCATCACAGTCCACGATCAGTAATCGAACCCCTGATGGAAGTTTCGTTTCTGAGCGCCTCCTCTTCCTCGATTACCGCCGAAACCGTTGTTGCCTTTGAAGCCAAATGAGCGTCCTCGTCCACCACGGCCGCCGAATCCGCCAGGACCGACGCTCGCCCGCCACCAGTGCCGTCCGCCCGCCGCCGAATCCGCTCGCCATACGCGCTCTGCTCCATCTCTGGGAGCTCTGTAGCGACGGTGAGCTGCCAGCGCCGGCCGTCCTGCCATTGCTCCTGCAGAGACAAAAACAAGCCGAGTCAGCAAACACGAGGAGGACGCGCGTCTGTTGACAAGCCTCCATTAGCGAAACCCGAGAGCAGCGAGTGGCTTGGGAAACGGGAATCAGCTGGACGTTTGTACAGACACGTCCCTCGAGAGTCGCTTTACAAACGACTCCAAACACACAAGCGCATCTTCATACCTGGATCTCTTTCACTTTATCAGCCGGGACGTCGAAACACACACCCTGAGAGAAACAAAAACACAGGACACGTTAGAAACGCCACTGTTCCCATCAAGAAAACAAAGTTCATTTCCACTCAAACTCTTAAAGAGAAGCAGAGCGTTGAGTCGCATTGCTAATTCAGTTGTTTTACAGTCATCCTTCAGTATATCATATATATATTTTTATTTATGGTTTATGAAAATGTAATATATTGACAATAATATAGGGCTGCAACAACTCTGATCATAAAATCATTGACAATGAATTTCATCATCAATTAGATCTGTGCAAGGAGGAAAAAGTACAAAGGTGACTAAAGCACAAGAAAGCTTTGCATTGAATAGTTTTAAAGGTGCTTTGAGAAGCATTTTTGATGGTTATATTGTCTGTAAATGTTTGAAACTCAAATGTTGAGTAATTTCAATTGTACATAACTAAAGTGGAAACTAAACTGATTCATGCAGCAGAGCATTATTTTTTTTCTTATGAGCAACATATTCATTTTGATAAAATTGTTCTTGGATAATCAATGTTCCTTTAATTATGGGCCAGAAAAGGTGTAGCAGCTACTGTACCCGTCAGTGATGATCTTCTGCTCTTTAGCTCATAGAAGCATATGGTAAAAAGTTATTAAATTTGGCACAATGATAGAGAACAGTCTGAACATTAACCACAGCAATTTTGGAGTCTCCAACTCAATCGCTCTAGCGCCACCAGCTGTCCAAAGTTGCACTTGCGTTTACCCTAATAACTTTTGAACCATAAACAAAATTCTTTTATCCTCTGATTCTCCTCTGATACTGTTGCTCCAATTTTCATAAAAATTGAACTAGATCATCTTTAGAACATGCTAACAAAGGGCCCGTTTACACCTGGTCACTTACTTTCTTGGGATATCAATCCGACCAGGTCGGCATTCCGGATATAAATCCGATCGCTTCAACTACTTCAGGAGATGATCTGGGATGCATTCCAGTCAAAACTGAACAGCTCTAAATGCATCTGGTTGTTGAAACCACATATGTAAATTTAACTCCTCCCAAAAATACTAAAAAATAAACGTGTGAGCGTGTTATAGGCTAAATGACATTTTATGGTTAGATATGACACATTGCCGCATTAGAGTAGATGAATATCTAATCAGCAAGACAACGCACAAACTGCCACAAATCAAACTGAAAGTAAGTTGCAGGCGCTCAAAACACAATCATCTTCATTAAAGGTAATGAGACCGAATGATCTATTGCAGTCTTTGATTTTTAAATTAGCTGATGATCAATAAAATGCAGCTCATATTTGTTGCTTTCGGTGACGTGAACTCCATGAATTCTGCATTATTGCGTGGAATTGAAGATTGGATTTATATCCGTTTTGCGGAGACACATTTTGTGGCCAAGTGTAAATGCAATAATTTTTATAAATCAGATCAGAGAAAACGCATGAAGTGACCAGGTGTAAATAGGCCCAAAAAGTTATGGAATTCAACTCCATTCGTCAAACCATTTTAGAATAACGCATAAACGAATTTGCAGAAGAGCACGACAAAATGGACGTGAGGCTATATCTCCGCAACGCTTTAGCATATTCTGACCAAACTTCGTGTGTGTTATGACAACCATAACCTGAGGGTATGTGCACAGTTTCGGCACAGTGCCACCTAGTGGTCAAGCGATATGAAAAATGCATGCAAGTCGAACAATATCCAATTTTTCCCATGTCAGCTATTTTGAATTTTGTCATAAAACGCTATATTTTATGAATGCATTGGCGTATCGTTACGAATCTCGGTACGTGTCTTCGGCACCATGCCATAAAGGTACTCAAAGTTTCAGGCAGCGCCACCTTATGGTCAAATTATAATAAATCTTTTAAAAATGCTAATAGCTTTATTTTTGCCTATTGTAATGAAACTGGGTTCCTTGGATTATGCCGAGAACACTGATAGCAATTTTGCCATAGTCAGTCAAACTTTGAAATTTTCTTTAGAAAACTACTTTTTGAAACTTCTAAGACCATGGCTTCGATTTTCACGAAAACTGAATCAGATCATCCTCAGACCATGCCAACAAAAAGACATGTAATTCAAGTCAATTCGTCAAACTAGTCTCAATTAACTTGCAAACAGATTTGAGCACACCATGGACACGCTTTAGCCTATTACCAAACTTGGTGTGTTTTATGACAACCATGACTTTCGCACAGTGCCACCTAGTGGTCATGAGGCATGAAAAAAGGGTAGTTTTGCTTATAAATTTAAACAGTTTGACCAAAACTCACGAGACTAGTCTCTTTAGGTTTGGGGCAGCATCCCTATTGTAATGAAACCGGTCTTAACAGATTCCTTTGGGTCATGCTGAGAAACCGCAGGAACTTTGAGGTGGTACTGTGTGTTTTGATCACAGGAACCAGGGTCTAAATGAAGTTCCAGGTGAAAAATTCCCCCTCAGAAAGTACCTGATCGCTAGGTAGCAAAGTTCAGGAACTTTCGGGGGTGGGACTTGGGTGCTGAACTGCTGATTGGTTGACTCCATGCAGCATTTTATTTCAACAATCGTTTTTTTAAAGTCTGTTGCGGTGTGTGCAGTAAGAGTTGTTCAAATCAACAACGGACTTTAAAAATACGACCGATGGACCAACAATGAGGTTCAGGCTTTGTTAAGTTATATGCGGAGGACGAACTGGAAAATGGTGCGCAATGGTCCTACGTCACCGGACTATCTTCACGGTACTATAGACCACATGGAAACGCAGACAGCAATAGGTCTGGGGGAAAAAAATTTCCTGGGATAAATTGTTCCGGTTAATTTGGGTGAAAACGTGGCTATAGATACCAATTTTTACTTCAACCCAACTTGTCCACCATTTTGATTTTCTTTAAAAACCTACTTTTTCAAACTCCTCTTAGACTGTTTGTATGAATTTCACCAAATTAGAGTCAGATCATCTTCAGCCCACGCCGGCAAAAAGTTATGGAATGTGTGTCAACAGATGAAACTGTTTTCGTATGCCACATCAACAAATTTGATGGCATAATGCCAAACTACATCTGAGGAGCGCTGTAAAGAAATGCAGTCCTGCCATCCTCAAATGAAGGCTTGGTTTAAAGCATGAAAAGAGTGAGTGAAGCACCTTCTTGCCCTTGAGGAAGGTCATTCGTTTGATGTGTTCATCGATCTCCTCTCCGAGCTGCTCCTTCAGTCCGCGCCAGGCGAAACCGATGTTGTGCATTTCTTGAGAGCAGCTCAGTATCATGGTGGTGAATCCCTGAGAGAACATGACAAGAGTTCACAAAACCACTCATAAATATCTGTGTGCTTTCACACATTCCCATCATACTGACTTCCACTCAAGGCCTGGACTACTAACTGTAAAAAAAGAGTTGTGTATTAAAATAAAATGTTTCAAGTGTTTTTCCATGTTTGCAGATACTGTTCATATAAATCTGTGCAACTGACTGAACTAACTGCAATACTTACTGATATTTATTTACTTAATCTAATATTTCTAAAGCATTTAGTATTTACTGTGTTGTACATACTCTGCCGGTCAAAAGTTTGGAATAATTCAGATTTTTTAATGTTTTTGAAAGAAGTCAAGCCTGCATTTATTTGATTAAAAATACTGTGAACAGTAATGTTGTAATATCACAGTTTCCAGAAAATCTCAAGCAGCACAACTGATTTCAACATTGATAATAATCTGAAATGTTTCTTGAGCATCAAATCATCATATCAGAATGATTTCTGAAGGATCATGTGACACTGAAGACTGGAGTAATGATGCTGAAAATTCAGCTTTGATCACAGGAATAAATTACACTTTACTATATATTCACATAGAAAACAGCTGATTTACATTAGAATAATATTTCACTGTTTTACTGTATTTTTAATCAAATAAAAGCAGCTTTGCTGAGCAGAAGAGACTCTTTCAACAGCTTTCGACCGGCAGTGTGTGTAAATCCCGTCTCTCGTAAAGCATGATGTGTGTGCTCTAGTGAGAATGAAAGCACTGATTTAGACGTACAGCGTCGGAGCTGATGAGCGACCTCTGCTCGAGGCAGGTGGCTCCTGAGATGTGAGCGAGAGCGGCCGCCAGCGCCTCCACCGCCCCGCGCTGCTCGATCAGCTCATTCGCAGCCTCGCGGAAATACTCCACCGCCGCCGCCGGAACCGAGTCCAGGAACCTGTGACCCATAAACACACATGAGTCTTCACATGACCATCTGCATTTTATAGCAACATCAACTGTTCAAAGCGTCAGAAGACTAATGCACATCATACTTGACGGCGTCTTTACTGGAGGACTGGATGATGTCATTGGCTGTCGGGACCCCGACCCGTTTGAAGGTGATTCCCTGAAGAAGATGAACACAAGTACTGTTAGAGTTACCGGTTAAACTACTATCATTTATTCCACTGACACCATTGGTTAATTTGGATCTTCTTCATATTAAGTGTCTGTAGTAACATTTAATTGAATCATCTGATACAGTGCACTTATTGTGTACATTCATGTGCTTACATTGTAATTCTATTTAAAAAATACCGTTTAAACGTCTAACACTGGTGGTACTTGCTGGTGATTTTTTTACGATTTTTTCGATTAATTAAATTTTTAATGTTTTGCCTCGATTTTATTATTTTTTAAATCGAGAAATTGCGATTTTGAATAAAATGTTAACAAGCGTTACAATTAGACATGTTGACAATACAGCAATGATAACCGTATTAGGAGAATGATCCGACCTCATGATGGCGCCGGCGCGCCTTATTAACCGCTGTCATGTGACGCTCTATGAAGGTAGAACACATCACTGTTCTTAAGCGGCTGTTCATTCAGAAATGCGTTAGTGCGTTATAAAAATGAGACGCAGGCAGTGGAATGAGAAAAAGGCAAAGTTATTAAACGTGAGATGAGCTTTTTTTTAACTTGACCGCCGTGTTTTTAGAATGCCGTGTCATGGGTGAGACGCTGCAAAAGACGCGAGACACAAGTGCAACACCTAAACATGTCCACCAAACATAAAAACAATAGGACACATAGTGCAATGGAATGCGTAAACCTGTTTGATATTCATGTTTGCATGATGGTGACAGGCTGAAAGCTGCTGTTTTCTGTTTTTACAAAGCATTTGCTGTTAATAATAGCCTATTAATGGTGTTATTTATTGCTATTACTTTTTGATTAAGAAATATTTAGCATTTTCTTATTTTATTTCTGAGTATATAGGATGTGTTTAAGATAAATTTGTACAACATTTGTCTTTATATTTCAGGCATATTTTTGCAAAGATATTTAACAAATTGTTAAACCATGTTTATCACTTCATGTGCTGCACTTGGAATGGAACTTTTTTTTAACCAGATTGTTAATAAAGAGAATGTTACTTAAATCAAATTGTAGTTTACTAGTTAAAAAGGTAAAAAAAAAAAAAAAACTAAATAAATAAATAAAAATCGAAATCGTCAATCGTTCTGATAAAATCGAGATTTTATTTTTGCGCCATATCGCCCAGCCCTAATTAGCTGTCATTAATTACTGTAATGACATCTATAATTACACTGATGACACCTTAAACCTCCCCATACCAGCAAACCTGTCCTCACCTCACCTGTATCCACCTCAATATCAGCACAAGTGTTTTACAACACAACACAAGTGCACTGTACAGCAGGAGTGTCCAAACTCGCTCCTGGAGGGCCACTGTCCTGCAGAGTTCAGCTCTAATCCCAGTCAAACACCTGAACCAGCTGATCAAGGTCTTAATAGCCATACTAGAAACTTCCAGGCAGGAGTGTTGAGGCGAGCTGGAGCTAAACTCTGCAGGACAGCAGCCCTCCAGGACTGAGTTTGGAGACCCCTGCTGTACATAATTCATTTTAATGAAATACACAGTAATATAAAGTGTGACCGTTTATTTACATTTCACAATTTCAGAAAGGCTTGTCATAACTACTGTCATTAAAAAATATATAATTAGACAGAAAACTGAAATCATGGACAAGGTTCTATGGGAAAATAAAGCATTTAATATATATTGTGTAATATACAAAAAAGAAAAAAAAAGTCTGATCACCCTTCAGTGCTTCCCACACATAGACTTTACTTGGGAGGGCCGCCCACGTATAATAACGGCCGCCCAAGTATATTCGGAGACACATTTTTGCTTTTATTATTTTTATCCTCTTATACTTTTATATCCGCGCAAGATAATGAAACCATCCGCGATCGATAAACTAGTCGTTTCGTACCTGCTCGTTATGTGTGCGTCAGAACTGTTTACTCCTAACATTCCCACGGCGCTGCATTTGCAAAGTCACAAGGGGGCGCTGTTGTGCTTTCTACAGGCTCGCACAACAGCGCTTCAGACTGCTTCAAAGTGATTCTCAATCAATGAAAAGCGCAGATTTATGCCAGCGATTGCTAATGAACTCAAGTTGATGAATTATTACAATGTCTACTTTATGGTCTTTATATAAAATGTTTTAGACGATTGTAAGAATCTGAAGGATCAGCCTGCAATAGTACAGACATTTCAAATAAGAGTCCCGATGTATATTTCGGGCTTGTTTTATAATTAAAAGTCACACGCTAAGTTTTTTTCTTTTTCTTTTGGGCATTATTGGGTTACACAATTGTATTTAATTTGATTTCCATTTAATTCATAGTAAATTATTGCAGTCCCCCCCAGGAAGAAAAGACTAAGAACATTATTTGACACATATTATTAATTTTATAAATTTTACTAGTAAAATCTGTGTCCCATTCACTGAGAGAGACACTATATGATAGCAAGGAGAACATAGGAAAAGGAGAACCATTTAAATGCTGTAATTTTGCATAATTTACAATGCATAATAATGCATAATATTAGTATGTAATTAAATGTATATGTTATTTAATTAAAATTAACTTCAATAAATTAAAATACTGTTAAAAATCACACATTGTTGTTTGTCACATGTAGTAGACCATTTTTGTGCCGTGGGTAATAGGAGGATTTTTCCGACCGGCTACCACCGCAAGTATATTTCAAACCTGTGGGAAGCACTGCCCTTCATATCACATTCACTTATAGTTAGTGTTAACCCGTATTAAGCAGTTAAGGAATGTGCGTCTAATAGGGGTTAAAGGTGTGTGGTCTCACCGCTTTCTGCTCCACAAACTTGAGCTGGTTTTCCTCTTTACGCTGGTAGAAACAGATACAAACGCCTGTTCTTCCGGCTCTGCCAGTCCGTCCGGACCGGTGGATATACGACTCCACATCCTGCATGTACAGCCAAAATAAGATCATTAAAAACTAATCCATCAGCAGGGTCTCATGGTTATTGTTGTTAATGAAGAGTACAAACATGACCTAAAATACAAATAAAACATTCAAACCGCAGCTTATGGCAACAATGATCCCTACATTAGTGTTCACACCAGCACACAATATCGTTCTGTGTATTGTAAGCGCTCAGGTTTGTCGTCTGTCTCTTTAAGTGCTCGAGCTCTTAAAGCAGGATGGATTCTGATTGGCTGTCAGAGTTTATATCAGCTGGGAATTTTTTTTTTGTAAAACTGGTGTTTTATAATTATCATTCATGGTGTGAACTATAAATACTAATTATGCACTATAAACTGAACTGAACTTGGAAAAAATTGCATTTTTAAGACTAAATAAACAAAGCCAGGGATGGTGTGGTGGACGTACGTTTGGAGGAGAGCACTGAATGACCAGATCCACCTCGGGAATGTCCAGGCCGCGCGCCGCCACATTGGTGGCCACCAGCACCTCAAACGTGCCGTTCCTGAAGCCCTTGAGCGTGATCTCCCTCTGTTTCTGGGCGATGTCTCCGTGCAGCGTCTGCGCGCTCTGAAGGACAGACGAGAGTTACACCGGAGCGGATCTCGGCCGGACGCGTGCGTGTTACCGTGCTGCTGACGCACCTGTTTGATGGACGTGTTCATGGAGAGCTCGGTGGCCTCTCTCTTGGTCTCGCAGAAGACGATGGTTCGGCCGTGGCTGCCGCTGTACACCTGGATGACATCACCGATGACCGACGCCCTCTGAGACCAGTGACACGCGATCGCCAGGTGCTGCAACAGACAAGTGCTTAACTTCACTGACATGGACACATCACAGATGTCTGATATTGACTTTCATGCAGTGTGTAATATATGTAAAAGCTCAGTTTCACAGATCAAAGGTTTGTGACGTATACAACTAAAAAATCTAAATGACTTCACTTTGACTTATTCTACTCCAAAAAACACTGGCGCATCTTTTGAAATTTGGACTAGGCAAACATTTTATTTAAATATGCACAACATCAAAAGATCACTGTGTTCATCATCTCTTAATTAGTGTGTATGCAGCAATTACACTGATCTCCAACACATCTTACAGAACATCACTGTGAATTCTCTTCTCTTCTGAACTGGACATCACTGCCTACAAGACGGAAATACACTGGCGCATCTTTATCAGGGCTCCAGACTGCGCCTAAAACGGTTGCATTTGCGACCAAAAATATTAATTTGTGAGTGATATTTTTGCTAAGGTCGCCACTGGCGAAAATACAAATTCACACGTCATGACTGTAAATGTTATTTGCGTGCTCCGTGACCAGTAGCCTATCACATCATTTGCTGTGTTGACGTAATTACATGAGATTTATCAGTATAACAAGATATAAACCATCATTTTAAGGTGTCTTATATTTTGTGGATGGAAAAATAAATCACGATACTATTTAATGTGATTATTAACATTAATTTCATTTAAGGTGCCCTCGAATGAAAAATTGAATTTATCTTGGCATAGTTGAATATCAAGAGTTCAGTACATGGAAATGACATACAGTGAGTCTCAAACTCCATTGTTTCCTCCTTATGTAAATCTCATTTGTTTAAAAGACCTCCGAAGAACAGGCGAATCTCAACATAACACCGACTGTTACGTAACAGTCGGGATCATTAATATGTACGCCCCCAATATTTGCATATGCCAGCCCATGTTCAAGGCATTAGACAAGGGCAGCCAGTATTAACGTCTGGATCTGTGCACAGCTGAATCATCAGACTAGGTAAGCAAGCAAGAACAATAGTGAAAAATGGCAGATGGAGCAATAATAACTGACATGATCCATGATATCATGATATTTTTAGTGATATTTGTAAATTGTCTTTCTAAATGTTTCGTTAGCATGTTGCTAATGTACTGTTAAATGTGGTTAAAGTTACCATCGTTTCTTACTGTATTCACGGAGACAAGAGCCGTCGCTATTTTCATTTTTAAACACTTGCAGTCTGTATAATTCATAAACACAACTTCATTCTTTATAATCTCTCCAACAGTGTAGCATTAGCCGTTAGCCACGGAGCACTATCAAACTCATTCAGAATCAAATGTAAACATATACTACCATACTAACATAATCCGACGCATGCATGACGAACATCTTGTAAAGATCCATTTGAGGGTTATATTAGCTGTGTGAACTTTGTTTATGCACTGTTCAAGGCAAGCGCGAGCTCCGTGGGCGTGGAGCACGAGAATTAAAGGGCCAGTAGCCCTGAATCGGCTCATATATAATGATGCCCCAAAATAGGCAGTTAAAAAAATGAATTAAAAAAATCTATGGGGTATTTTGAGCTGAAACTTCACAGACACATTCAGGGGACACTTTAGACTTATATTACATCTTTTAAAAAAAGTTCTAGGGCACCTTTAAATAAATGTGAGCACTGCATGTTTTAAAGTCAACAGATGGCGCTGTTGCACGTTACTCAGCAGCTCGCATTCAAATTTGATTCAAAGTAAACTGTCGTAGCTTCAGGAAGGACTAAGAACATTATTTGACTCATTCAATATAAAGATTTTACTAGCATCAGGGTTATTATAGTTAACTAAAACCATTAAAAACATTTTTCATCGCTTGAAATACATGTTAATACTGAAATAAAAATCTTTGTTTAAAAACAAAAAACAAAAAACTAAAAAAATTAAAACATAACAAAAAGTGAAAGCAGAAAATATAAAAATCGAATCCAATTCAAAATATTAACAAAAACTATAATATTAAGTAAAAATGATGACAAGTGAAATTAATTACCCAGGAAAAAAAAAAAAATAAAATTCACAAGATGAAAAAGCTGAACATGTAAAGGGGAGATATATAAAACAACATTTTAAGTTCAAAACTTTTAAGTTCATTGTTGTGTGGCGCCTGTTTTTCCCTCCTATAGGAGTCAATGGATCCTTCATGAATTATTTTGTCTGGAGCCTCGTTTATTTATAAAGCTCTGTTAGGTTTATTACTTAAATATCTTCAAAAGTTGCTTCAACTTCACAATAATACATATATAACTAGATCATCTAATTATCTCTTTGACTATCCCTATTAAGAAAACTATTTATGGTTGTTCCGCTTTTGAACTTACTGCCCCACATGACTGGAATGTGTTACAGAAGCTGCTGAAATATGTCTCTATGCCACACATTCCAGTCTGTGCGCTTACAAAATACTAGAAACCTTATTACAACCTGTAAATGTTTCAACTGATGTAATATTTTTCTTCTCTTGTTTTACTGTATGTGTTTAGTAATGTATGGTTGTGTGTCTTTCAGGAGCCCTTTACTCTCCCGTCAGGCTGTTACTGAAAATAAGAGCCTGTTCTTAATGACCAGCCTGGTTAAAACAAAGGTTAAATAAAAAAATAAATAAAAAAGACAAACATTTTTGTGATTCCAAGGGGTAATTATCATTGTGGCAACTGCGTCCAGTGTAAAGATGTGTGCAGATCGTCTTATTTCAGTCCTGTCTGAATGAGTAAAGACACCTAATTCATTCTGCGACCATTCGTGGTCATGATGGAAAAACACTGAATGAGATTAAAAGAACGACTCTGTTGCCATCACAGTGTGTTTCAGTGTGTAAGACGCCACCTAGAGGAGGAAACCCTGCACTGACGAGTCTTTAGACTTACTCTTCAGAACCAGTGTTGTAGAAACAGTGGCAGATTTAAAGTATCAGTGTTTTTAGGCATTAACACGATTTTATAGTGATTGTTTCTTATTCCAGTTCCATGTTTTCTCTGTGTTTATAGGTATCTGTTTATAGCTATTTGTATCTGATGTTGTGTACCTCATAAATACTGATTGGTCACATCATTGTCAAGAGCTGTTTTGACCAAACTGTCCCAGATATTGCTTTAAAATCATCCCGAGAAACCCTATGTGAAGAAGAATCTCCCACATTCTGACCAAACAGTTTACTGAACATGAGCGCAAAACGCCGAGACATCAGTGTTCACGGTTACCTCGACTGTGGTGGCGGCTTTCTGGGTCCTTTTCCCGATGAGATCCACATGGATGAACTGAGAGCGCATGTATTTCTTGGCCACTTCATAAACCCAGGACGGACACGTGGCGGAGAACAGCAGCGTCTGCGGTTTCTCCTCTGCATCTAAGAGGAAAAGGTCAGTCATAATCAGCGGTTTGGCTCTGGAATATGAACACGAGGACCTGATCTGTCTGCAGGACTACATCACCTTTGTTATAGGAGGCAGACAGGATCTCCTCCACCTGTTCAGCGAAGCCCATGTCCAGCATCTGGTCCACCTCGTCCAGAACCACGTGTTTGAGCTGAGACAGATCCAGCTTGTTGTTCTGCAGATGGTCTTTGATTCGGCCCGGCGTTCCCACCAGTACGTCGATGCCGCTGCGGATCGCATCCACTGATGCACGTCGTCATGTTATTACATGTGACAATTTTGGCATTTATACATCATCTAATGTGTCTTTGGTCACTGATCATTCAGTTACAGTCGTCAGTGTTTCAAAACAACTTTATGATGATTAAAATCCTACTTTGTGGGTTGTATGAGCTTCCTCCGTAGAAACACGTAACAAACAGTTTCCTGGTGATGTCCTTGAAGTCTTTGGTCACTTGAATGGCGAGCTCACGAGTCGGTGTGAGAACCAGCACCTGAGAGGAAACATCACATTAATCCATCACAGCTCTGGACACGTTCAACTGAATCACTTCATCGGTGCACTGTCACAGGTGCACTGTTGACGACTGTATATTTCATGGCATTTAAAGCTCTGGTTTACAGCAGAGACCCATAATGCACAGCACTGATGACTGAACGTGAGCGTTACCTTCGGCGGTCGGCCTCTCCTCCTGTCCTCCGGTCCGGACTGCAGTTTCTCCACCAGAGGAACGGCGAACGAGAACGTCTTTCCTGTGCCGGTTCTCGCCTGACCAATCAGATCTTTCCCTTCATACACCGGGTTAAAGGTCTTCACTTGGATGTCAAAGAGGTATGAAACTCCACGTGCTGAAAGAAACAAATCAATATAAATCACCACATATTTCAGTACATCTCAATACCATGGTAAAAGAAACCGTATGCTTTCAGTAGTATTGTCATGAAAAACAGTAACAGAGACATTTAGCATAAACACAAAACTACTATACACTGGAACTGTATATCCCATCTGTATTATTAATATAACAACACTCAATATGAATAACCCATGTTAGAGTTAGTGTTACTCCAGTAAATCATGGTAAATGTTGGTGACTGTATGACGACGACACGCGTGTCCAGCGTTACCCTGCAGCAGTTTGATGGTGTCCGGTGAGATCCTGAAGTTGGAAAAGGCTCCTTCTATCTGCTCCGGAGTTTCCTGTGGAAATCATCACAGCCGTCAGCAAACACCAAACACTCACTGACCAGCAGCAGACGGATAGACGTGAGACGTGAACGCACCTTCTCCCGGTCGCTGTCTGAGTCCTCGCTGGACGGTCCCGGCGTGTCTGCTGGAGCGGATGTGAAGGCTTCGGTCGTCTCTGCGCTGACCGCCATGACCTCTGCTTCTGCCTTCACCTTTTTCTTTTTCTTCTGTACAGCGATTACAGTACATGACATGAAAACCATAAATATTTATTCCACAGAATTAAAGAAAAATAATAAATAAAAGGAAATTTCAAAATTGATTTTCTCCAGAATTGCAAGTGTCTCACAATTTAGACTTCATATCTTACAATTTTGAGTATCTGACAATTCTGAGGGGGAAAAAGTCAAAATTGCAAGAAAAAAAAAATGTGAGAAACTTATTTGTGAGAAAAAGTCAGAAATTAAATATAAACTTTAAATTGTGGGGAAAAAAGTCAGAATTGCAAGAAATAAACCAGTAAATTGAGTATTTAGTCGAAATTGTGGGATAAAAACAAGTAAATTGAGGGGAAAAAAACAGAATTGTGGGATAAAAACCGGTAAAATTAAGAAGAAAAAAAAATTGTGGATAAAAACCGGTAATAGAGGGGAAAAAAGAATTGTGGGATAAAAAAATGGTAAATTGAGGGGAAAAAAGAGAATTGTGGGATAAAAACTGGTAAAATAAGAAGAAAAAAAAGAATTGTGGGATAAAAACCGTAAATAGAGGGAAAAAAGAATAAAAAATGGTAAATTGAGGGGAAAAAAGAATTGTCGGATAAAAAATGGTAAATTGAGGGGAAAAAAAAGACAGAATTGTGGGATAAAAACAAGAAAAAAAAAAGATTGTGGGATAAAAAAAACGGTAAATGAGTAAAGAGTCGGAATTGTGGGATAAAAACGAAAAAAATTGAGGGGAAAAAAGAATTGTGGGATAAAAAAATTGTAAATTGAGTAAAAAGTTGGAATTGTGGGATAAAAAACGGTAAATTGATAATAAAGTCATAATTGCAAGAAGAAAAAAAATTGAGAAACTTATTTGTGAGAAAAAGTCAGAAATTAATATAAACTTTAAATTGCAAGAAAAAAGTCAGAATTGCAGAATAAACCAGTAAATTGAGTATTTAGTCGAATTGTGGATAAAACCCGGCAAATTGAGTAAAAAGTCGGAATTGTGGGATAAAAAACGAGTAAATTGAGGGGAAAAAGACAGAATTGTGGGATAAAAACCGGTAAAATTAAGAAGAAAAAAAAGAATTGTGGATAAAAACCGGTAATAGAGGGGAAAAACAAAAATGGTAATTAAAAAAAAGACAGAATTGTGGAAAAACGGTAAAATTAAGAAGAAAAAAAAGAATTGTGGATAAAAACCGGTAAATGAGGGGAAAAAGAATTGTCGGATAAAAAATGGTAAATTGGGGGAAAAAAGAATGTCGGATAAAAAAATTGAGGGAAAAAAAAAAAGACATTGTGGGATAAAACCGGAAAAAAAAAGAATTGTGGGATAAAAAAAACGGTAAATTGAGTAAAGAGTCGGAATTGTGGGATAAAAACGAAAAAATTGAGGGAAAAAAGAATTGGGATAAAAATTGTAATTGAGTAAAAAGTTGGAATTGTGGGATAAAAAAAACGGTAATTGATAATAAAGTCATAATTGCAAGAAGAAAAAAATTGAGAAACTTATTTTGTGAGAAAAAGTCAGAAATTAAATATAAACTTTAAATTGCAAGAAAAAAGTCAGAATTGCAAGAAATAAACCAGTAAATGAGTATTTAGTCGAAATTGGATAAAACCGGCAAATTGAGTAAAAAGTCGGATTGGGGATAAAACGAGGAGGGGAAAAAGACAGAATGTGGGATAAAAACCGGTAAATTAAGAAAAAAAAAAAGAATTGTGGGATAAAAACTGGTAAATTGAGTAAAGTCTGAATTGTAGGTAAAAACAAGTAAATTGAGGGGAAAAAGACAGAATTGTGGATAAAAACTGGTAAATTGAGTAAAAGTCTGAATTGAGGATAAAAACAAGTAAATTGAGGGGGAAAAGACAGAATTGGGATAAAAATTGAGTAAAAAGCTGAATTGTATAAAAAAACGGTAAATTAAGAAAAAAAAAAAAAAGAATTGTGGGATAAAAACCGGTAAATTAGGAAAAAAAAAAAGAATTGTGGGATAAAAATGGTGAGTAAAAAGTCTGAATTGTAGGATAAAAACAAGTAAATTGAGGGGGAAAAAGACAGAATTGTGGGATAAAAAACCGGTAAATTGAGTAAAAAGTCGGAATTGTGGGATAAAAACCGGTAAATTGGGTAAAAAATAGGAACTGTGGGATAAACAGTATTACCTTGATGTGGTTTGTGTCTGTGTTCCCGTTGACATCTGGAGACTCCGTGAGAATCTTCTCAGACTTCCTCTTTTTAGGAGCTGGAGATTCACACTCATCTGGCTCTGCTGACACCTTTTCTTTTGATTTCTTCTTCTTTTTCTAGAGAAAATAAAAGACAAAAAGTGATAAGAAACATGTCTGAGGTTCATATTGATAAAGCAAAATAAATCATCTAAACACACTTCAAATCTTCCAGACCATCTCACACAAACATCACATGATGCGTGAGAACGAACCTCATTGGTTCTCAGGCTTGAGCTTTTGTTTACTATATTTGATGTGCTCTATGTATGTTCATGATCAATGCTTCTCAAAAAACAAATGTAAATCTGGCCTTACATTAACTAAAATAAATTGAATAAAACAAAAATAATTGATTTAAGTAAACAAATTGATTTAAAAAAAAAAGTACATCTACATAAATAATACATCTACAGTACAGCATAATAACATACAGAGTGAGAAAAAATAAATAATGCAATAAAACGTAATAAAAGACCTATAGAAACATAATAAATATCTTCCAGAACCTCAGGATTAAATGTCAGTGGATTCATCCTTTCTGAAGATGTTAGCATAGCAACACAACACACGTGTTACACATGATCATAACGCTCACACGTGACCACAGAAGTGCGTCACACACTTCAGCACATGTGAACACATGTACATGTACAGTCTGAATGCGGAATAACACACTAGAACACACAGACACAGAACAGATCAGATCTGACTGGAGTCTGTCAGTGATGATGATGATGATGATGATGGTGATCGCGCGCTGGTTTGTGTCGAGCTCTCTCAGTTAAAGCAGCTCGTGTGAGTTCATCAGTGAGTGTGATCTGACCTTGAGCAGCAGCGGCGGGCTCTCCAGCTCCTCCATCAGCGCGCTGGGCTCGGCTTCAGGCAGAATCTTCGACGGCATCTCAGCTGTTACGGCGCAGATAGACATGTGCGACCGGGCTGGATCACACACGGAGGAAAGGAAAGATCCGGAAGCGACTGCGTAGACAGGAAGTGTTCACTGTCGAGCGTAACTCGAGTAGGCGGTGCTGTGTTTACCGCGCACGGCATCTGAAGCCTAGTAATGACAGGACCTTAATAAAAGTGCGTGTGAAGGTAAAATAGATTATCCGCTGATGAAAATTATTAAGATTAAAACCGCAAACGACTGAGGTAATTATCAGAAAAAAAGGCGATGACCAATCAGAAACACTTCCGCGGTGTATTCGACCTATCGGAAGGAGGTTCAGTGAAAGGCCCCGCCCTCGGCAGATATGCGCTTGTGTTCATTTCTTTTCTAGATTTTCAGCGCGAGGCTTTAACTCTGCCACGCTGTACGGAACGCCAGACGCGTCAAAATTCAAGATTCATTTGTTAAAGGGACAGTTCACCCAAAAAATGAAAATTAACCCATTATTTACTCACCCTCACTCCATCCTAGATGTATATATCTTTTTTCAGACGAACACAATTGGAGATATGCTCAAGGGTTTATAATGGCAGTGAACGGGGGTGAGATTTTAAAGCCCCAAAAAGTGCATCCATCCATTATAAAAGTAATACATATAAGGGGGTTAATAAAGGCCTTCTGAAGCGAAGCGAAGCGTTTATACGATAAAGAGAAATATCGGAGGATTTTGATATACACTACCAGTCAAAAGTTTGGAAACATTACTGTTTTTAATGTTTTTGAACGAAGTTTCTTATGCTCATTAAGGCTGCATTTATTTCATAATAAATACAGAAAAAACAGTAATATTGTGAAATATTATTCCAATGTAAATCAGCTGTTTTCTATGTGAATATATAGTAAAGTGTAATTTATTCCTGTGATCAAAGCTGAATTTTCAGCATCATTACTCCAGTCTTCAGTGTCACATGATCCTTCAGAAATCATTCTAATATGATGATTTGATGTTCATTTATTATTTTTGGAAACTGTGATACTTTTTTTCAGGATTCATTGATGAATAAAAGGTCAAAAAGAGCAGCATTTATTCAAAATATAAATCTTGTCTAACAATATAAATCTTTACTATCAGTTTTTATCAATTTAACACATCCGTGCTGAATAAAAGTATTAATTTCTTTCAAAAAAAAAAAAAAAAGAAAGAAAGAAAAAATACTGACCCCAAACTTCTGAACAGTAGTGTATTGTTACAAAAGATTTCTATTTTAAATAAATGCTGATATTTTTTAACCTTTTATTCATCAAAGAATCCTGAAAAAGTATCACAGGTTATAAAATAATATTACGCAGCATAACTGTTTCCAACATTGATAATAAATCATCATATTAGAATGATTTCTGAAGGATCATGTGACACTGAAGACTGGAGTAATGATGCTGAAAATTCAGCTTTGATCACAGGAATAAATTACAGAATATATTATAGACATAAATTATATTTTAAAGTATATTAAAATAGAAAACCAGAATTTTAAATTGTAATAATATTTCACAATATATTGATATGAATATTTAATGAGCATAAGAGACTTCGTTCAAAAGCATTGAAAATAGTAATGTTTCCAAACTTTTGACTGGTAGTGTAAGAGAAGCTTAAATGTGTTGCACAGCCCTTTTTGTTTGAAGCGTGAGAGGCGTCTAAACTGATGATACTCCAACATCCTGCGTCACACATCGCGTCAGACGATTACTCATTTGGTGTAAGTCGACTTGCGCATTCTGCGTACGGTCATCCGCCGGAAGTTATCTGAATTTATAAAGTTTTAAACATGGATATTTCTCTTACAAGAAATATTAACCTCTGGAGTCGTATGGATTACTTTTATGATGGACGGATGCATTATTTTTGGCTTTTTACGTTTACACAAGACAATCAGAATCCAAAGAAAAAATAAATAAATAGAAAAATAAAATCTTATACATAAAAATGTATATATCTTATATACAATCTTATAAAAAATACATAAAACACAAATCCAGTTCCAGTGGTTATTACACGATTCTGAAAAAGACTGAATTTTTGCACATGGCTGGATGTTATAACATATATGTATATTCTACACACCTTTAGGGATTTTTCCACCAACAGAGGGCGCTGCAGCTGAACTGATTACTTGGTCGCGAGCAGCTACTACATCAAGAACATGGACAAGAGCACGAGCAGTGTGTGTGTGTGTGTGTGAGAGAGAGAGAGAGAGAGAACTCTGTCATCAGACCCTTTGAAGCACCAAACACGTCCGTCATTATATTGCTAAAACATCAGACTCTGTTCCAAATAGTTTGATTTTATATTCTGGTTAGATTATATACACGGATATAATACACACATATATCCTGATCCTGACCTCTCACTTGTGTCTCACAGAGCTATTCTGTAACTAGTGTTACACTGTCATAACAGCACAACAGATGCTTTTGGCTGTTCACTATTAAATTCATCTTTATGTAAAAGCATGATCTTTTCCCTGTTTCTGTTTGAGCAGGTCTTTCCTACATCTATAATGTTGGGAAAACAGTCTTTGTGGGAACGACATTTCCCACATTGTGATATTGTAGTGTTTGTAATCATTTGAATCCAGAAACTGAGAATATATTACCATGCCTGTTATTTAATCAAGTACAAAAAATAATACAAAATAACAAATGGAAAAATAGAAATAGTTCGAGTGCAGCGGTTGTAAAACATGTCTGTTTAACTGAACACATGACATTAACTAACCACATGACCTGTACTATAATATATATAAAATGTGCTATAATTGTCCTGATTGTAACATTGAAACAGTTACAGTTAAATATACATTAACTCTGTCAGACTGTAGCAGTTAGAGATGAGCAGAATGTCTGTGTTCTTCTGAATTATACAGACACAGAGATGTTAAAGTACACATTTATGTTTATTTTAGTATTAGTAATATTAGCAAATCTTTAGATTTAATTATTAGGTCTGTTACAGTATTTATAGACAGTATTATTTTGCAAAGATAAGGTTTTGGACATACAAGTTTACAATCAGTTTGTCAATAAACTTCATCACTCATTCACATCTGTTTGATTTGAGCGTTTTCATCTGGAAGATGCATTTGTGTGTCTGAAACGTGTCAGATGATTAGGAATGATTATGATTTGAGTGTATGTAAAGATGCTTGAACACAACAGATGAAGCGCTCTCTGATGTGTGTGCTCATATCTGCATCTTAAAGAGTATTTATGACTTTCGCCATCTTCTGTACATGAGCAGTTGACGTCTTTCTCCTATAGTTTTAATACACAGCTTAATATAAAATAAAATAAAAGTTCAAAGCGTGATGAATGTTCTCACAGTATATAGCCAAGATTTATTGTGTTTTTGTGTTAATGTGCAAAGAATTGAAAAACATAAATTTGTTTTCCAGCACAAATATCTAAACATTCTTAAATCAAGATATATTTCCTGGAGAAGCAAAATGACTGAAGATATTAAGTTTTGTTTTCTGAGAAATGCATCAAAATTGAGTTTAAGCTTAAAACAAGAACAAATATCTGTTAATGTGTCAGAAAAATAATTGAATGCATAGGGAAAAACAAGATTACTTGTCTGACCCCATTGGCAGATATTCTTGTTTTAAGCACAAACTCGCTTCATTTGATACAAAACCTTAAAAAAGTCTAATTTTGTTTCTTGAATGAATGTATCTTGATTTAAGGAAGTTTATATATTTGACTGAAAAACAAGAGCATCATTTTTGCACTGATGACTGTTTTATATTGTCGGTCTCAGAACAAAACACTGGCGTTAGTAACACTAAAACAGACACTACATTATAATGCCCATTTACTGTGAGCAAATCTGAAGATCTCAGTGGATTCTCAGTGAAATATCCTTCTTCATTAGATGATCTGGTCTGTTCACTCCGCTGACGGCAGGTTCCTCATGACAACAACAGCCTGCAAACAACCCAGAAACACTCAGCCTTCACTAATCAAATGATGAATTGTGTCAGGAAAACATACAGCCAGCTGGTTAATTGTGGCAAAATAAACCCCAACAGGGTGATCAGGATATATCATCTTATACTACATGACTGCTTACCAGAAAATAAATAAAGAGGCATGAAATATTGATTTGAGTCTAAATGATTTCAATGAATGTATTAAAACTAAATCCATGAAGTGATGGGAAGGCTCTATCAATGACAGAAGGAACTGAGATTACCTGAGTCCGGCTGGACCGCAGCGCCGCCCGGGCGAAGAACGTCATGGTTATGAGCAGAATCCCTCCTATCAAGCTGTGGCAGAAGAACACTTGCTCCATCAGGTCGATGGACATCTGTGAAAAACAAACGAGAGTTTCTGTTGATACAGTAATGTTGCTGTTTGATCATAAACAACATCTGCAAAGTTACGACACTCAAAGTTCAATGCAAAGGGAGATATTTCCTTTTACAGAATTCACATTTCAAATGGCTGGTCAGGGACTACAACCAGCTTCTTCCTGGGTTAGTGACATCACAAACCCTAAAATTTACATAAACCCCGGCCCCGAGAACACACAACAAAGGGGGCGGGGCCATGTTGGGCTGCTTTAGAGAAGAGGAAGAGTTGTTGTAGTCGAGTGTTGTTGTCATGCCGTCATTTTACACCGGACTGCTTCACAAACGAGGGTCAATTCAACACAAAAGATGAACATGACGGCACATGCTAGTGAATGAGTTGAATCAACTCCACAGCAACTACATCAATTTATCCACTAACCATTCAGAAACGTCTAAAAGTTGTAACTTCTTCCTGAGTCTCTCCATCAGTGTCGACTCCGGTTTGAACAATGTAAGGCTGAACACTTTCGTCATTTTGGCTGCGTGAGATTCTCCAGCTTTGTTGTTGTTGAGATGTTAAAGCTCCGCCCTCTTCTGGAAAGGGGGCGGGAGCAGCAGCTCATTTGCATTAAAGGGACACACACAAAAACGGTGTGTTTTGCACACCCAAATAGGGCAAAATTTGACAAGCTATAATAAATGATCTGTGGGGGATTTTGAGCTGAAACATCTTGTGAAAGGGGAATTATAGGTCCTCTTTAATATGGTGTTATTCATTTGTTCCTGTGTAGTTATTCATTAATGACGGAACAGTATTCTAAAGTGTTGTCGCATAAATCAATAAAAACCCTCACATAATGTTGTAGGACGTAGCGTCTCTCCTCCACTGTCTGATTCTCACTCAGATGAGACCAGTATGTGTGATGGAGCCCAACGATGGCTCTGGAGAAATCCACACACGCACAGATCGCTCCAATGGTTGAGATGATGCTCAAAGCCAAGCTGGCGGTGATCTGTGAGCAAACATCAACGTGTAAGCGAAATAACACACATTAAAGAACATTAATATCACACTTTAAATCTATAGAGAAAGTGCATTCTTAAAATGACTGTGAAACACAAAGGCTAAACGGGCACTTACGATCTTTTTGGAGGGGCTGCGTTCAGACAGTATATACAGAAGACCACAGATAAAGAACTGCAAAAAAGACAAAACATTAAATATTCAACTATTAATACTCATAATACACACATCTGTCAGTTTGAATTCAAAACAGTGACGTATAAAATGCAGCTATTCTCACCATATGCTGCTATTTCAGGATCTCAGGTTTTCACAGCTTGTATTTTAATTTGATCAATTGTTTAGATGTTTGAGGTATGATGCATATCCATTTTAATGAATGTTTATTCATTTTTGAAAACTGGTTAAAGTTTGTGTTAAATGTCTGACATCTTTCTGCAGGTTCCACATCATTGTGAGCAAAATGATATTTTCTCAACTAAAATGATATCCATTTCAGTTAAATTGTAAAATGGACTTGAATGAACAGGGCATGATAAGTACAAACTACACATGAGGGACCAATAAAAAGTGGTCTCTTTTAGACATTTATGAGTGGAATAATCTCATATAGAAACTATAGACCAATCCAGTGATTTTGTCGTCAAGAAACATGAGGCTGGTTTTAATTTTAGAGTGAAATTACAGTATAATCCAGGTTAATAATTGCAATATTTCTCTTGTATCTAATTCCACTCTCAAAAAATGACTGTAAACAAACAATATCATACTGTATTTCTACAGTGCATATGTACTACGATGAAGGTACCCAGCATGCAGTGCGGCATGAATAGATTACGCTGTGGAGTTGCTTGATTCTTGTTGGTTTTATATGTGCTTTTGAACTTATTTTTGGTTCACTTTTAGCGTCACATTTCGTAATGTTCAGAATTGATCTTTTTTATTATTATTATTTGTTGAATGTCACCATTGTTGTGTTTTGTATGTCGAGTATTGATGTCTGTGCGTCATCAGGTGACGGAAGAAAAACAATCTTGTGTTTCAAGATGATGTCACACCTTTCAAAAAGAAATTACTATTGTGAAATATCCATCTAGTACAAACAATTATGAATTTGAAATAAGATATTGGTAAATCTTAATGCTGAAATAACGCTAATTATAGTATAGTTTGACTAACTTAAAACCAGCCAATTAGTTTATTTTATATTCTAGATTGTCATTGTTTTAACAAATGTTTTCATTTGTCACACTTCTGACTTGGCTAGCACAGAAATTTGAATATGAGTATACAAGGTCCAAGATCCAGAGCAAACGAACACTGATCACCATTATGGTGATTTCGAAACAATTGCAGTCATAAATAATATAATTTCTTATAGTGGCATGTTTCAAGACAACTTTATCATGTGAATTCACAGTAAAACAAGAGCATTAAACTACTGTGATGTCAGTATCATTTTGTTGTTGATTAACAGTAATTCGTAAGAAAATGACCCAGCATACATTAATTTCACTGTAAATTTAGTAATTAATGGTAAAATAATACTCTTTAATCCTGTAAATTCTTGCCTTTTTTACAGTGGAGGTGTAGTTCAACACTGTAGTTTGTTGTGGCTTTGAAGTTTGTGGCTTCAAAGATCGCTCAAGGCAAACATATTAATATATCAGAAGAGAACATACCAGCGTCCCGAGCCAGAACGGGCTGTACATGTCTGCCGAGGTGGTCGCATCTGACCGCACGTCTATGGCGATTCCAAACATGAACAGACATATGCCCATCATCGCCAGCACTATCTAAAAAATGGGTTAGAGTCTCTCAGAAGACTGCTTCTCAGTTATACTGCTCATCTTTGTGCTGTTTTGCGTTTCATAAATGTTACTTTTCACATATGTAAAATGCAATCAAATAGCTGTTAATAATTTATTTTATTTGAATTAAGGTTTATTTCTCAGTTTATTTCTGAAAGGACAGTGTTGTGCGTCTCACTCCGATACTCTTGGGCTGTCCTTTGAGGAAGCGGTGCACAGGTTTATTGCCGCCCGTCACCATGGTGACCGGTTCTGATGCTCCATTGGCTGCTCGATCCTCCACCATCACTGCAACACAATTACAATAACATCTTTACTCAAGGCCTTTTCTAGAAGCTCTTATTGGAGAAAATATTAGCCATTATCAAGACATTGCCAGACAAATGGCAAATTTCAACAAAGAACGGAACTGGAAATGATAATGCCATTAGCCTGTAACAGGAAGAATCTGAACAGACTGAATCTGAACCTTTCATATGGTCAAACTTCATCAAACAAGAGACAAATTCAAATTCTGCTGTGAAGCAGCTACAGAAAGACAACTGTGTCATTATTCAGCTCAGTTTAGCTCAATAACAGAGTAAAGTTCGTCACTTATGACATTAGTTCAGTTCAGAACTCATTCAGAGGATTCCTGAAAAAGAGGAGGATTGAAGAGTCTCAGTTTTTACTCTCGTTAATAATAAACATGAAAATAATCAAGCTGTTTGAAGCCAGTCTTAGGCCCACCAAAGCATTTTTATCCAGCTGAAATTGCCTAGCTGTGTGCGCTTGAGAGTGTTTTTGTTATTTGAGACGCTTTGCTTGCTATGATACGGAATATCTCAATATCCGTGGAAGTGTTACTAGAATTTAATTTCACAGGTAGTTTTTTTTCTGTACTGTTTCTATATAAAAATGGCAATACAATGTAAAGTATTTGCTTTGGCTCTTGTTTTAAAGGGTTATGAATTGAGAAATCAACTTTTCCTTGAGCTTTTGATATATAAGAGGTCTTTGTACTATAAGAATATCCTGTAAGTTTCAGACCAAACTTGATAGTCCAATAAAAGCTGTTATTGACACCAGGTCCAACGAATGACTCGTCCTGGAATGTGTCTATAGATGGTGAAACTCCGCCTCCACAGAAGAAATCAACGCCTACTTCATCATTGCAGCATTAGCCCCGCCCACTGGTGTGTCAGTGAGATGAGGAGGAGAGAAGAGCGATACAGGTCTAAAATAACATTACCTTTTCAGAGGATCCTAATGCAGGAATATGATTATTTATTTTCAACAATGTGAAAGTCTCAGTTGAGCTTTATTTATTTGTATTCGGTTCATTTCATTGTGGATTCTTTGGAAAATCAATCGCATTTCGGCGCAAACAGACTTTTACGATATGAACTCGACAGTAATGCAACATGTACAAGTAACTGTCAGATCCTGGGTCAGGCGTAACAACCCGGCGTTTGAGTAGTTTTGGCGTTACCCAGATCCTGGGGTTTAGTTATTTATTTCGGGCTTATTGCGCCCTCTTCAGGAGAGAGCAGTGCAGCTCCGTCAATTTGGTGAATGTCTTCGGTTTGTATATGTTTTATTTGATCAAAAAATCATTATTGTTCTGCATATCATTTAATTTTATGCAAAGCAACGCACAGGGGCGCGAGTGTCGCATCGGTCTTTTCACGTGATGAAAATGTCTTGCATAAGATTATATGATTTTATTCAAAAAGACACAGAATATAAATACTTAGGATGTTAAAATATGTTCTCAAACTTGTACACTGATTATTTATGGACAGGTTATGGAGTCAGTCACAGCATTTTCTGTTACGAGTGAAACGCAGATGGCGGTCTGAAGTTAAATTGTGTTGTTTTTAACCCAGTGTTTTTTAGATTGCATGGCCTAGTAACCGCCTAGAGCACACAGTCAGTGTTGAGGGTAATGCGTTACGAGTAACTTGAGTTACGTAATCAGATTACTTTTTCCCAAGTAACTAAGTAATGCATCACTTTTAAATTCACAACAACATATCCGAGTTACTTTTTCAAATAAGTAATGCAAGTTACTTTGTTTTCCCATGTATTGACTGCAGTCCGACATCAGTCCGTTTGCGATTGTGTTCCATGTCGGATGGGTTTGTTTGGCACGGGGCACCGATTGCACCGCACTAAGGACGCACTTACTCATCTCACAGAATCAGTATTCCTCAATATGAATTAAAAACAGACTCAGAATATTACGCAAACATGCAATAATTAAATATGTTAAATAACACAAATATACTTTATGTATTTAATCTCACTTTATTTGCTGCTGGCCTTTGATGATCCAATTCAACCATATAAATAAGTAAAAATTACTTTAGTTAAACATTACATTTTTGTTTTAGAAGAGTGTTGAACTTTCTTCTGTGATCCAGATTGGCAGAGCGCCGCTGAAAGGTTTGAGCTGCGCCCTCTACTGTACAGGAGTGAATTTACATTTCCTTCAGCCTGAGGCTTATTCATTTCACTTCTGGTGTGAAAGGGATTTACATTTGAGTAACGCAATATTGTAACGCATTACTTTTAAAACTAACTTTCCCCAACACTGACCATAGTATTGTGTGCATAGTGACCGCCTGCCAACGGTTTAACAACCACCCTGAACACACGAGCAACCGATTACGAACCGACTATCACAGCTTGTCATTAATGCTGCACAAGAACTGAAGTATTCTAATGCTGAAAACCTTCAAACCTCAAGAACCTCAAAGCCTTTCTTTTTACTGTCAGTCCTTTTATATTTATGACGTTCATTAACCAACAAATCTACATTTCAGCAAACTGTAACTGAAGTTCATGAGCATGTCGTGATTGTCAAAAACAAGCAACTAATCAAACAGTGAAAGCGAGAGCTTGTCAATTACCTGCTCGTGTCTGTAATGAACCACCAAGATGAAAACAAGGCAGTTGTGCAAGAGCACAGGAAAGAAGAGAAACACGAGAAGAAAACAGAGGGAGGGAAGGAGGCGTCACTACAGGATGTTTGGGAAAAGAGGTCAGATCTGTGCTGAATGCTCAGAAAACAGAAACAATGGCCAACTTCATGAAGAGAAAGGAGCAGAGAAGAACCGTGAAGCACATTTCAGTGCTGTAAGTCATTCCTCAACTAAACATACAAAAATGTAAAAGTGCTTTGACCAGAAAGAAGCATGAGGAGAGAGATGGCAAGGTATCTGTGAGAAAGAAAGGAATGGTGTGAGTGTGAAAGCAGCTCCCAAAAGATAACAGCTGCTTCACATGACAAACTAACTGGGTCCAGATGTATCGCACTCCAGTCCCATTTACATTTTCCATAAATTCAGCTTTTTAAGTATCCTTCCTGTACAGTTGTTATTGTCACATTTTATAATATTTGCTTTGTTTTATTTTTTGAATATGGATTATTTTCTCATCCTAGTTTTTTGAGGAAGGAGGAAACGCCCCTGGTATTCAATACTTATTTTACCTGCTGTAGATTTCTTGATTTGAATCGATTGTCATTTTGAAGAACCGATATTGATTCTTCAATCCCAAGAATCAACATTTCAGTCTGTGCTGATTTCAGTATTTTGATGAATGAACAAAAACTTGTTGTTCAATAATCACAATAATCTTTGTGCTTTGATACGAAAACAAAGTCTCAGCTTTCAAAATCTGTCAGTTTTAACGCCAATTTCAGCCAATAAATGTTTTTGTGTGTCTTTAATGTGGTGACAGATCATGAAGTGATCATCTCTTCCTCTTTACTACATGTTACAGCAGCAAATAAACATGAACGAACATCAGAAGATACAGAACAACTTCCTGAAATGAATCATGTCTAATGTAATCCATCAATCAGTGTTTCAAAGACGCCAATAAAACAGCTGGAGAACTATAATGTCACGTAACATCACAATTACCTCAGAAAAGCCATTCAGTCACTATAAACTCAAAAAATAAGAGAGGAGTGTTCGGATAAATATATGCAATACACTGCCGCTTGAATGTTTGTGAACCCCTTGCAGAATCTGTGAAAATGTGAAAAATTTTAACAAACATTCACTGATGCTCCAGAAGGAAACGTGATGTATTAAGAGCTGGGGGGGTGAAAATTTGTGAATTTGAAGATCAAGGTAAATTGTACTTAATTTGTCTTCCGGGAAACATCTTCTGTTGCTTCCGAAGGGCAGTACTAAATGAAAAAAAAAAAAGAAAGATATTTAAACAAAGAAAAATTTGGACTTCTTCATCCTGTTCAAAAGTTTTCACCCCCCGACTCTCAATGCAAAGACGGATCTCAAAATCATTCAGTCACTGCTGGAAAGGGTTCAAATATGCAGAATGCTTGAAAACTGAGAATCTGCAGGAGCTGGAGGATTTTTCTGAGAACAGAGCTCAGTTTAACTGCTCAGGACAAACAAGAGACTCATGAACAACCATCACAAAACACACAAACAGTCGTGGATCATCAGGTAACACACAGTATTGAGAATCAATGCTTCACATACTTATGAATGGGGTTATTTTAATAAATTCAGCTATTGCTTTGTCTTATGGATTATATGTAAACATCTTTTATCGTGAAATGTGTGTCAATGCCCAGCTCTAATAAAAGTAATAAACTATGGAATTTGTAATAAAAAAAAAATACCCTAAACATGTAGAAACTACAAAAACAACCTCTGTAAAAGTGTTTTATATTCCCCACTATTTAATATAAGTAATAATAGAAACATTTGGATTTCTGCCAAAACACCATATTTGTACAGTGTCAATAACAGCAAGTTAAATCACTCTGGTGCTGAACTGACGAGCTTGTAATTATGACATTTTCCAGTTTCTGTGGCCGTGGCTGTTTTCAGCTAGATGCACCGCAGAACCTTTAATGTTGTGATGAACACACACGAGTCTGTGTCACGTCTGAATGGATCAGGCGAGTTGGAAAAGCAGCAGCGTGTTTGAACTTAAGGTGCGTTCACACCACGTTGTAATTACCGTAATTATGAGATTTCAACTTGTAAAAAGCGTTAAGTAGGACTGTAAAGGCAGATTCAGTTCATCCTATTAATTGTGACAAATAGGTACAACAACTACAGGAGAAAACTGGAAGCAGGTGTGCTGTGTCCTGACCTCAGATCAGCTTTAGCCAGACAGAAGAAGCCTGGGACAGGACTTCCACCCTTCCTCTTTGTCGTCAGGTCAGGCAGCATGGGCAGTGACCTCCTGACCCCGCGCCAACTCTCTCTCTCCGCCGGCACACGTGCAGTCACTGTGGGCAGTTTGGGCCTTGATTATATGCAGTAAGTTGAATTTAGTTAATAGCAGAGTCATTCCACGAAACCGGTACGATTTGGACTTACACATTTTTAGATTTTCTAACAAAATGTATTGCTTTTCTGATCACCCCACAACATTAATGACATATTTAACTTACAGAAAAACATATTTTCCCATCTCAGGCATCAAATCCCTATTATTATTGGTCATTATTTTAAGTTATGGACACTATGGGAGCTCTCTGAATATTATTATAAAATGCATTTGTGATAAAATCACCATTTTCCTATTAATCAGACGTCCCTCACACTAATTCAGTCATTGCAAATATAAAAGTTACATAAAATCTCACACTTTTGCTATACTAAAGCCTGAAATGGGCACTTTTTGTGACAGAAACCTCATCATTTTTGATCAAAGGCTTAACTTCAGAATGTGAACTAAAATCAGTATTCTTATGATTGCTCTGAACATTTCAGACAGCGTTCAATTAACTTTAAATTACTTTTTCATAAAATTAACAAAAAATAATAATAAAAATGTAGGTGTGACGGGGTTGTGATTTTTTGGCCACTGCTCTAGTGAATAAATGGAGAGCGCATAGCATGCATGATATTAAGAAATCGTGAATAATGTTGAAATAACAAAGATAATTTTTCACAAGTAATAGTTTTCTATCTCTAATTGATGTAACGGGGTTGAATCGTTAACCTCGACAAACACAATTTCACAACATAATTTAGTTATAATTATTAAAGAAGGTGGTATCTTGCTCACAGTGTTGTTCAGAAGACTTCTATGATGTCACTTCCTATTAATGATGTCACATTAGTATCAGTTCATTATGGTTTGTGTAACGGGGTTGAGAGGTTACTGAGGTATGGAGCTAAATCATGTGATTTTAATGAATAATCATGAATTTACTTAGAAAAAACATTACCAGCAAAAAGCACAGATGGTATTTATGGGAATGTCAAAATTAATGGACTTTTTTCCTCATTTTATTATTCCTATCCCAAGAACACTTTCAAAGAAGGCCTTGAGGGACAAAAAACAAAATAGATTGTTTTTAAACATTATTAGAGGAAACATTTTAATTAATACAAAAAGTTTTTAAAAATATATTTTGGTGACCCAATAGATAAAATACACTGAAGAAAGCTAGAGGGACTCGAATCGTGGAATTACTCAGCAATTCTACCCTTAAAACATCTTTTAGTTTGTTTTTACAGTTTTGTTTATTAAATGGTTAAACTATACATAAATGTAAACAAAATACTAAACACAAATATTAAAATAAATCTTTAAAGGAATGATTAATAACAGCAGACACTATAACAAAATGGCCAAATATAATAAAATATAAAGACATTGATTTGTGGAGCTCTGACAGCTAAAGTCCCACAGTTTTCCGTATCTGCAGTGAAAGGATTTGTACCGTGAGTGTCCAGAATCCTCCAGGTGAACGATTTGCATTTTTTGTCTCTTTTCGGAGGTGGTTCTCTTCAGGCACAGACAGCCATTGAGAAACAGTCTTTGTCCAAACTGTGTCCAGACTCCAGTGTAAATGGCTCTCTGAATTATAACAGGACGCTGAAATAAACACCAATAATCAGGAATGGCCAAACTAAAGACATCGACGTGACTGCAGTGGTTCAACCTAAAACAAGAGATTGTTGAATAAAGTCGTTATTTTTGTTTTGTTTTTACGCACAAAAAGTATTCTCGTCTCTTCATAACATTAAGGTTGATCCACTGCAGTCACATGACTGTTTTAACGACGTCTTTAGTACCTTTCTGGACCTTGAAAGTGTTGATTATAGATATTGAGTCATAAACCTGTTGGATTTCATCAAAAATATCTTAATTTGTGTTCTGAAGATGAACAAAGGTCTTACGGGTGTGGAACGACATGAGGGAGAGTAATTAATGAAGAAATTACATTTTTGGCTGAACTAACCCTTTAACTCATGAGTGTAGTTTGTGGGAAAGATGCAACTAGATCCTACACACGTGCCAAAAGCCTCAGTCACCACAGAACTACATTTCCCAGCATCCCTTCTGGTCACCACCTGCACCCAGTCAGACATGATCACATCTGGCACTGATCATCAGCTCCTCACCCACACCTGTGGATCCTCTTCATCTGCATCAGATGAGACTGTTATTCTCCAACAGTTCAACTACAGTGATGATATCCAGTCATATTTACATCGGTAACTACTTCAGTCCAGTTCAGTAAGTTAGACAACCTCAAATCTAGCATATTTTTTTGACGTTTTCAGATGTTTTCCTCGGTTATAATCTGTTAGATGATGCTCGAAAGGAGAACATGTTTTGTTTGTTTGTCCTGCAGTTGATCTGAATTGCGAAGCAGTAACATTTAGTAACACCGTTAGTTAAGTTTTGTTCCACTTCTGTCCCACTGTTCCACTTTTCCTGCTTCCTGATTGGCCCGTCGTCTGGCTCGCCATTGGTCGGAGCTCTGTTCCACTTAGCGAGCTCCCCTATATGGTCATGACGAGTAGCCTGCCGTTGGTCCTTCGAGAACGTTCCACTTTTTCCTGCATCCCGATTGGTCTGTGGGCGGGACCACCAGGGATTGGAGGCGCGGGCGACGTCAGCGCCATTCAGTGCTTTTTTTTGGATGAGATCGATCGTTGACGTTTACTATTTGCTGATAATATACGTGCATTTATTGTATTTGAAGAGGTAAGAGCGCATGATTTTACTACGTTTTGCTTAATTTTCGTGTGGTTCGTCTGTACTGTACCTGTGAAGTGATGTAAACTCATTTACCGTGTTTTTACCACATCTTTCATGTTTAAAATACGAATGCCGTAGTAAAACATCTGTAATTTCGTGGTTATTGTGTTATTTAACGCTTTGTCACCACTGCTTAGTTACATGGTTATAAAACTGTAGTTACTGTAGTAAAACCATGGTAATATTTCACAGGGCTGTGGTTGTCTCTTCTTAAGTTCTGATGTGCCTCAAACTATTGTTTTGAAATAAATGCATAATGTTATTTGCATAACTGGGAGGCTATATACATGCATGCATTTTTTTTTGTAGTTATATTATATAGTTATAGTTATATAGTTATATATTATAATATATTTTCAGTTATATTTGCAAAAGTGAGGTAACAGCAGGTTGTGACTGGGGGATCAGCAAAGCTTTGCAGGGCCATGCACAGGTGTCTGTGTGACCTGTCTGACCTTTTGCTCCTTTTGAGTAGATAAAAGAGATTTTGAATTGATTGTAGATCCAAAAAAAGTGTCTTCACTAAAATGTATTTATCTATTCATTTAACATTAAAACAGCACCATGTCATTTGTTTCTTTTGTGTCTTGTAGAAGATGGATTACAGTGTCCAGTTCCGTAGGGAGGCCTCCGGTGAGCTCACCCTTAAACCCTCTCCTGAGGCAGCGGCTCTTGCTACTGCCTACAGGAAAAATCCCACCCTGGGACACTCATGGCCTGCTGAAAGGGTGAAGGAGGAGGCCATCGCTCGCGTGGCGGCAGCAGAAGGTGACACGTCCAATCGCCAGCTTGTGCTGAGTGAAGGCACCCTGCAGTTTGGCCAGTACCGGGGTAAAACCTTTAAATGGTTGCTTTCCAATGATGTTGATTACGCAGCCATGGTGCTGGCCATGCATCAGCGGGAGCGTGAGGGCGGCGACACCACCCAGTCTGCTGTCATGGGCAACAAGGATGCGTTGCTGAGGTATGCAGGCCTGTTTCCTGACATGGTGGCTGCCATCAGTGAGCGCCGGGTCAGAGAGGGCACTGGCACACCGGCCCAGGAAGACCAGGTGCTTGTTGTATTTGGCAACTTTGCCACCATGTGTTTTAAGGACCTTTGAGGCGACGGACCGCGACAGAAAAGGGTATGGGTTCAGATCTCTAACAGAGGATTGCAGACAGTAGAGAATGTGTAATGTTGGGGCTTGAGCTAATTCTGTGTCCCTCCTTTTCAGCTTCATCAAGTGGCTGAGGAAGCAGACAGCCAGACCGGGTACGAAGATGGAAACTCTGCAGAAGTACATTCGGAGAAGAGACACTGAGATGCCGTCAAAATCTGCGCCTCCAGGCATGAAACTGACTTAACTTTGTTTTGTTTTTGTAGGGTTTATATAATAATTCTTGCATAAACTTAAGTTATTGAAATTAACTGAATCTTGACTTGAGTTGATATTCTTTTTAGAGATGCTTTAAAGCAGAGTTTGAATTTGTCTCATGTTTAATGATTTCTGCATTATTTTTGCATACTGTAAAGCTGCTTTGAAACAATCTGTATTGTGTTAAGCACTATATAAATAAACTTAATTAACCCTCTACCGCACGCATTATGATAAATTTATAAAAAAAAAAAAAAATTGACTCTTTTTCTTTTCTTAGAATGGCTTAACTTGAAGTGCTGTAAAAAAAATTTTGGAAAAAAATATTATTTTAAGGTACTTTATGATATGTTGCCATATGGCAACAACGCGCAATAGTGGAAATAACTTAAAGTAAGTGTAAGTGTATATAGTTAACATTTTTCCTCAGAAATGTTGTTTGTATTGAATAAATTGGTGTTATTATAAGCTTTAGCAGTAAATATTAACAACACCTTATACTTATTTTCCAACATCTTGTGCTTTTATTTATGGAATTATTTTGCTGAATAATGCTTTATATTCTTTGAATTTCATTATGTTTTTCGTGAATATTATTTAAATTGCAAATGTAGACAGTTAAAAACAAATCTAATACTGTTCATCGTGTATCATAAAACATTGACATAAAACCAAAAATATTGTAGTTCATGAAAATTCAACATTACGCAATCTTATGAGAGGAAGGTTATGAACATGAACCCCCCATAATCCTTGAAACTTCACCTTTTTTCTGTATGAAACTTCAAAAAGCATTTTTTTTTCAGAGGTGAGACACATGTACACACAGGGTTGGGGAGTAACGAAATAGATGTAACGACGTTACGTATTTAAAATACAAAATTTGAGTAACTGTATTTCGTTAGTTACATTTTAAATAGATGGTAATCAAATTACAGTTACATTCAAAAAGTATTTTAGATTACCAAAGAGATTACTTTGAATTGTAATGTCATTTATTTTATTTAATAGGCTATTAACGTAAGCTGTTTGAGGATTTTTAACCAACGAGCCAATGTTGATGATTCTCACACTGTATGTTTAAAAAAAAAAAAAAAAAAAAAAAACGCGCGCAGCCTGTTCAGATATCAGCAACCTGCAGAGTCAGACATGAGATCACACGCGAATAATGGACGGGAAAACGGCATAACGCATTTCTCTAGTGGAAATTCAAAGACAGTTTTACTTATATAAACATGAAGAAGGACGTACAGTAACATCATAGTGCAATGCAAGCTATGTCTGCAACAAAACTTCTATCGGCTTCAAAGGATTCAACATCTAATCTGAAAAAGCATCTTGAGGTAGGCCTAAGCTGTTCTTGGCCTTTGAAAATGTTATTTTCCTTATTTACTCCTCATTTTCCTATTTACTCGTACGTTGAGCCTTGTATGGTTATCATTAGCCTACCTTTAATATAAGAATTAGGTCTTTGAAAAATAACACAAAATCCTCATAGAATTAACATCCACGTTAAATAATGTTTTATAAAGCCAATTTCTTGGTGTACTTTACAGACAAACTTTAAATCTTAATAATTCATTCCAAATGTTTAGGTATATTGGTAGTGGTAACCATGGAAACGCTATTATCACTGCTGTTCCACAAGCGCCACCTACTGTCAGAGAGTGAATTTACATTTCATTTAGCCCGTCTGCTGATTGTGTTTTGTGCAGGTGACTTATGTAGCATAATTTCACAAAGCTAATGTCAGACCATGCTGTTTTTGCTGTTAATCTTGAAATTATACAATAATTTAAATGAAAAAAGCTCATACTCATGTTCATAACATCTTTGTTGGGATTGTGATAAAAATGCAGTGTTTGCCTCTAATATCAAAGAGCTACACATATTTTTTGAACAAATAACAACAAATACATTTGCTTTTAAAAAAAAATCGAAAGGACAATTTGGTTCTATTGGCCATGAAAAATCAAAAGAGGTGCATCACTAATAATAATTTAAAAAAAATTAAAGGATTATTTAAAAAATCAAATATTTTTTTCTTTGCTGTTTGTTGTTTATATGGTTAATATTAATGCAGCTATCAGTGCACTAAGGTTAAATATTAGTATAAACGTATTTATACTAGGGATCGTTCACACAAAATGATCATATTTTTTCCAAACCTGTAAAATGTGGTGGAGGAGAGATGCAAAAACTGTTGAGAACTGTAGGTGTGTCAGCTTTAATATCGGCCTTCTCTCGAGATTATTGGGTAGATCATTTCAGTTCATTTTCTTTATAAACATTCTAAATGTTACAAACAAACTTTGTTAATAAAACATTTAAACCACTGTGTCAATTTGACTCTATACACCTATAAAACAACCTATATTATTAACAATATTTTATTGTTGTTATTTAATATTTTGTTATCCCTCTGATGCACATCTTTACAAATATAAAAATATAATTTAGGAATGATATATCAATAGTAATTATATATGGATGTGATGTTAAAAGAAACACATATTTTCACAATTTGTTTATCAAGATATTTAAATTCTTTACCAACACATAGGTTATGTCTAATAAATTGCAGATATATATTTTGTAACTGATGTTAAAAAGACTTTAGTGGAAAACCAAATCCTGGTGGTTAGAGGTCATTTTTATTTACAGGTTGTAAACTTAAAACAGAACATCAAGTTAATATGGTCATTTAAGTATTTCAAAGTATTCCAAAGTATTTAGATTAAGTTACTAAACTTGAGAAATGTAACGAAATACGTTACAGATTACTTTTTAAAGCATGTATTTTGTAATCTGTAGTGAAATACATTCTAAAAGTAACCTTCCCAACCCTGATTATAACAGGACGCTGAAATAAAACACCAATAATCAGGAATGGCCAAACTAAAGACATCGACGTGACTGCAGTGGTTCAACCTAAGACAAGAGATTGTTGAATAAAGTCGTTATTTTTGTTTGGTTTTTGCGCACAAAAAGTATTCTCGTCTCTTCATAACATTAAGGTTGATCCACTGCAGTCACATGACTGTTTTAACGACGTCTTTAGTACCTTTCTGGACCTTGAAAGTGTTGATTATAGATATCAAGTCATAAACCTGTTGGATTTCATCAAAAATATCTTAATTTGTGTTCTGAAGATGAACAAAGGTCTTACGGGTGTGGAACGACGTGAGGGAGAGTAATTAATGACAGAAATTACATTTTTGGCTGAACTAACCCTTTAACTCATGAGTGTAGTTTGTGGGAAAGATGCAACTAGATCCTACACACGTGCCAAACCCTCAGTCACCACAGAACTACATTTCCCAGCATCCCTTCTGGTCACCACCTGCACCCAGTCAGACATGATCACATCTGGCACTGATCATCAGCTCCTCACCCACACCTGTGGATCCTCTTCATCTGCATCAGATGAGACTGTTATTCTCCAACAGTTCAACTACAGTGATGATATCCAGTCATATTTACATCGGTAACTACTTCAGTTCAGTTCAGTAAGTTAGACAACCTCAAATCTAGCATATTTTTGACGTTTTCAGACGTTTCTCTCGGTTATAATCTGTTAGATGATGCTCGAAAGGAGAACATGTTTTGTTTGTTTGTCCTGCAGTTGATCTGAATTGCGAAGCAGTAACATTATTTAGTAACACCGTTAGTTAAGTTTTGTTAGTGGAAATTAAAACGCATTTGGTGTTTTTCGCTGTGTTTTCAGGTAACTTACAGAAGAAACACGAGCCAAGGGAAACTACGCACATTCGACAGCTGCGCGAGAACAACACATATGTGTGTGGTAAGTGAATTTAACTTCTTTATACGTTAGTATTTATTCTATTTAATCATATTTGATTAAATTCCTGTCGAGATCTGCTGGATTGAACGGAGATTCGCGACGCTAGTACATTAACAACCGACAGATTAATATTAAAATCGACTGAAGAAACATCAGGATGATAAATACAATCATTGCGAATACTTACAACATTATTTTGCTTAAAATCAAACTTTTATGCTCCTGTTACTTCTCTAAACCCGAGTTTATGCAGTCGTTTGAGTGAGGCGCGCTCTAGAGTGAGAGTGAGGGTGAGGCGCGCTCTGGCGGCCGCGCGCCGTCCTGCACCCGAAAATACGGGCTTTTTCACTTGTACAGTATGAAATATGAATTATTACAGTAAATTAATCATAAAATCATAAAGAATAACAATAAGGAACGCTTCACGAATTTGCGTGTCATCCTTGCGCAGGGGCCATGCTAATCTTCTCTGTATCGTTCCAATTTTAGTATATGTGCTGCCGAAGCGAGCACGAACTGAGAGATCGGACCACAGCTATATATACCGGGGACCCCCAGGTATGTATTTCAGTGGTGGTGAGTGGATAAACCACTTATTCTACTCCCTTACATCAAATGTGACTGTAAATCATGGGGACGTAGCCCTGTAAACATCTAAAACCATATTTTCAAACCAGCAGTTTTGTGGGTTTACCGTAGTATTTTCTGAGCTGTAGACCATATACAAATGAACCCTGATCTTCTAGCAGTGATAGGACGGCTCAGCCTGACGCGCAGGAGCTCTTTGTCACGTGGCGCGTCCCTCCCCTCCCCCGCGGACAGAGCGGATCCTCCTGGGGCGAAAGAGCGGGAAGTCTGTCTGTCGGGGAGGAGCGTGTCATGTGACCGAGAGCTGCTCTGCTAGCTTCACTCCGTCATGATTCACAGACAACACGAGACCTGGAAACCCCTCCTTTCAGAACAGCCGAGACAGGGAAACTCGAGTTTAAGAGTCACGTGACACAACAGAACAGATGGTTTTGTGTAAACGGCCATTAGCGTGATGCCAAATCAAAGGGGAGAAGGTACAAGTCATGTAGATATGACCATCAGTGAGCAATAGGCCGACAGTCCCTGTCTGAGTTATGGTCCCGGAGCGAATCCTCTCAACATTCAAGTTATTCTCTCCTGATGTCAACATGAGTCAGGCCCTGAGGAAAATCCTCTATTTCAATAAATGTTAATGGAAAAATGACATTTCTACTAATCAAAGAATCCTGAAATACACTGATATAATAAAAATGTTTGAGCATAAATCATCATCAGAATGATTTCTGAAGGATCATGTGACACTGAAGACTGGAGTAATGATGCTGAACATAATTTATGATAAATTTGTCGAGACAACTTTGAAATTGGCTTGAGAAGCCTGAACAGAAAGTTTTGAAGTAGTAGCTTGAAGTTTGAAGGTATATAGATGGATGGATATAGAAATAATACATAAAATGGCAGTTTAATCGAGTATAATGGGCTTCTGGCAGTTTAAATTTGAATTTTGACAGTTGGAGTTTGAACAGTTCTGCCTCACTGGAACATTTCGTCCATATAAGTCTGTTTTTTATTTATTTATTTTATTTTATTTTTCCCCTCAGATTTTTAAGTCATTTTTAGGAAAAGATCACATTAAGCTGAGTCTGGTGATTCCAGCTTCAAAACTCGAGGAGTTCAAGTCAGAATTTTAATCTCAGAATAAGTTTAAATAGCGCTAGTAAGTTGTTTTTCTCAAGATAACCTTATTACATTTTACTATAATTGGAATAGCTTAATATTTCTGTTTTAATGTGTTTTTGATCATTTTCTAATTATCTACATCCATTGATCATGTGTGAAAACATTTAAACCTAATATGTTCACTTAGAAATCAAAACTCCAAGTTTTGAGAAACCAATAAATGTTCAAACTTGCATTTCTCACTTCATGTGTGTGATGTTTTGCATGTTGTGTGCGTGTTTTGTCTGTAGAATTGATAGAAAAGGAGTTTTGTGTGAATTGTAAGCAGCTGTAAACACTCAAAAGACACTCACGTGTCGCCATCTAGTGGCCTAATTGTTTTCCACGTTTGCCATCACAGGAATTAATTACGTTTTAAAGTATCTTTAAAATAGATTAGTTAATTGAAATTGTAACAGCTAACCGCTCCAAAATTTTTACTGTATTTGATTAATGCCTGCTTGGAAAGGCACTCGGCACTGATGTCAATCTCACTGTCGCCATCTACGTAAACACACTGGTAAAAGTGAATATGTCTCAACAAAAATATGAATCTGTGCCCCTCACGAATGGCCATATAGTCTGCTGTTATACGAATAATGAATTGGCAATGACATTTAAACCATTTTCAAAGACCATGACATTATTTGAGGAACGATATACTCTTATGCTTTTTAAAGTTTTGTTCACTGTCAATTTTCACTGATCAATTTTCACTGCCATCATATAGACGAACGCGAGCAGGACATTTAAAAATATCTCCTTTAGTGGCCAGAAAAAGAAAGTCAACAGTAATGGCTAGTAACACTCTTGTCCACGAGGGGGAGCTGCACACCGCGTCCTAACCATAGACTGTCCTCCTAACCAGACGCGAGTACGGCTGAGAGATTCCAAACTCTTTAATTATATTTTGTTAAACTTTTTAAAAATATCTAATCTATCAGATCATTTCAACCAAAGACACAGAAAATATAAATATTTTAAACGGCTATTTGTTCGTTTTAAGGAAATGACGTCTTTGTTCCTTGGACGTTTCCGGTTAGGTATCGCGCTCGAGCGCGTTCAAAACATCGGCGGGAGGCGCTTGATGCGCAGGCGTGATAATATAATCCTGCTATTAAAAGAATATAAATATAAAGTCTCAGTTAGGCCAGTGTTGCTCAGTGGTTTAATGCTCCCTCTGGCAGGTTATTAAAGTGTTATTAAAGTCCCGAAACCCGCAGCAGTGAAGCGGGAAGATGAGCAGCTCACATGTTCTGATTCTGGTGAGTAAATGACATTTTCTCATGTAATCATTTGTATTTGTTAACGTTAACTGTTTAATTATGATGCAGCATAATTTGAACTGATTGTGGCTCTGTCATTGTTTATAGATATTGAGACACGTGTAGTGGAAAAAATGGCCCTTTTTTTCTTTCTTTAAATTTGTTTAATTTCTAAATGTCCTGTGTTTCTATAATTAGTAAAGTAACCGCTCACTTGAGTTATATCAGCTGAAGAATGCTGTGTAACATTAGTTAACTGCATTAGTTTAACGAAACATTTATTCATCACTTGTTAAGCTCGGCTAGTGTTAATCCCATCATGCCTCTGGCAATAAACAAGTTTGTTTGTTTGTTTGTTTTTTAAAGACTGTTCATTAACCTGATAAAGTTAAAAAATAAATGTTTTTCTGCTTTTGTCTTTAGGAAAGTGATCAGATGAACATGTAAGTCCAGACTGCAGAAAGGCTTAAAACACTGTTTCAGGGAACTATAACATGCTCCTGCAGACACCAGTGGTTTACAGGTGGAAGAGAATTATGTCACCGTTTAACACTAAAGAGACCTCTCTACTGTCTCTGAGAAACAGGAACCTGTGGATCTTATCAGGGCCCCTGTGAGCCTTGAGAGAATGAGAGAAATCAGGAATTGGGATCGTTCAGGGGCGGGCTAAGCAATATTTAAATATTTCAATGTAAAATAAAATATTTTAACCCTAAAAATGGCAAGACCATAAAGAGACATCAGAAAATTAATTTACTGCTATTTTCCATCTTATTGGGACACAAATAATACAACTTGATCATTTTTTTCAAATATGACTTTTAATGTTGATTTAAAATGTTTGTATCCCAGAAGGATACGTTGCCAGTTTAGGGGATAAATTGACTGAAAACAGAATTCCTTGTTTGGGCATGCCTTTTTACAACATTTTAAACAATTTCAAAACATTTTATTCTCTAATAACTTATAATAAACATTCTTTGTACATATTCTGAATGAACAATAAGTGATAAACAATATTTCTGAATACATTTATATTGAAATCTCATTTAGGTTAATGCAACAAAGATAAATTTCATACTAGCCCTAACAAGGGCAAAGAGAAATCAGAAAAAATTATTTAGTGCTATTTTCCATCTGATTAGGACATAAATAACACATTTTCATGATTTCTTAAAAAAACAAACAAAAAAAAAAACTTTTATTTGTTTAATATTTGTATCTCCAGGATACGTCACCCCTTTGGCAGTATAAATTAATTGAAAAAAATAATGCTTATTTGGCAATGCAAATTTCATAACACTTATTCTCTCATAACTTAAATATTCTTCGTAAAATTCTGTTGAACAATAAGTTTAATGCCTATTTATTAATATATTTATCTACTGTATCATATTTAATACGCAAAATTCTAGGGCAAATAAATTATCAATATGAACAAAACGTTGCTGAAAACCCTGTCATACACAATCTTCTTCATGCCTTCTGTACTCTGATTGATAGTTCATATAAAGTAAATGTAAGACAATTGACTGTACTGAAGCAATTTGATTATTTATATTCATACATTTGTTAATGTTAAAAATTACTATTTACCAATACTAATAAACTACTTTTTACATTGTTACATGTTAATGTAAATGCTAAGTATGACACTTTGGGGAACATTTATTTGTCCATCTCCCAATTATCATGATTTGCAAAAATTGATATAGCCTATGAGCTATAAAAGCAGATGTATAAATATGATGCTCAACAACAACACAACAAAAAACATGCACATATTTCTATACAATTTTGTATTTTATTATTTTTTTTTGTATGATATCACACACACATCTGGATTGCTATCTTTGTTGGGACCCTCCATAGGCGTAGAAGACAATATTTTTTTTTTTTTTTTTTTTTTTAACTGTACAAACTGTAATATTCTATCCTCCACACCGGGATAGATAGATCTATGCAAATCATGATATTGAGAGATGGACAACAAATGTTCCCCAAAAGCCTGTGTCATATTTGATATTTACATTAACATGAAAACAATGAAAATGAAAAAAAAAAAAAAAATTATATATATATATAATTCTTTTTTTTTTTTTTTTTTTTTTTTTTTACTTTAAAAATAAGGCATGAATAATCAAGTTAAACCAAGTTGCTTCATTCCAGAAAATGTTTATCTTACATTTACTTTATAAAAAATATTAAAGATTTATGAGTTAAAAAAAAAAAAAAAAAAAATTATGAACTACCAATCAGAAGACAGAAGGCATTAAGTAGATTGTGTACGGCACGTTTTTCAGCAAAGTTTTTAAATTTTTAAACCCTATAAATTGCATATGAATATGATAAAGTAGGCTAATAAAATTAATAAATGGCCTTATTCTTATTGTTCAACAGAATTTTACAAAGAATGTTTGCTTTAAGTTATGAGAGAATAATGTTTAAAATCTGGCTAGAATGTTGTAATACGCATTGCCAAACAAGCTTTCTGTTTTCAGCTGATTTATACCCCTAAACTGGCAACGTATCCTGTGGGATACAAACATTTACAGGCAGATTATTAAAAATGTATAAATTAAATTCATAAAATTTCAACATAAACGTAATAAGTTAACACTGCACAACAACTTTTTAAACATGCAATCCCCTCCAATATTGTAAATATGTGAAATATATCAAGTTTTATCAAAAGGTTAGTAGATTTCCCACTACAGGGGGTCTGCTGTTTTTAAATGCTGCCTGTAAGGTAAACAAAAAATTTATGAACAAAAGTCAATATATCTAAATATTCACAACAAACACCCTTTCAACATGAAACCAATAAATGAACCTAAACTTTCCCTGACTCACTCCACAGCCTCTCAAATGTTTGTATCCCACAGGATACGTTGCCAGTTTTAGGGTTAAGATATATCAATATCATATAATAGTTTTGTATCATTCAAAATGATATTTCTTAAAAAACTCAGTAAAATTCATAATGTCTTGTTTATACCATCTATTCAACATATCAAGAACCGTTATATTTTAATTAATTCAATTATATGATATTTCAATGTATAGTCAAATATTTAAAATATATTAAACTGAATATTAAATTTTTTAAATATTCAAATAATATTCAATTTATATTTAAAAAAAATTATATTTTTTAAAACATTCAATGTTTGAATTGTCAGTTCCATAACATTTCTTGTTATACTTTATGCATTATTGATATAAAGGATCCTTTATATTGTTCATTTTTAAAGGTGCTCTAAGTGATCCTGAGCGGAGTAACTCCTGTTGACGTTTCGAAGTATTGTCAAACCAAAACAGAGGCTAGCTAGACCCTCCTCCTCCTCCTCCTCCCCTCCCCTCCGTGCTTCCTGAAACAGTCATGAACACATTTAAAATCATTCTTGTTGGTTATTGGCTGGAGCATGTTTATTATGATTCGTGGTCCAGGCTGCACCAGTTTGTTTTTGTGTCCGTTTTTGGAGCTTGTGGCGACTACAGAGATCAAGTTTTTTTTACAGTGTGTTCAGGAGACAGGCAGCTAGCAGATAGTGAGGAGATGTTTGCTGTATGTGACAAAACATGTTTTTGGCCTAAAAAACCGTGACATCACTTAGAGCACCTTTGAGTCATTGTTTAAATGTATCATAAATTTTAAATGTATTCAATTGAGTATTCTATTTAAATAGTATTTTATTTCTATTAAAAAAACTTTGTATTAAATCACTCATAAAAAAACTGAAGTTTTAATGTTCAATTACATAAAATTTCTTGTTCATACCATATGCATAAATGATAATCAGGACCCTTATATTTCAAATCATTTAAATCATATTTAAATATTTCAATGTATAATCAACTTTTAAAATATATTAAACTTATTTTTTGTATTTAAAAATAGTGTCATTGTTATCTTTCAACAGTATTGTATTTATATTTATATAATACAGTTTGTGAACCACTTTTATTAATTATAATAATAATTTTAACAAATAAGAGATCATACAAATGCATGTCATTTTTTTTTTTTTTTATTAAGTACTGTCCTGAGTAAGTATTATTTACTAAAAGATGTTCCATATAACCAAACAATAGCTGATTTATTAAAATAAACTCCATTCTAAGTATGTGAAGCATTGATTCTCAATACTGGTGTGTGTAACGTGATGACCACGACTTTTTATGTTTTGTGATGGTTTTTTCATGAGTCTCTTGTTTGTTCTGGAGTCAGTTAAACTGAGCTCTGTTCTTCAGAAAAATCCTCAGCTCCTGCAGATTCTTCGTTTCAAGCATTTTTGCATATTTGAACCCTTTCCAGCAGTGCCTGAATGATTTGAGATTCATCTTTTCACACTGAGGACAACTGAGGGACTCAAACTCACTATTAAAAAAGGTTCAACATTCACTTGATGCTCCAGAAGGAAACACGACGCATTAAATAGTCGAGGTGAAAACTTTTGACAGATGAAGATGACAATTGTTCTTATTTTGTTTAAATATCATTGTTTTGCATTTAGTACTGCCCTTTGGAAGCAACAGAAGATACTTGCATGTTTCCCGGCAGAAAAATTAGTACAATTTACCTTTGATATTTTGAATTCAAAAGTTTCACCCCCGACTCTTAATGCATCGTGTTTCCTTCTGGAGCATCATGAATGTTTGAACCTTTTTAATAGTTGTGTTTGAGTCCCTCAGTTGTCCTCAGTGTGAAAAGATGAATCTCAAATCATTCAGTCACGGCTGGAAAGGGTTCAAATATGCAAAAGATAAGTGTTCACATACACACATAGCTTATCAGTTCTCAGCATTTCTAACTGGACATCGCAGCCTGTTTATTATCAAAATAATCGTTGGAACGCGAGCAAAGTACAAAGCTTATAATTTACATATTAAATAATAGTTTAGCATTCCAAATACATTGTGAATATGGAAACATTTGATTTGTGCCGAATTGGAGAGGTAGGCGACATGTTTTTTTATTTTTCGTTATGGTTCTGCTCTGAATAGGCTACGGTTTATAAGATTTATTGTCTATAGCTGTCTGTTATGGTTTGTTTTCTTTTTAAACCGTCTGATAGTATTAATTGGTCAAAACGTCTTGGTAACAGTTACCAGTCAATTATGAGCATCCCTAATTAAAACTTTCCAGTAAGGATGCTGTGCTTTTTCTCCACGATTCTCTCTATATGAGTGTTCTTCTGGCTGTAGCATGTGGTCTTACTTTTCATTTGAAAATGACTATGTTCTGTGCGAAGCCTTGATTTTTAATGCATAGCTAGCTGTAGGCCTGAAGTAAGACAACCTGTGAGGTTTTTTCCACACGCTGTTGTGAGCAGCCCGTTGAAAAGCTTGTCAAAATTGCTTTTTTACTGTGGTAGTGCTAATAAACGTTTAAACTAACACCGTGAAATGTTTATATTAGTGTTTTATATCTAATGGCTTTTATTGAGGCAAGACAAGTGTTGATTTGAGAGTCTAAATCGATCAAACGTGGTCAACTTCCTGTCGGCAGCTGCACACTTCTAAGAAACAAACTTTAACAAACAAAGAAGTGCTCCAAATATTTTTATAAATTGACTTAATAAAGAAACGAGAAGGATTACAACTACTTTGCAATTAAAAACAAAACTGCAAAGGCTGCGTTATGGGAAGATATAAAAAAGAAAGAAGAATGGGCTCCAGTTGGGCTCGAGCCGAAATTTCTGACAAGCTGTCGGACACGGGCCGTGCAGGGCTCTAACAACCATCATAAAACATAAAAACAGTCATGGATCATCAGGTAACCACACTCAGAATCAAGGTTCACACCTTTTGAATGGGGTTATATTTATAATTTCAGCTATTTTTTTTTTCTTGTGGACTTTATGTAAACATCTCTTATGTAAAATATCTTACTCGGGACAGTACTAAATAAAAAAAAAAAAAAAAAATGCATTTTGTATGATCCCTCTTATTTTGTTTTTTGATTATTTTATTATTATGATTGGTTACATTATTCCCAAAATGGCAGTAAATTGATCATAATTCATTGATTCTCCTCACTAAGACATATCAAAATGATATTTCTTAAAACACTCTGTAAAATTCAATAAAATGTCTTGTTTATACCATCTATGTCAACGATATCAAGAACCATTAATATTTAATTAATTAAATTATGAATATTTCACTGTATAGTCAATATTTAAAATATATTAAATTGAATATAATTTTGTTTTTTAAATATTCAAATAATATTCAATTCATATTTTAAAAAATTATATATATATTTTTAAAACAATCAGTGTTTGAATTGTCAATTCCTAACATTTCTTGTTTATACATTATTGATATAAAGGACCCTTTATATTGTTCATAGTTTAAGTCATTGTTTAAATGTATCATAAAATATTTAAATGTATTAAAATGAGTATTCTATTTAAATAGTATTTTATTTCTATTAAAACAAATATTTTTGTATTTAATTACTCATAAAAAAACCTCAAGTTTTTAATGTCAATTACATAAAATTTCTTGTTCATACCATATGCATAAATGATTTTCAGGACCCTTATATATCAAGTCCATTTAAATCATATTACAATATTTCAATGTATAATAAATTATTTAAAATATATTACCTTATTTTTTTTGTTTAATAGTGTCATTGTTATATTTCAACAGTATTGTATTTATTTTATATAAGTACAGTTTTGTGAACCACTTGCAGAATCTGTAAAATGTGAATATTTTAACAAAATAAGAGATCATACAAATGCTGTATTTTTTTTTTTATTAGTACGGCCTGAGTAAGATATTTTACATAAAAGAGTTTACATATATCCATAAGACAACAAGCTAATTATAAATAACCCCATTCATAAGTATGTGAAGCATTGATTCTCAATACTGGTGTGTTACCTGATGATCCACGACTGTTTGTGTTTGGTGATGTTTGTTCATGATGTTCCTTGTTTGTCCTGAGCAGTTAAACTGAGCTCGTTCTTCAGAACAATCCTCCAGCTCCTGCAGGTTCATCAGTTTTCAAGCATCTTTACATATTTGAACCCTTTCCAGCAGTGACTGAATGATTTTGAGATTCATCTTCTCACACTGAGGACAACTGGGGACTCAAACTCAACTATTAAAAAAGGTTCAAACATTCACTGATGCCCAGAAGGAAACACGATGCATTAAGAGTCGAGGGGTGAAAACTTTTGAACAGATGAAGATGTCACAATTTTTCTTATTTCGCTTGAATATCATTGTTTTTCATTTAGTACGCCCTTCGGAAGCAACAGAAGATACTTGCATGTTTCCCGGAAGACAAATTAAATACAATTTACCTTAATTACCTCAAAAGTTTTCACCCCCAGCTCTTAATGCATCGTGTTTCTAGCATTTGATCACTAGATTTACAGAAATCATTTCACTTTAAAAAAGGTTTTCTCAACATTGCAGCATGCAATATTTAATCCAGTCCTGACGAACACATTAAAAGGATAGTTTCACCCTAAAATGAAAATTATCATGATTTACTCTGAAATTTTCTCTTAAAAAATGAGTCACCGCAAGTTGACTTGCGCATTCTGCATACGGTCGTCCACTGCAAGTTTTTGGATTTATAAAGTTTTAAATATGGATGTTTCTCTTAGAAAAAACGCAGGCTTCAGAAGGCCTTATTAAACCCAACTGGAGTCGTATGGATTTTTTGTTATGGATGTATCATTATTTTTTCTTCAAACGCGGTCCCCATTCAAACCATTATAAACCTTTGAGCACTAATGATATTTTAATATATCTCAGATTGTGTTCGTCTGAAAGAAGATGGTCCATACGTCTAGGATGGATTGAGGGCGAGTAATCATGGGATAATTTCATTTTTGGGTGAACTATCCTTGTAATATTGAATATAGTCATTTAAACCATGTATTAGTGTCTTTGGAAGGCTTTTGTCTTTCAAACACATTAAAATGTACAAATTCACATTTCATATTAACATGCAATGCAGGGATTCTCTAATATTTTTTTTTTGTTTGTTTTTTTGTCAGCTGAACCTCCTGTGATTTTTAAAGTTAATAAGTTAGGCCAATAAAAAGAAATAATAAAATTAAGTTCACAGTTCTCTGTCAGTCAATGGTCACATGACATGGAGAAACAAATAATTTTTTGTTTTGTTTTTTTAGATTTTGTTAATTTTTTTAAATGTTAATTTTTTAGCTTTTATTTAATCTCTGACTTAATGCAATATTTAACACACTTCATGTTGATAAAGAATGGAATATATTTTCTTTGTATTTTTATATCAATATGTATTTTTTTATATCAATATGGTACAAGATTAATCTCATTTAACATTGATCTAAATAGGATAGTCAAAAGTAATCAAAGTAGTCTGATTAATTTGTGTAATGTAAGGATTACGTCTAACTACAATTTGTCATGTAATTTGGATCAGTAAAATTAAGTAATCAATCCGTGTGTGTTTTTTTTTTTTTCATATATATATATATATATATATATATATATATAATATATATATATTATATATATAATATATTATATATATATTATAAAAATGATCAAATACAGAAAATGTCTTGTTCATACCATATGCATCAATGGAATTCAGGACTCAGTCATCTTTCTTTCTGACTTCTGGACAATGAGGTATTTGTTTCCAATCCTCCCTATCCATTAGCATTCAATAAATGTAATTAAGAAAAAAATTAAATGAGAATCATCAGTGCAGTTTTCTAAAATTTTTTGAAGTGCTTTTAAATTAATTTTGAACAGGTTCTTTATCTGGTATGCAATAAAATTACTATGGTATTGTAAAACCTTATACATGTTATATTATTTAATAGATTTTTTTTGAGTCACTCATACTTGGTATACTGTAAGTATTGCACATATCTAATAAAGCAGAAATGTACACAGACATTAGAAAAGGAAAATGTTTATTTATATATACATATGTCTCTCCTCTCTTGTCTTCCCAGAAGCCTTTGCACAGAAGTAGACACCCCGGAACTGTCTGTGGCCAAAATCTTTAGTCTTTCGCTGGCCACACTTTTGGCAAAGGAACTGCAGAGGTATCTGACGTTTCTTCGAGTTCAAACCTTGAGCTGCGGCTGCCTCTGACAGCTTCTTTTGCCACGTTGTGGTCCTGGGCACCCTCTTCTCGTCTGGTGCTGCGACTGGTACAGGTGCTCCTACAACAGGTATGGGCGTGGCTGTAGATGCAGAAGGCACAGGTGCAGCGGTAGATGTATGTGCAGCAGCAGAGGCAGGTATGGAAGAAGTGGCTGAGTGGGATGTAGGTCTGGCAATAGCTGCTGCCGTCGAACCCACTGGAGGAGGCTGGCCTTGAGAACACGGTGCTGCCTGTCCAGACGCATCCTGAGGTATTTCAAACTCAAAAGATGAGTGTCCATGCTGGATTGCTTCCATTAGTTGTGGCAGTACCGGTGGGAGGTGTTCAGGTGCCACCAAAGGAGCAGTAAAAGGCTCAATGTCCAGCTGTAAGACCTCCCTCTCCTGCTTCTTTATTCGAGCATTGTGCCTATGTACAGAAAAGACAATAAAAGACAGTATACGTGTGTAATGATGATTATGAATATGAAAACAAAAACAAAAACGATTAATTACTGAACCTACCACTGGGAGATTGTGAGTTGATTTAGCTCAAAGAGCTTTAATTTTGTTCCAGCCATGATTCTGGGGCTGCCCAGGACTGTCTCGGATCATCCTGTAATCCCTTAGGATGGCAGCCCATCGGTTTACCCGGACTCCGACGATGGTCTGACCAGCAGGGTAAATTCGGCAGAGAGCCAGGCAGATGGCTTCCACTACTCGACTTGGGCCCTTTCAGTGGCCCAGCACTTGTCATGATCTGACAGGTTGTTCCACGATCTCATCCACCTTACTCTGAGTGACAAACCCCTGATGGCGCAGGTCAACCAGACTGTCGGCCAGCCTAATGACGTGGTCATAACCAGCTTGGCCATCTGGTCCCACACTCTCAATCTGTACATGAAAATAAGTTAATAAGCTCCTATTCAATCCCAGGTGAAAAAGTACACTTCCATAATGTATTTAAAGTGCTCTATTTTCGTGCACTAATTTTGTACTTGAAAATGGAGTACTTTAAGTACAATAGAATTTTTTTTTTTTTTTTTTTTTTTTTTTTTTCACCTGTGATGTCAAATAAATGTACCAAAATTTAAAGGAATTTTTTTCACAACCGTTTAACTACTATAGCTGTGAAATCAGTGAGATAATCTACAGTCAATGGGCCTTATTCATGAAACACATGCAGAACAAATGTGTAAATCGTTCGAAAAGTCGTTCTGTTGTAAATGTTCGGATTCGCAAAAATGTTTGGATTTTCGAAATGTTAGTTGGTACGAAAGAAATTGACACTTGCTCCTACCATGTGTTAATGGTGCATAAACCATTTGAATGTTTTCTATTTAGACAAACTGATGACATTACATTTTGATGCAGTATGTACCATGCGGGACAAATATTATACCCACCAATCATTCTACTTGTACAACGACTGAACAACAATGAAGTTAATATTGCTGGATACTGCATTTTTATATTCAGTAATATTCTTCAAATGAGATAAACATGTTTTGTCATGGATATGTCTGGTTCTCTCCTGAAACGGCCAGCTGGTGGCGCTTGAAAGTGCATTGCCAGCACAGCGTTTTTTCCAGCTGAGATACATTGGTTGCTATGATACAGAATGTTTTAGCTGGCTAAAAACACTTTGGTAGACACGATAATTGATTATTTATGGCTAGGCATATGACCAATTAGTCCCTGTTGAATTTATGCAATACACTGAAGCCAAACCTAAGAAAAGTCCAGAAGATTCCACAGCATTCCTGGACATGTAATTTGCATAGTTGTATGATATCTCATGGGCGGGGATTAAGCTAATGACGAATGAGCGTGCACATGCGCCCTATTTATGAACGCCTAGAATTCATTCATATATGTGCGTTTGTATACAACGGATTTAGTAATCAAAGTGTTTGTGAATCCGGAGGAGAGTTTTCATAAAGGTCCATTTTATGAGCAAATTACCCACAATTTGCTTGTATATTTACTAAAGTTTCATGAATGGGGCCCATTATTACAAAATAAACCCCAAATGAAATATTAACATTATCACACACCCTAAAATCTCAGTGTACAGTGTTTATGGGTGTTCATTTACCTGGACGAGGCAGGAGAGGAAGACTCAGCAGTTGGGTCTGTCAGGGATGAGGACTACTCAGGAGGTTGTAGGGCTGCTGTCTGTTCCTGAAGGGGCTGCAGGTCATTGCCCACGAGCTCCTTAAATTAGATGGGGCCCATCATGGCACATATCCTCAAACCCCTCATCACCCTCCAGATCACCCTGCAGGTCTTCATCCTGAATCCCATCTGGAATGTCAGGATCTACACCTTGACTTTCTTCAAACGCTCTGCTGGTTTGGGAATACAATTATTCTACACCAATGAGCTCTCCTATAAAAATACAGAGTATATCACAGATGTTTAATAACACATGAAAAACAGTAAAAAGTAGAATGTCTGCGTGAACACACAAACCTGTGTATTCCCCGGGGCTGGTGTAATCCTGAACCAGTTTCAGACCCAGAAGCTGCTGGCTCAGTGCATTACAGTTCTGCAGCAGCTGGCCGCCATAGCAGATCTCCTCCCTGCTGGCACCTTCAACTGCCGCAACCCCATGTGCCTCGTTCCACTGCACCAGTCCATCCAACAGGTAATTTGAAATGCAAGGCATTTGCCCTTGTACCAAAAAAATAAAAAATCAGAAATTATCACCATGAAAAAAAAACAAAAAAAACAGTGCAAACACAAACAACAAACGCTATTTTTGAGTAATGCAAATCTGGCACGAAGCGATTCAGGTGCAGGTGGAACGACTCCAGGGATGTCAAGCCACGTGCACAGCGGTACACGGGTAGAATGACCCCATCCTTGGTCACCTGTCCCGTCTTCCTGTACAGCTGTACACCTGGCGGGTCCTGGATGCACTGGATGTGGCACTGCTGGGTCCGCCAGATCTCCTGTCCTCTCTTGGTCAAGGAGCTTGATGCCCATGGTGTCTGTTGCCCCTGCGAAGTCTTTAAGCAGCTTTTCATTTAGCTGCTCAGTCTCCTGGGCCCCTCAAGTGTGGCGGTGGCAATGTTTTGCCAGTTCTTTAGGGGTGGGCTGGCAGCCTGTCCGCGCTTGGCCTCCTTTAGCCTCTACACATCTGAAGCATCCCATTCGAAGATGCAAGCAGTGAGGCCTTTCATGAAGGGGCCATAAAGTGGGTGGCTGTCTGTGGTCACTCCTACTGCAAACCTCCGCATGAAGTGCCACACGTCCAGCCTGACAATCAGCTGGTCCCACTCACTAAACATTGCTGCTTCCTTTCCGTTCCCGGTGGCAGAGCAACAGTCACCGTCTATGTAGAGGACTTGGGGAGGAGCTTCTCCAGCTCTCCGGTAGCGCTCCATGAGTCCTGAGCACATGGGAAGCAGACCGTCACCCTCTGCTTCAGTGAAGACACACACGAGGACCTGCCCAAACTCATTTCCGACATCTGTAGCCCATGCCGCTGTGCCAGTTTCTTAGTGACCTGAAATAGGATGAAAAGAATTATTAATGTGCAAAGACCTGTCAGTTTATCTGAGGCAGCTGGGCAGCGAGACTGCTAGGGTCTGTGGCATAGTCCGGGAACTTGCCAACCACAGAGAGATAATGGGTTGTCTGGGCAATCCAATGCTCTCTGTGTCTGACGCACAGGTTCCGGTATACGAAAGTTGAACTGTTCCCCAATGAGCGTCAATAACTTAACTTTGTTTTGTTTATGTAGGGTTTATATTATAATTCTTGAATAAACTTAAGTTTCATGCCTGGAGGCGCTGATTTTGACGGCATCTCAGCGTCTCTTCTCCGAATGTACTTCTGCAGAGTTTCCATCTTCGTACCCGGTCTGGCTGTCTGCTTCCTCAGCCACTTGATGAAGCTGAAAAGGAGGGACACAGAATTAGCTCAAGCCCCAACATTACGCATTCTCTACTGTCTGCATCCTCTGTTAGAGATGTGAGCCCATACCCTTTTCTGTCGCGGTCCGTCGCCTCATAAAGGTCCTTGAAAGAGATGGTGGCAAAGTTGCCAAATACAACAAGCACCTGGTCTTCCTGGGCCGGTGTGCCAGTGCCCTGTCTGACCCGGCGCTCACTGATGGCAGCCACCATGTCAGGAAACAGGCCTGCATACCTCAGCAACGCATCCTTGTTGCCCATGACAGCAGACTGGGTGGTGTCGCCGCCCTCACGCTCCCGCTGATGCACGGCCAGCACCGTGGCTGCATAATCAACAATCATTGGAAAGCAACCATTTAAAGGTTTTACCCCGGTACTGGCCAAACTGCAGGGTGCCGTCTCAGCACAAGCTGGCGATTGGACGTGTCACCTCCTCTTGCTGCCGCCACGCGAGCGATGGCCTCCTCCTTCACCCTTTCAGCAGGCCATGAGTGTCCCAGGGTGGGATTTTTCCTGTAGGCAGTAGCAAGAGCCGCTGCCTCAGGAGAGGGTTTAAGGGTGAGCTCACCGGAGGCCTCCCTACGGAACTGGACACTGTAATCCATCTTCTACAAGACACAAAAGAAACAAATGACATGGTGCTGTTAAAACATACAAATACACACAAAAGTGATGTCTAACCATCAAAATATATAAGAAATATGTTGGTTAAGGTATTTAATTCATTATTTGGTAAAAAAAGCACAACAATCACAAAATAATGTAATATTTTATTTCACTATACCACTGCAGTATTTGTTAGAACTTAAAATTGGACAAGTATAAATGCATAACATCTGATTTTTTTTTTTTAATGATAAATGAATAGATAAGAGATTTTGAATTGATTGTAGATCCAAAAAAAGTGTCTTCACTAAAATGTATTTATCTACTCAAAAGGAGCAAAAGATCAAAGGTCAGACAGGTCACACAGACACCTGTGCATGGCCCTGCAAAGCTTTGCTGATCCCCCAGTCACATGGCACAGCTGGGGTCGTTTTCACAACCTGCTGTTACCTCACTTTTGCAAATATAACTGTACAAAAAAGTATGCATGTATATAACCTCCCAGTAATGTTTTAAGTATATATGCAAATAACATGCATTTTTCAAAACAATAGTTTGAGGCACATCAAAAAAACTTACGAAGAGACAACCACAGCCCTGCGAAATATTACCATGGTTTTACTACAGTAAGTACAGTTCTATAACAACTATGTAACTAAGCAGTGGTGACAAAGCATTAAATAACACAACCACGAAATTACCAATGTTTTACTACGGCATTCGTATTTTAAACCCAATAGTTGTGGTAAAAAGCACGGTAAATGAGTTTACATCACTTCACAGGTACAGTACAGACAAACCACACGAAAACGGTGTAAAAAGGTGTCATTAAATTTTATTAAAAGCAGGGAAAAGGTCAAAGAAAGCCATGTTAGCCCACATAGCCAAGTGTAATACACCTCCTACTTTACTGTTTCCAAAACCATCCATCTGAAGGTTGATAATAAATAAAACAGATTATATAGTGTACAAAGCACGGTTTTCTTAAATTAAACCACAAATGTAATCCCACTAAAGAGAAGGTATTGCTCACCTGGAACATCAACATGTGCCGCTGCAGCAAGTAGATCTTCATCAGATGGTTCCTCTGTGGAAGCAGCTTTACCGTATGCAAAAATAATGCAGAAATCAAACATGAGACAAATTCAAACTCTGCACTTGGTTCGGTCAGTTCAATAACTGTGCTGAGTTTATGCAAGAATTATAATATAAACCCTACAAAAACAATAAAAAGTTTAGTTTCATGCCTGGAGCCACTGATTCTGACGGCATCTCAGCGTCTCTTGTCCGCATGTACTTCTGCAGAGTTTCCATCTTCGTACCCGGTCTGGCATTCTGCTTTTTCACCCACTTGATGAAGCTGAAAGAGGGACACAGATGTAGAGGAATTTTACAGTTAAAGACCAAATATGATGAATGAAGGCCCAGAGTCAGAGTTTAAAAAAAATTTACTGAATAGTTTGCAGTTTCATCAGCAGAAGCCAGCTTCATCTCCATCCATCACGATTCTGACGCTCGGACCCGGGATTTAGGTACATGGTGACCTTCTAGGTCGTGAAAAGGTCTCAAGTAGCATAGATACACAAGATTCAGAGCTTCTTCAAGGTTGAAGTTGACCCGAGCTTTAACTATAAACAGGAAAGATTCCCAAAACATACTAAGTTGTGCCTTTCTTTCAGTGAGAGGTACAGACAATATTCATTATTATTCTCTAGTGTTTGAAGATGGAAAGGAAAATAAATGCTTAAACAAGTTGAAGTCATTCAAATAATTTTTTATAAGGCTAAATATTGATTAATATCTTCAATATAAATTGCGCAAAATTTGGTTCCAGAATCCACCCCTTCAGTACCCCCTTATAGGCTAATGTTGAGTCCTAAACATCACATCTGACAATTGAGGCCGTTTCAAAATTTTACATTGCTGACCCATGCTCCCCTGGCAGGTTACAACTGGATAAAACGCAATACGTTTACCCTTCAAGGACTTAACTAGAACACAATATCCTACAAAGCTTTATTGACTTTCAGATCTTACACTTAGCTGTCTATACATGTCTTTTACAGATCTTATCGATCTTGGCTAATTCTCTTTTTTTCACCAAATTCATTGATTACAAACTAAGTACATATTTATTCTCTGGAAGCCGGGCTAAACGAGTAAGCACTGTTACTGCATTCCTGGCATAGGCCAGACCCTTAGATGCTAAATACAGATATTGCCTGTTCTCATAAACACCAGGATATTTACACTGGTGTTTTAGAAAACTATGATTTCCAATTCATTATACAATACAAGAAGAGGGATGGTCAATTCACTCCTTTCACTATACCCCTTATAGATCATGTTTAAGATTCAAAACACAATTGCAGTCCAACTACAAGTAAACACTGAAAAATAAGACCATGATAATCCATGTAAGCACTTTAAAGTCTCTAGAGAAACCATCCCTCACTTTACAGTCTACAGACGTATATCATGTATCATCTTAACTGCAGATTTTTTTTTTTAAATCCTTTCAAAAATGGAAAATTCACAGTATTTCAAAATGGATCAAAACATTTACGTAATAACCCTTTTGTTAAGTTTTCTTTTTACAACCGATCCATTTAGTCATTAGTCCATAAAAAAAAAGAACAAACTTCATGTTAAAAACATTTCAGCAAAATGACAAGCATCAAAACATACAAATTAATAAAAGCAACAACTTGTCTTGCATTATATATCTATCATTATTTTTAATCTGAATACTTTTCATAAAATGTCACAGTACTCAGACCATAACAGTCGAACATTTCAAATCAAACAATTAGGACTTCCTTTAAAGTCAGTTTTGTTCTCAATGTCTTGTCCGTTAGAACATCTTGGGCTAAATGACCTTAAACCTGTCATTTTGCAGTGATACTTATCTCATTTTTTTTTGGCAAAATCCTCAATTCTTGCCAAAATCCATATTGTATCTGATCGATACTGAAAAGTCCATTTTTAATTTCTCAATGCGATATCTGCCGTGTTATTCAGTCAAGTTTGAGTTATGTAATATTGTGATTGTTTTGGGGAGAGTTTGCATAATGCCATATTGAAAGTTTGGATTTTGATTTGGATAATTTTGCTTGGACTGGAGAGGAAAGAGTTGTCCTGCAATTAAAGAACTGAGGCTTTGATGGGTTAAAGGTGCCTTAGAACTTTTTTTTAAAAGATGTAATATAAGTCTAAGGTGTCCCCTGAAATGTGTCTGTGAAGTTTCAGCTCAAAATATCCCATAGATTTTTTAACTGCCTATTTTGGGGCATCATTATAAATGAGCCAGTTCAGGGTACGCGGCCCCTTTAAATCTGGTGCTCCACGCCCCAAGAGCTCGCACTTGCATTAAACAACATAAAAAAAAAAGTTCAAACAGCTAATATAACCCTCAAAATGGATCTTTACAAAGTGTTCGTCATGCAGCATGTCTAATCGAGTAAGTACAGTGTTTATTTGAATGTTTACATTGATTCTGAATGAGTTTGAGGCTATGCTCCGTGGCTAACGGCTAATGCTACACTGTTGGAGAGATTTATAAAGAATGAAGTTGTGTTTATGCATTATACAGACTGCAAGTGTTTAAAAATGAAAATAGCGACGGCTCTTGTCTCCGCGAATACAGTAAGAAACGATGGTAACTTTAAACACATTTAACAGTACATTAGCAACATGCTAACGAAACATTTAGAAAGACAATTTACAAATATCACTAAAAATATCATGATATCATGGATCATGTCAGTTATTATTGCTCCATCTGCCATTTTTCGCTATTGTTCTTGCTTGCTTACCTAGTCTGATGTTTCAGCTGTGCAGATCCAGACGTGTAATCCCTTTCATAATGTTGGGAACATGGGCTGGCATATGCAAATATTGGGGTCGTACATATTAATGATCCCGACTGTTACGTAACAGTCGGTTTATGTTGAGATTTGCCTGTTCTTCAGAGGTCTTTTAAACAAATGAGATTTATATAAGAAGGAGGAAACAATGGAGTTTGAGACTCACTGTATGTCTTTTCCATGTACTGAACTATTGTTATTTAACTATGCCGAGGTAATTCAATTTTTGAATCAAGGGCACCTTTAAGCTCTTTTGTACATGACCAAAGGTCAGTAAGACTTGCACTCTAATTGCCAAGAAGTGAGACGGTTAGACCGTCAGAGCCACGCAAACTCCCGTGTTAGGCTGTAGAGCGGTAACGCTGTTTTTATTTTAGTTTGTTATTTTTGGTACGTCGGACGCGGGTAGATGGATTAGCCGTTGAGCTGCATGTGGGCGTACTGAAGACTAGGGTTGAGTTTATTTAGCTATTTGATTTCTTAGTTAGATACGGGATGGCTCTTAATTTCTTCTGGCATTAGAGTGCTGTCTGCTTTGTTTTGGTCTGTTTATTTCATCTTCCTCTGGTCTGTGCATTTAAGGAGACTTGGTGAGAATTTCATTTATTAATTTTATTGTTGAGAAAAGATATTAAAGGAGTCTAGTAAAGTTAAGATAGAATGGATGTTACAGGACTTTTTAGCTGCTCCTACTGTAGAGAAATTGAATGGCCTTACAAAAGAGCAACTGACTAAAGTAGTTGAGCATTTTAATTTTGAAGTAGGAGTAATCAAGAATATAAAATTAAAAGCTTTTCATGATCTTGAAAAATAGAAGTAGAATGATTTTAACTGTATATACACAATATGAAGAAGCGTTGTCACCAGAAGTTTCTTCACTTGTTTTGACGGGAGTACAGAGCGGGTTAACTTTTGAGCAACAGCTAGATATATTAAATCTGCAGAGTAAGGAACGTGAATTCGATAGACAGCTCGAATTAGAAAAAATGCGGGTTCAAGAACGAGAGCGTATACGGCAATTTGAGAAATATGTGTTAATGACAAACAGACTTAATTTATAGCATGACCCGTTGAATTCATTTTTGGAGCGATGACTAAATGTATTTTTGGTCCAGTGCCTGTATATAGGATTAGTATTGACCAAGTTCAGAGGCGGTCATATATGTGGAACAACTTTGTATTTTCAACAGTTTCAATATGAAAAAAAATTTCCATAGCGTTCCCGAGATATGAGCTGAAACTCAAAGATATTCCACTTCCTAATTATGTAATGGCTGCCAAATAATGGGTTCCTGGACACAGTGTTTATAGATGATGTTTCATATTTTGAATAAAGTTTTATGGATTAAAACCCTATAACTGTACTAAGCACACTCTGTCGGATACATCCCACTAAGTTTCAAGTCGTATGGGACCTTCTGGTAAGAACGGGAGCCGGGAATACAAAGACATCCCATTTCCCCAATTACATAGTGGCCGCCAAATAATGGGTTCCCGGAAAAAGTGCTTATAGATGCTTTTTTACATTTTATATAAATTTTTATGGATGAAACCACCTGTACCATGCTTGGCGCACTCTGTCGGATGCATTCCACTAAGTTTCAAGTTTGTTTTGCAGCCAAAAAAGACAAGAACAAAATTAAAAGAACACTGTTCTTTTAAATAAAAAAAAATGTTTTATTTACAAGAGTAACAAAAGAGTAACAATATATAAAAACACAATATTAAAAACAAAACAAAATATAGCTGCGAGCAGCGATGACGGGCCAAAGCCCGGTGGCACCACCACCCCTGTGGCTTCAGGGCAACTGTGCATGGCGGGCAATGGGCATTTAAAACAGTTAAGTATAAAAGGACTGTCAAATTCACTCCACATTTACTGCACTACAAGGTAGCGCTATAGAGCCCCTCCTCCCTGCCCGTTTCTAAGGCTTTGCCCATGTCTACTGGCTAACAATCCTGATGTGTGTGTGGAGTTTCAAACAATTTGAAGCATGCTAAGAGTCTCAAAAGCATTCAAAACAATATAAAAGTTTGATGCGTTGCCAAGGCAACTGTGTTTGAGATATCACAATTCTTTTCAAAGGTCTACATCTGACATGTTTTGACATTATTTAAATGAAGTTTGAAGCAAATAGGGTAAACATAAGATGGTGATCTCAAAGCATGCTGAAACACATTTCCTGCTGCCAGTTGGTGGCGCTATAACTTTGACTCACAATAGTCACATCTATGTGATCAGCCTTGTAGAACGAAGACACAGCCGAAGATTCATCAAAATTAATTAATGTATGCAGAAGTTATAACACTTTGTTTCCCTTTTCTTGCTATTAATTTGTTGCCTCGCCACGGCCAAACCATTTGAGATATCCAAAATCCGTTTGCAATTAAACAACTTCAATGTATTAGCACCAAGTAAAAAAAGTTTGGTGTAAATTGTATAACCTTGTTGGAGTAGTAGTATTAAATTCAAAGCCTGTTTTTTCAAAAAATTAACATTCAAACCAAAATAGCTGACTTCCTGTTGGTTGAGCTAATGAATGTAAATTAGAAAATTGTCCGGCTTGATGAGAACAATATGTGTACCAAGTTTGGTGACTGTAGGAAAAACTAACCCCCCCCCACTTTTGTCAAAAGGTGGCGCTACTGAGCCCCTCCACCACGCCCATTTCTATGGCTTTGTCCATGTCTACTGGTTGACAATATTGATGTGTGTGTCGAGTTTCATGCAATTTGAAGCATGTTAAGAGCCTCAAAAACACTCAAGAATATTATTACAGTTTGACCTGTTGCCATGGCAACAATATTTCAAAAATCCTGTGATAGGTCTACATCTGCTGTGTATTGACATTACACTGATGAAGTTTGAAGCAAATCAGGTAAAAATAAGAGGGTGATCTCAAAGCATTTCAAAAAGTGCTACACTTCCTGCTGCCAGTTGGTGGCGCTATAACTTTGACTCACAATAGTCACATCCATGTGATCAGACTACTACAACCAACACACTCGTGAAGTTTCATAAAGATCAATATATGTATGCAGACGTTATAATACATTTCCTGTTTCCTTTTTCTCGCAATAAATTCGTTGCCTCGCCACGGCCAAACCGTTCGAGATATCAAAAATCCACTGGCATTTTTAATCATCAGTGTCTTGACTTCATGCTGACCGAGTTTGGTGGTGATCGGATTAATCGCCTAGGAGGAGTATATCAAATTCCAGAGCATGCGTTTTTCAAACAACCCTTAATAGCTGACTTCCTGTTGGGGTGGCGTTTAACTTAGAGCACGAAAGTTGTTCGGCCCGATGCGGTCTATATATGTACCGAGTTTCATACTAATACATGCAAGCGTGTTCAATATATGGATGAAGTTTTCGGACTTTTTTCAAGGGGGCGCTGTCGAGCCCCCCTGCCACGCCCGGGTACCAGCCTCTGCGGCATCCTAATGGCCGCATATTCCAATGTGTGTGCCAATTTTCAGGAGTTTTTGAGCATGTTAAGGCCCCCAAAAAGCCCCGGAAGATGGAAAAAAAATAAAATAAAATAAAATAAATAATAATCCTTAGGGGATCAAGAGGGCCCTGCGCGAATTTTCGCTTGGGCCCTAATAATAATAATAATAATAATAATAATAATAAGAATCCTAAAGAAAACAATAGGGCCTTCAGCCCCTTGGGCTTTGGCCCTAATGAAAAATGTCACCAACTAAAATAAAAACCCACATTTTTGGACGCCAACTCCTTGTGGTGGACCGGTGGAAAAAGTTCACCTGAAACACAAACCATCAGTTTAAGTTCACTTATTGAGTAAGTTCAGCACTATTAGGATTATGATGATCAACGGATTCCTACTCTATATCTGCATCAGGGTCAGTTCCTCCGCAGCCGTGGTCGGTGAGGCCGCCTCCTGAGGTGGTACGGCCGCCACCCGAGGCAGTTGAACGTCAGGTGGGGCCTCGTGCTGGGAGAAGTCGGGGACCAGGGGGATCGCCGGCTCCGAATCCCTCAAGATTTTGAGCTTCCCCACGGTCACCGACCTCTCCAGTGACCTCACTGTCGCTGAGCGCGATGACTCCTTAAACATTATAAAAACAACATTTCAGTATTCTTTAAACAGACAGCTATTTCATACATTAATGTAAAAGTTTTAGTTTTAAGACTGACTTACCGACATGCCCCTGTGGCCTTTCTCCAGGTGACTCTCTGGGTATTTTACCAGCTTGCCGCAGAGTGGGCAAACCAGGTTGGCCAGCCTCACTCTGTGGCGGCCAAGCTGGGCCAAGAGGCCTCTTTGTTGTTCATTGGCCACTTCGTGGACCGTCTTCAGATGCTTGCTTATGTTGACGATCCACGCGGGGCACATTGGGCACTTGACTGCTATATGAAAAGACGATTTTAATAGGAGAAAAATTTAAAAAACCATGCTCGAACACACAGTGTATGACGCAAAATGATTTATTACGGTGTCATAAACGATTCATAACACTTTGTGATGGCACAAGGAACTAGGATCACAGAATAGATCAACTTACCGGAGCTGTATCTTTTCGGCATGATCTGTAAAGGGGAAAAAAAGCAACAAAAAAAAAAATTACTATTAATTTTATAACCTTAATAAATTACTGTACGTGTGTAGTTGTTTTTTTTTGAGAAAAGCAGGCAATAAATATAACATCTAGAGACTGCAAGCTTTCAAATGATATATAGTTTGACAATATTACTTTAGGTTTAGACTAAGATATGACTGTTTTAAACTTTTTTTTTACTTGTTTTATTGCAGTGACCTTCCAGGACCTTGGCTCAAATAACTCACCTGGCTGCTCAGGTTTAGGCCCAAAAATATATCTATACGGATTATAATTAATAAGAATCTTTTCTGTCCGACTCGGGGGCTCGTGGCGAGAAGAAAAATGGCGCCCCCTGGCCGATCGGCCCTTTCTAAGTGGCGCCCGCTAACCCACTATGGCAAACTCATTCGAATAATGGGCGAGTGGGATGTGGCTACAAAGGTCCCAGGGGGACGATCCCTTCGGGTAATTATTCGCCCAATGTCTCATTATTAACATGGTTTCTTTTTTTCAGAAACCCACTATATTGACTTCCTCTAGACATATAATGTCATGCTTTTTATCAGTTACATTCACTCCTTTGTTTGCCCACCGGCCTTTCCTAAATGAGGGGGTTCTCTGGGTAATTTAATGACTTATGCAGTGTGTCACTTTGTCTCTGCTGTCAATTCTTATGATCACACATAAGTTTAAATTTAGACAAGGGTTTTCATGGACAGCAATCTTCCATTTCACAATTCCAATTTATATAAATACTTGAACATAATCCAGAGAGTAATTCAAATCAACATCATAAATGACAAAAGTAGTCAAACGGATAACCAATCCACTTAAAGGTGCCCAAGAATGCTTTTTCACAAGATGTAATATAAGTCTAAGGTGTCTCCTGAATATGTCTGTGAAGTTTCAGCTCAAAATACCCCATAGATTTTTTTTTATTAATTTTTTTAACTGCCTATTTTGGGGCATCATTAACTATACACTGATTTTGGCAGCGCCGCCCCTTTAAATGGCGTGCTCCCTGCCACACGAGCTCTCGACTATATTACAGTGCATTTACAATGTTCACACAGCTAATATAACCCTCAAATGGATCTTTACTCACATAATTCGAAGCATGCCTAGAGCATGCATGACGAACATCTTGTAAAGTATTTATTTTGATGTTTACGTTTGATTCTGTATGAGTTTGAGGCTATGCTCTGTGGCTAATGGCTAATTCTACACTGTTGGAGAGATTTATAAAGAATGAAGTTGTGTTTATGCATTATACAGACTGCAAGTGTTTAAAAATGAAAATAGCGACGGCTCTCTTGTCTCCGTGAATACAGTAAGAAACGATGGTAACTTTAACCACATTTAACAGTACATTAGCAACATGCTAATGAAACATTTAGAAAGACAATTTACAAATATCACTAAAAATATCATGTTATCATGGATCACGTCAGTTATTGTTACTCCATCTGCCATTTTTCGCTGTTGTTCTTTCTTGCTTACCTTGTCTGTGCACAGATCCAGACGTTAATACTGCCTTTTGTCTAATGCCTTGAACATGGGCTGGCATATATGCAAATATTGGGGTCATACATATTAATGATCCCGACTGTTACGTAACAGTCGGTGTTATGTTGAGATCCGCGTTTTCCGGAAGTCTTTTAAACAAATGAGATTTATATAAGGAGGAAACAATGGGGTTTGAAACTCAATGTATGTCCTTTCCATGTACTGAACTCTTGTTATAAACTATGCCAATATAAATTAAATTTTTGATTCTAGGGCACCTTTAAAGCTCGTCCCATGTTCTGTATCATCTTTTGCCAGAAGCTGAGAATCTGATGTTTGAATCTGATGTAAAGTTTATCATTTCACTTAATCCATCTGTAAGGATAAAACACTTATTCCAGAGGTTAATGACATACACACACTATATGAGGGCAGAATATATCCCCAAACTAACACATACAAAACAAAGTGCTGTCTCCATCACACGCTCACACCAGACACATGAATATGAACTGCTCATTGTCAAGGATTGCTTTTTTGTGTTAAATCTAAAAAAAACATTTAAACCACATTTTCTGTAGGTTTTTGGATTCTGTTCATTGTATTTTTTTTTTTTTTTTTTTTTTTTTTTTTTTAGAAAAGCTGGGTTGTTTTGGTTCTATTATCTTTGTTTCTTTGTTTTAAGCTTTAGCAGTACTATCCTTGCCTCACCCCAGCAGTCTCTCTTACAGCACAAATAATCTTTCCAACAGCCTCACAAGACTAACTTGGACAGAATGTAATATTAAATTCATTATATAGAGAACTCTTTATCATTAACCAAGGTTAAAATGTTTTTTCCAAATAAAAACAATTACCATAATCTAAAATATATTATGCTGGGAGCATTTTTTAAATTTTTTAGTTTAAATGCTGAATTCACTTAACTTTCTCTTGAATCATCAAAAGCAGTCTTCATCTTTAACCACCACCATGCCTTGGAACTGTCTTGTGTCTTATCCTGTCTAATGACCTGCAGGAGTGAAACTATGACAGAGACATAGTTCAAAATCAACACAGCTCATGAATTCAGGGATTCATCGCAATGCTGAATCCAAATCTTCTATACAGGTTTTGCCAATAGGGCAACCAACATGTTAATACATTTTGCTATGGTCTCCCCATGAATTATGGACAATCACCTCATGGTCTCAGCCGGCTCTTGAAAGCTCATTCCCATCAGCTCTATCTCAATACTCTTTTTCCTCAGGGTCTTGTCCCCTGGCATAGTTGCATCAAGTTCTGGAGTTGTCACAATGAAAACCAAGCCATCCTAGGAATGCGGTTTCTGGTGAGTGGTATAGAGGAACATTTTTGGGGCAGACTGCTGTCCTTCTCACAGGTCCATCCACTCAACTCTAATACCCATCTCATACATAAAACACCTCCCTTCAGGGTAGATGCCCAGTGGCGGCGGTGACCCCCTGCCTTCGGTTGTCCCCTGTCTGGCCAAAGAGGATCTTACCCGTCATTGAGAAATCCCCTCGTGCAACTGGTACCCGCTCTTTCCCATCATGAAATCTTAGTTTTCTAAGAATCAGGTTTTCTGGAGCTTAGGGAAGGTGCACTCAAGAGCCACCAGAGCCATTGGACTGCCTAATAGTGTTAAAACATGGAGACAGGTTAATGACAGCAGTATTTAATAACTAATATTCATTAGACATCTTCAAATCAGAAACAGCAAATGCGGAGATTATACTCAGTGAATCTAGTTCTCACAACTGTCCATTCAATGTTCTGCTACATTTGAACCGGAGCCATCTGCCCTGCACATGGTGGTGACAAAGATCAGACAAAAGTTACTGGTCATAGAAGAAATTCATCAAAATAGTCACTTCTATCATTCAAGGTTTGTATTATTTTAAAGACCTCTTTATAATCATTGAGTTTTACTTTTGTCACATTTAACAACTTGCCCTTTTCATGGCAATCATTTCTTTTAACATCTCCATGTCTGCTTTTGTAACTTCAATAATGTTTCATCTTTAACTATTCAAATAAGTTTATATGTGGTGTTATTTTATATTTGATTACTTTATTCAGTTTCTGTACCTGAACCTGTAAAGCATTATTTTATTTGTATCTTAGCTCTCATGTATTTTTGTGTTTTTTCTTGTAGTTTATTTTATTTGATAATTGTCATATTTTTTACGGAACATAGCACATACCGAACTGTACCGAAACCGTGACACTTAAGAGTGCTTTCACACTTGGTTCGATTGCCTGGACCGAACCAAAGTTCGATTGTTCCCCCCTCCCCCTGCCCTCACATTATATTATTTGGGTCTGACCTGCAGTTCGTTTGCGTCAAACTAGCAGCGGTTTACTCCGTTGCTTAGTAACGGCAGCGCAGGAGAAGGTGGCAAAATGCATAACGTTGCTCCTCCCTTTTATATGTTTTTGAACCGTTGGTTTTTGTTCATAACGACAGGTGCGTTTATCTGCCGAGAATGTGGAACGCTGAAGACGAGCAGAAATGAGAGGCTACACTACAGTTCTCTGCTTGCAGCACGTGTCAAACTCGTCAGGATAGTGCGTTTCACTCATACACGCATTTTTAAAATCAAATAACATGGTATTAATAGCGGTTCACTTCCACCATTTGGTATGTTTGCGTTCATATCAGCAGCGAACCATACCAGAGTTCACAAACTGCACCCCAGACCACCCTTTTTAAGTGGACTCATATACAAATGGACTTTCATTGTAGTTTGGGACATGTTACTGTAAATTTAAATACAGCAATACGAAATGACCATGAAAAACCACAAACTGCCATTTTATGGACTCTTCCAGTTCTCCGAGCAACTTTGAGAGCGCCTTCGACTCACGTCGCTGTCTGTATGCAAAGTTTTCACCATAAATATCAGGTTAGTGATATCTTGTTGTTTTTTTTTTGTTTTTTTTATGCAAACCAAAACGTCAGTTTAGAAGAACTGCCCACGGCTTTGATCTATAATGTCTGCAAGTCTGTCTGTAAGCTAGATACAGACTTTCTTCATGTTAATAACTTAAAATAATTGATTAGATAATTCTGACCTTTAGATGCTACATATACGGTCTAGATTTTCTAATCATTTGAAGTTTGTGGAAGCCCTGGTGTGTGTTCATCGTTTTACACATCATAGGGTTGGGAAAATCCGGGCCAGTCTTCTCTGTTGGCCCCCCAGCGGCCACCTGCGCCCCGCCCATTCACCCGAGTATAAGTGTGGCCCCACAGTGTGAAATATTGACCAGTTTGACTTGAGAAAGCAGTATTTACATTGTAAAATGGCAAGAAAGCAGAGAGACCAGGAACGGAGGGAGAAGCTATCCTCACATGTGGATGACACAACACTACGTGTCTGCAAGGCAGAAGCCTCCAAACAAGAACAGCGGAAGATGAAGTTCTGCAAACCACATTGGCCTCCTGTTATTTCTGCAGAGGAATGTGAGAAGAGGAGAAGGTTTCGTGAGAGCCTGGAAGATGGTTCTGAAGTCACCCCATCCACATCCAAGCAGTGGCCTCTAAAAATGAAGACAGCCAAAGTGTCAAGTAAGATTTGTATGAAGTATGAATGAATGTAAAAGAATGAAGTCATATGAAAGTCAACAAATGTCTAAAATAACTGTCTTTTACAGTTCCTCCATGTGCGTCTTTGGCAGTGCTCCCTGCTCCATCAGCTGTGACTGACACGGCTCTTAAAAGAGTGCCAAGGGCCACAGCCTGGAGAAGGAGGAAGAGGGCTACAGAAGATAAGAAAGCCGTGAATCATGGCAGAGCCACGGCACGGAGAAGGGATCCAAAGGGGTATCCCTGCGGGCTCTGTGGAAAGCCCAAGAGACTGGAGTTTGGGCACAGCTTCTACAGAGGGAAGCATTTCTGTGCCACAGCTGCAGGAAGGTCTGTCTCTGACTGGCTGTCCGAGCAGAAGAGGTTAGCTGCTGCTGACAATGTCAGGGATGTTCCTTGGACCACTGCTTGGAGGAGGAGGCCATTGCTGAAGGTCTTTCAGAGAAGCAGGTAAAAGACCGCAAGATATTTACCTGCAGCCAAAGAGTACGGGCACTCACGGGACGCTGGCAAGGCCTTCTGCAGCACCTATGAGGGCAAAACTGTCAAACTTTGGTTGGCAGAGCAACAGGCCCTTGCTCCTGTTGAGTGAAGGACTTAATATTTAATTAATCTTCATCTTTTATTACCTTTGTTAATTTTGTTATACCGTTTCTGCTCTTAATTTTTGTTTTATTGTAATATTTATATTTATTTTTTACATTTATATACTGTTTCTAATTTAAGAACTATTCAAGTACTATTTAATCTTTTATCTTTGCTAATTCTTAAATACATTTTTTTTTTTTTTTTTCCATTTTAATTTGTATTTAGTTTACATATATAAATTTTTCTAATGTGAACTATTTGTTGAATCTATTATGTTAATTTCTATTTGGTGTTTTATTTACATTTGTTACAATTCTTCAAGGAACGCAACAATCCGGGAGACGCCACACAACCGCTTCATAACAAAACAATTAAACTAAAGAAAAACATGAAATGTTCAGTAGTCAATGTAGATAAAGTCAGCGTGCGCATGTATCCCTTCTGGTCTTTACCGTACAACTGATGCAGCTCAATGTCTAGAGAATACCCATAATGCACTGTGAGTCATACGCTGAATAAAGTCCCGTGTCTCGCCAGGAGATGGCGCCCACAGCTGAAGCAAGCCATTAAATTTTCCAAACACACTGGTCCAGCATAATATCATACAGGTATAAATTCCTTTTTTTAATTAATCATTAAATCATATAAGGTTTGTACATGCTAGTTTCCATGGCAGGGTTCAACATATATACTCATTACTACTGGAGCTGCCAGTTTTCTACTTTTCAAATGATTATTAAAAGGCAAGCACAAGCTGTGAGAAATCGACAGCCCTTCCGGCGCAAACAGTGTCCGAATTCACTCACTCCTTTCACAGCCCGGCTACCACGTTATCCTCCCCGGACCCTGCTTCACTCAGCTGCTTCATTCAGCTGGAGGGGCCGCTACCTGTCCTTGTCCGCTCCGTGGGGGCCTCAGGGAGGAGTTGAATTTCCGCAGTATGTCCAACGAGTACAGGAGGCACCTTCTGCTAACCAGCTTAGCAAAGGACCCCAACCTCTCCCTCCTGAGACCCACCGCCGCCATTACTGTAAAGTTTTCGGGAGGCCACAGGCCCCGGGCTCCGATGGGAAACCCAAAGACCTGCACTCTTCCCACTCCCAGTTCCTGTACCATCTGACTCTTATAGGGCCCGTAATAGTTCACTTTCTCCAGCGCCGCCTCGGAGAGTGAGTTGTCCGTGAACTCGTAGCGAACTGTTACGTCAATGACCAAGGCCAAGTTTTCCCAAATGAGGACCAGGTCAAGCCGCCGCAGTTCCCCGGCCGGGGTCCTGAACGACCATTCCTGACGGACCTCCCATCCAAGAGACTCGGCCTCGACCGCGAGAAGACGACACAACTTATTGTGTCTGGCAATTCTAGCCCCCTGTACGGCTGGACATTGCCCAAGGATGTGCGACGCGGACTCGAACCTGTATGAGCACCCTCTGCAGGCCGCAATTGTCTTGCTCCTGCCTCTACACCGAAACTCTCGGGTCGGGTAAACACCGGCCCGCAGCTGAAGAGTCGCAATATACGCAGGCTTCTTCAACCACGCATTACTCGCGGACGACCCTCTGAAGCCGGCTATCCCCACACCCTGAGTCGGCAGCCCTGCCCATCTCTGGAATTCGATCGCTCTCCAGTCACACGGGACTGGGCACATCGGCGTCAACGGGTTGGTGGTGTCTCCTCTAGCGTTCGAATCCTCATCACGGAGCTGCGGACAGTTACCCGGCCGTGCCACCAGCCCTTCGCCATGCCCTCTCGAACTTGGATTGTGCATAGGAACTTTGCATCAAGGAACGTACAACCAGATCCGATGAGTGCGCCAGACGGAACATTCGCTTCACCTGCATGAATGGGATGTGCCGAGTGAGCCTGCAAATCCCCAGGCCGCCGTCCCGGTTCTTCGCATATATCAGCCCGTCACAGGTCGACAGCGGCAGATGCAGCCACGTCTTCACCGCCAACCTGATCTTCCCGTCCAAGGCTCCGAGTACACCGTAATCGACCTCCGCCAGGTCGGCCACATAGAACAACCGGGGTAACGCATATTGGTTAAGGAGGATCACTCGCTGGGAAGGTTTGAGCTTCCTCCGTTGCAGGTCCTGACACCCCAAGATCCTGGCCCTCATTTATCAATCGACCGTACGCCAGAAAACTGTGCTTATGCTCGTTTCCACACAAACTTTGGCACTTATCAATATGAGCGTGAGCGGTGACTACGATCAAATCTCACGTCAGGTCTCAGCTCATCTACACATTTGAGTCAGTGGAAATTTGCGTGTCCAGCATAGTAAATCTGGTGGAGAATTTATGAGAACATTTAGATTATTTTCCTGACCGAAAATCACTCACTAACCAATCATTAACCATTAAATGAAGCGATTAAAATGGATGCGCAAATGGCTGCATCAACAGAAAGTTAGGATTCACACTTCATACGCCTGCAATGCTGAGGAAAAACAGAAAAATATAACCTACAAGGAATAAAAAATGCATAGGCTTTCGATCGAGGGAACCCGTGCACCGCTAACTTCCGGGTTGGCCTACAAAAACATGTTATCTCTGAGGTACTCTACTGGCCGCTTACGAAAGTTGAATGAATCACATGTGAGCACTGTCGTAAGCTGATTTTTTTTCGTTCAGATGTACGCTGGTTTCTACGTTTGTTTGATAAATGCCCTCATTTATCATTGTAACTCAAGATAAGGATCCTCAAAACAAAAAAAGTTAAATTTTAAAAGCATACTGTTGTTTTTTTTTTTTTTTTTTTTTAAATATTCTTTTCATAGCATCCAACCCACCAGTACAATCATGTTCTCACAGTTATCTCAATAGACTGCTCATCTTACCCCCAGCCATCTGGATCCTGAAAGCAAATTAAGGAGACAAAGAGATCTAGACATTTCTAGAAAAACACATCAAGGTAATGTTCGTTAAATTTAGGGAGCAGTCTTAAATTACTGGCCAAGTCAAAACTGCCAGACAGATTTAAATTTCTCTCACCACCCTCTGAGGATAGTTTACCTTCCTTTACAAACTTTAAATGCTCCACTTGCAGCTCAAACTCACGTGCTGATGTTTCAGCCCCTGTTTCTGTGCAAATTCAATTTCGCATTGTTTGTTACCAGTTCTTAATTTTCAATCTCATATCGCTTAGTTTCCTTGATCAATTCTTTATCATGATTCTGTTGCATTTGCTAAATTTCTTTTCTGTGTTTAAACGATAACCCTGAAAAATATCCACCGGATTTCTCTCGACCTCGTGTTTTTTCCTGTGCGGAAACGATTAAAAGATTTACAATCTACCAATTTCAAAAAAGTTTTTTTAAATTATTATTATTATCCACATCATCAATTTTAAAATGCTCTACAAGTTTCCACAACTGTTGCTTCCCAAACAGATTCAACACGTCCTCTGATGGAGGTAACAAATACAACGAATGTCATTTTAAATCTTAAACTTGTTGGTTACTCTCTCAATTTAAAGCAAGTGCATTTAAAACATAATAGCTACAGACAAAACATCTGTTCACTCTTTCCCCTTCTAATTGTCGTCTAATTACTCTTTAGGACGAATGCAACAAAATCCGGGAGACGCCACACAACCGCTTCAAAACAAAACAATTTATTAAACTAAAGAAATCAACTGTTTAGTAGTCAGTATTGATGAATAGTCAGTGTCAGCGTGTGCATACAAGGTGATACAAGTGTAAGCCGTTCAAACAAACACAACCAACGAAAGATCAAAATCCAATAAGCCTCATGACAAACAAACGCCAACAAGCAGCAACTCTCCTCCTGCCATCAGTTCGATCGCGTCCCTTTTTGAAAGCGCGTTGATTTCGTGCAGGTGCAAAACTACATCAGCCAATCACAGTCTGCCAGTCACCTGTAGCTCGGGTAATTTACTTAAACAATTTATATATTGTTTCTATTTTTTTTTTTCTATAAAGAGCTTGTTATACTGTTTCTTACATTTTTCTATTTTATTTTTTATATATTTATTTTAATATTTGTATTTAGTATTTTGTTTACATTTACATATATTTTATAATTTTTAAAATATTTTTTCTAATGTGAGCTATTTAATAAATCTTTTATTTAAGCTTTAATTTTGTTGTACTGTTTCTGCTGTTAGTTTTTTCTTTTCTTTTTATTTAAATATCTGTTTAGTAATTTGTTCAAAATTATTTATTTTTTTATACTTGTTATATTTTGTTTCTAGTGTGAACTATTTAATAAATAAACAAAAAACAGACTTTGACTGTGAGATGTATTTAAAGGCCCAATACACTTCAAACGAAATCAAAGAACGAACTGATGTGATGTCATTTCGAACAAAATCAGGCCAAAACTGATTTCTTTTTGTGTTCGTTTTGACCGTTCGAAACGGCTTGCCAAAGCGAAAGGCTCCGCTATACTTCAAACGAAGTTCTTTTTCCTTCTTCAGTTATGGGTAAAATGAAGTTCGAAATATGCGAGCAGGTATAATATAATCAATCATTTGACGCCGCCCACACTTCTGAGAGCAGCGTTTAGATGAATATGTAAATATGTGCTGTATACTTTCTTGTCAGTAACAAAATAAACACGATTTTGGAAAATATCGTTATGGTTGGTAATTCGTGCTGCATTCAAAATTAAAAACTGAAATAGCAAGTCACACAGTCTTTCAGGAAAAGAAACTGAATAATAGGATGGTTTTTTTTTTCCAATTTCCAACTTGCAAACAATACGAAGGAAAACATGTTGAGGAGGTAACGAGAAGACGTCGCATGTTGTAGCTCAACCCAATTTTACCAAATTCCAAACATCTTTGTAAGCTTATTTAGAATAAAGTATAAAAAAAGTGAAAAGGCCTAAAAACAGTTCCACTATTATATGAATTTAAAAAGTTTCGATGCCCTTTCATTTTAAATTTAAAATTATTGCTGTGTTTTAAATTGCACAATTGTTAAAGGGTTAGTTCACCCAAAAATGAAAATAATGTCATTTATTACTCACCATCATGTTGTTTCACACCCATAAGACCTTCGTTAATCTTTGGAACACAAATAAAGATATTTTTGATGAAATCCGATGGCTCAGTGAGGCCTGCATAGCCAGCAATGACATTTCCTCTCTCAGGATCCATTAATGTACTAAAAATATTTTAAATCAGTTCATGTGAGTACAGTGGTTCAATATTAATATTATAAAGCCACAAGAAGGACAACAAATAAGGACTTATTTAGTGATGACCAATTTCAAAACACTGCTTCATTAAGCTTCGGAGCGTTATGAATCTTTTGTGTCGAATCATGATTGGGAGCACCAAAAGTAACTTGATATTAGCAGTTTGGCGGTTTGCCACATGATCCAAATCATGATTTGACACAAAAGATTCATAACGCTACATGATGTGAGTTTGTTTGCTGTACATTGAACGGTTTGTACAATGTTTTGGTGAAAAAACATTCTTTAATGCTTGACTAAACTCTTTTATACAACTTTCTACACATGAATCAAACATATTAAAAAAATTGAAATGACATTAGTGACATTTAAATTTTGAGTTTTTATTTAAAAACAAGAATTGAGCAAGCAAAAAACAAACAAACAAACAAAAACATTGTGATACAATTACAAAAAAATAAAATAAATAATACAACAACAACATTTACATTACTTTAAGTCATGTAAAACATTTAAATACATGAATTCAAATATAAAATACAAATTAAATAACAAATGACACTTTTGGTCTCATGCCAGCATTGTAATCAGTAGTACTACATAACTTACTCCTCAGATGTAATGTTTGTAACAATGTATAATAATGTGCAAAATAACTTTTCAAGTGAGCAAAAACATTGCATAACAAATATATAATTGTCATAGAATTATCTAACAATAAGCAATACAAACACCTGTTAATAATCAAATAAAACGATTATCTCAAGGAAGGAAACGGCAATGAATAATTGTTGAGCCTTCTGTAGGCGTTCCCTCCAAAACTCAGGGTTTGGATCAATTCTAAGAATGACAGTCTTTGAGTGTCCAAACCACAAAATGCAGTAGTTGCTATTTGACACAAATATTTGTGTCTGAACTTGAGTGTAATATTGGTGGTCTTGTTTTAATTGTAACTTTCCATCAACGAGTTTGAGGTAGAAATCTTTGGCCAAACATGCCTCCTGGATGGTGTTAGTTTTAAACTTGGATGGGCATCGATCTCAACACAGCCTTTACCACAGCAAGTGCATGTTACTATGCCATCAGGTGATGCACTAATGTCAGGGTAAGTGGGGTTTATGAAAATCCCACATGCTGACATGGTTATAACACATGGTTATTGTGTTGTCCCTTGATTTTTTTTGAATGTAGGCTTTTCTTGCTGCAACTTCATGTGTTGTACTGAAAATTCTTATATTGCCTATATCAGCCCAGTTATTTAACACATTTTAAACACTTTCATGTCATTTTAGGGTTGCTGTTTTATTGTAGTAAACTCAGTTGGGACGTTCTAAAACGCTTAACACTAAACGCACCATACTAATAATGCATAATATGTACAGAAAAGCAGATGAGCCCAGAATATGAACGCAGCACGTTTAATTAAACATTTTCCTCCCATTAAGAAAACGTTTAACGTGGCTTAATGTATTACAGTATTTCACAATTGCTAAAACACATTTCTTGAAACCATCACTCATTTTCTCAAAACATTAAACACAAATCCAATCTTCAAACTAATTTCACAAAACCTCTTATGGCAAAATCAAACAAAGCTTTCAGATCATACACACATTAAGCAAAATATAAACACATACAGATCATTCATTAGACACTACATTAAAAAATGGAAAACACAACATCCAGAACATGAGGTTACAGAAAAAAGTATATTGTAACACAGTAAACACATTTTGCCATTACATAAAATGTATAGAAATCACAAGTAATGTGAATTTAAAGTATACTGTATGTACTACAAGTACAGTATTATATTCAATATTATATAGTATTGAATGTCTGTATATACAGTACTTACATACTGCAAACATACAGCAGTCTAAATGCAAATGACTAAAAGGTCAAAGAAAACTCTAAATGAAAAGCATGATACAGTACACACACACACACACACACACACACACACACACACACACACACACACACCACACACACAAGTTCAGTCAGTGAGAGATTCATTCTGCTTCAGCATCACGTCTTCATGTTGGGTCCGGCTTAAATCAAGTCAAGTCACCTTTATTTCAATTGCAATTTATACTACACAGATACTAATCTAGTCTAGTATATAGTATATTATATTATTTATATTATAGTCTATATAGTATAGTATAGTATAGTTTAGTATAGTATAGTATAGTCAAAGCAGCTTTACAGTGATAACAGGTACATGATGATCAGTAATGCAAAGAGGGTTCATTTTGGCTGTACAGCTCTAACAGAAAATAGTGTCATTGTTCAGCTGAAGTCAGTTCAGTGTTGATTCACTTACATTGTAAAGACCATCAATTATTATGTAAATGACTGTAATTATTTTCCTCTATAAAGCAGTTCTGCAGAAAACAGTGATGTCATCATCTAGGCTAGCTTAGTTCAGTTCTCATCCTATAATGTCAGTACTGTCAGATCAATAATATTGTTGAATATTATTGAATATTGTTGAGGACATTTTCCACATCACAGGCAATGTCGTCTCTTGCCAGGCAAAGGGAAAAACCTGTGCCGGATCCAGCCTTGACACCCCTTGCTCTTTCTCCTCATCATCCTCTTACACATACTCTTCCTCCTCTACTTTTCAGATTGTTTCCATCTATTGTTGGTATCATCATTCAGCACTGTGTCACCTGTGCACTCTGAACTGACCTATATTTTATACAGTTGATTTGATCACATCATTAGAAATAAGTGAATAATTTTGAGACATTGTGTTTAAAGGATGACAGCTGTGTTGTAGTTGTGTTTAACTTTTGCCACATGTATTTACCATTTTGCAACACAGTACAAAATGTGTTTTAGTGAGTAAGAATGTGTTTAGAGTTTTGCAAAAAGAGTGGATGAGATTTGCAAACAGTGTCTGAACTACCCGAACTTGTTTAAGGTTTTGCCTACAAAGTGACTGATTGGACAAATGGGTTTAGGCCACTGAGCATTGGGTTCAGAGAATGGGGTTTAGTGTTTTAGCAATTGTGAAATACTGTAAGACAGTAAAAGACCAAACTTAGTAATCACTATACTAATAGAGCATATTATACAGAAAAATGGGTTGTGGAGAATTTGATCTTTTTACAGTTTTTTCCAGTTGCTAACAAGCATTGTTTAATACTGAAACCACATTTTCAAAACTCTTCACACAGTCAGCGAAACAGAAGTCAATGCAGACCAAACTGTGAACTAGGGATGAGCGAGTACAGCATTATCTGTATCTGTATCTGTTAACCATATGAATTATCTGTATCTGTACTCGGAGTGGGTGGGGCCTAACCCGGAAGTAGGCGGAGCTTGTCTTGAAATAGGCGGGGCTTTAACCGGTATGTTATTTTAAAGGGCATATTGCAGGTTAAACATTTTTTTCGAGATGAATATATAACCTTGTACAAAATACCATATTAAAAGGTACTGCATGATTTTAAAGTGTTTTGCAGGACATAAGAGCATAAATTTAGTAGATAAAGTGACGGTCTCTGTAAAAACCGCTTTTTTTTCAGCATCGCGTCATTTTTCGTCATGACAGGGAAACTTTTTCGCGCGCTCTACGTTGACTCAGTGCAGATTAGGTTGGTATTGAATAGGATCGGTCGCGAGTTAGTGTGTTTTCGGTAGTTTTCTCATCAAAATTGTATTCAATTTATCGTCATGGTAAATTATTGTGTTTGTGGGGGTTGCACAAACTCCAACCTGTCAGGACATCGAGTCCACAGGTTTCCAAACAAGAAAAAAGACGGTGCTATCTTCCGTGCCTGGGTGCGTTTTGTGCACGTGAAGAGACGGGATTTCACTTCTGCCTCTGCCTCAAAAAACGCGGTGGTGTGTAGCATTCATTTTACGCCGGAAGATTATAATCCCGGTGATATGATGGAGGTCAACATGGGATACCGAAGCAAGAACCAAGTGAGACTCATAGCTGGTGCGGTTCCTTCGGTGCACGCAGCATCTTCATCGGCCGCCGGCGGGATCCGTCACGGATCCGTCAGAGATGCAGCTCGACGAAAACGTGAACTGTGCACCGTAAGTTTTCTTATTTTTTTTTTTTTTTACATTTGCTAACTACCAAATCAGTCAACATTATGATTTCAATAATGAGAAGCAATGAGAATGTATATCAAATAACTTTTGATAATATTATAACCAAGTCTATTTACAAATTAGTGACTTTATTTGCATATGTAATTGGTGATTTATTGTCACATGATGTGTTTATAAGGATTTGGGAGACATTGCAAGCAATGAAAGGGAAGCTGCTTCTACAGCCAGTGCTACAGTGTTTGATGACCCAGAGCAAGAGGCTTTCCCCTCACTAGCTCCTCAATCATCTGTGCTTCACTTTGGCTCACAGTGTAACCTTAGACCTTCACATCGTTCATCAGGTAGATTTTACTCATACCTAGAATTAATTGTACATGCCACCATCTGTTTACATAATGTAGTAGGGCAAATAATTCGTAAAATCATTCCGTTTGATGCAGGCTGGTACAACTCTAACACTATCTTTGACTTTTTAAACACAATTTAATGAATTTAGATTTTGTGACAAAGTTGTTGTTTGGGATTGCAGTATGTTGGACAGGGGTATCTAAGCAGTGACACATGCTGTTGCACAATTACATAATTGGACCTATTTTTATTCTAGCTGTCCAGGCACAGCCCAAGATGGTCAGTGTGAGGACTCAGACCGAAAGGTGCATGAAACAAACATCAACTCCGCTGCCCAGTCCTGTGCACAGCGATGAACCTGGTGATGTGTCATGGATCCCAGAGGAAATGAGAAGTGACTCATCTGATGAGGAACCACTACAGGAATCTTACCCTGAATTCAAGTAAGACTTATTCTTTTAATATTAGATTGTGTATGACCAAATTGTGTCAAGTCATAATAATGTTTTTCTTTATTTCAGTGCTGCTGACAAGTTCATTGTGTGCCGAAGCCAGCTGATGTCTCTCTTTACAAAATGCCCAGCCTGTCATGGGGAAACCCAAGGAAATTTTGAGAAGCAGGAGGGAACTTTTGTAAAAATAAAGCAAGTAAGAGGTTATTTGTGATTTCTGGTAGAAAAATGAAGTTGTACCCATAACTTGTATTTTTTGTTTTACCTATATACTTTGTTGTTTTCATGGTATAGTAATTTTCTACCTTTCACATACATCTCTTAGGTCTGTGAAGCATGTGGGTATCAGCGATTTTGGCAGAACCAGCCAATACTGCATCGAAATATGCCAGCCTGCAACCTCTTACTGAGTGGGGCCATCCACTTTTCAGGTTGCATGGCTACCCAGACCATCAGGATGTTGAAGCTGTTTGGGCTTCAGAGCATCAGTGTCGGCACCTTCTTCCGCCATCAGCGCGCTTGTACACAATTCCTACCATCGTGCAGGCATGGCAGAATGAGCAGGCAGCGGTCATTAGAGATCTGCATGAGACGAGGGGTGGATTGATCCTGTCTGGTGACTGCAGGTAGCACACTTCAGCTTGTATCATTAAAATAGAAAACTAGTCAAAACTGTATGACATAGTATAGTTGAATGTATTAGTTTTTGTGCTTAAACATATGAAATAAACTCTTGTTGACATTCATAGGTCAGATTCTCCTGGCCATTGTGCAAAATATGGCACATACTCCTTGATTGAGGACAGAATCAACAAGGTATTAGATCTTCAACTTGTCCAGGTAAACTAATGTTATCAAACACACACACCACCTGTCTATTGTTACACTATAACATGAACAAGTTTTTTTTTGTTTTTTTACAGAGCTCAGAGGTCCCAAGTAGCTCCTGGTGTGAGTTAGACGGTCTAAAGCGAAGCATAAGGTTTCTGACTGAGCAACAATTGCAAGTGTCAGCCCTCATCACAGACAGAAATCGCCAGGTAAAGATGCACATGTACACAAAAAAAATCTTGCTGCTGACTATATTTACAACTAAAATCAAATGTTCTTATAATCAATGTTTTAGGTTGCCAAGTGGGTGCGGGAGGAGTTGCGTCCAAAAGGAACAAGCCATTTTTTTGACATCTGGCATATTGGCAAAAGTATGTATGCTGATGAAGGTAGTTTTGTTTAGGCCTATAATTACATTTTCTTTTTTAACATTTTGTTTTTCTGTTCCGAAACAGGTCTAGGAAAAGCTTTGGATGCTGCTGCAAAGGAGAGGGATTGCGAAGATCTGAAGCTGTGGAGGCCAGCAGTTATATTAATCACCTCTACTGGACTGCAGCTTCCACTCCTAATGGAGATGCAGATGTGATGGAGGCCAAGTGGAAAAGCATGGTCAACCATGTTCAGGACATCCACCAACATGGCACTCCTACATTTCCCTGCTGTGCACATCCACCTCTGGAGGGGGAAGCAAGGAACAAGGAGTGGCTAGAACCAGGTACAACATACTGTGTTCACATGTGGCTGAAGATATGTTTTTCCAAAGCACGGCTGTTTGAATTGCTACGACGTCTCCAAAATGTCAAAGTTAGCTGTGTTACAAAACAAATAAAACCGGTTGTTTTCAAAATAAAACCCTTTCAAAATAATAAGACAAAGATAATATGAACAGCAGAGGTGCATACTATGGCATTATTGCTAAATTTAGAATACATCCGGATATTTCTTGCATACTCAAGATTCACATACTATCCAGTGTGAGCACACTACATACTCAGTTTAACGTCATTTGATTTCAAACAGCCAAAGAGTAAAAACAATACATGAACAAGATCCTACCACATTGTGATTGTAAAGTCATGCCTCATCAGAAGAACAAAATATGTCTTTCTGCAGGATCTACTGTAGCAGTTAAACTGGAGAGTGTAGCTACTAGAACAGCGCTTGTAAAGGATGTTCGGCAGTTGTCCCCACAGCATCAGACCTTTTCACTGGAGGCATTTCACTCCCTCATTCTACACTTTGCACCAAAGCACACTGGATTCTCCTTCCTTGGGATGTACAGCAGGTGAGTATGTTATGGTGAAAGAATGAGTACTTTCTGAAACTAATGCAGAACAATTAGGTTTTTCCAAATTTTCTATGTTATTTTTACTTCTGGGTTTATTCACATATGCACAAATTGTAATGGGTACAAATTTATACTTGTTCTATAGACTTCTTTTGGCAGCCCTGCATTTCAACCACAATGGCAGCAGAGAAGTTACTCGAACCAGTGATGGTGAGGTGTGTTATGCGGTTCGCTACCCAAGGTTCCTCAAAGGTGGCTATGTAGTCCGTCCTATTAAAGGTGCCCTTGATTCAAAAATTGAATTTACCTCGGCATAGTTAAATAACAAGAGTTCAGTACATGGAAAAGACATACAGTGAGTCTCAAACCCCATTGTTTCCTCCTTCTTATCTAAATCTCATTTGTTTAAAAGACTTCCGGAAAACACACGGATCTCAACATAACACCGACTGTTACGTAACAGTCGGGGGCTCCACCCCCAATATTTGCATAGGCCTATGCCATTGCCAGCTCATATTCAAGCCATTAGAAAGGGCAGAACGTCTGGATGTGCAAAGCAGAATCAACAGACTAGGTAAGCAAGCGATGACAATAGCAAAAAAGGGCAGATGGACCAATATTAACTGACATGATCCATGATAACATGATATTTTTAGTGATATTTTTAAATTGTCTTTCTAAATGTTTTGTTAGCATGTTGCTAATGTACTGTTAAATGTGGTTAAAGTTACCATCGTTTCTTACTGTATTCACGGAGACAAGAGCCGTCGCTATTTTCATTTTTAAACACTTGCAGTCTGTATAATGCATAAACACAACTTCATTCTTTATAAATCTCTCCTCATTAGCCGTTAGCCACGGAGCACAGCCTCAAACTCATGCAGAATCAAACGATTAACATCCAAATATATACTTTACTCACATAATTCGAAAGCATGCATACAGCATGCATGACGAACATCTTGTAAAGATCCATTTGATGGTTATATTAGCTGTGTGAACTCTGTAAATGCACTGTAATATAGTCCAGAGCTCGTGTGGCTGGGAAGATGCGATTGGCAGGGGGCGGGGTCGAGTGAAAATCAGTGCATAGTTAATGAGGCCCCAAAATAGGCAGTTAAAAAAATTAATAAAAAAAAAACTATGGGGTATTTTGAGCTGAAACTTCACAGACACATTCAGGAGACACTTTAGACTTATATTACATCTTTTAAAAACATGATCAAGGGCACCTTTAAGGAAAAGCCATCATATGGTTAGTTTCAGTCATTTCCTAAATATCATTAAGTAAGTCAGTCCATGAGTCAGCAATGAATGTGATCTAAATTTTTTCTTCCTTCTCCCAGCATATGCATCAGCCCTCATGGATTCTCTGAGAGTGGAATACTCCAGGTCACCACAGTCTCTACGAGAACGCAGCACTGTCTTGTCTTCCACTACACCTGCTCCCCTTTCCACATCCCTCCAGAGGATCAACAAGGATGAGGCTGTTGGCGTGTATCTAGCACAGCATTCAAGATTCAATACGCGTTAAAAGGATTAGTTCACTTTCAAATGAAAATTAGCTTAAGCTTTACTCACCCTCAAGCCATCCTAGGCGTATATGACTTTCTTCTTTCTGATGAACACAGTCGGAGAAATATTAATAAATATCCTGATGCATCCGAGCTTTATAATGGCAGTGAACATGGTTCACGAGCAGGGGCGGAGCCAGACATTGTTAACATTCGGGGCTTAGCCCAAATCTATATTTTTCCAATATTTTTAAATGAAATTTCTGTTAACAGCTTTACTGACATAAAATAAGTTTTTTTTTATAGTATTCTTGAGTAAAGTTCATAAAATGTACATGATTTGGCACTTTAATTTGTAAAAGTTTGTTAGGAATACCTCCTCTAGGGGGGTCCGGGGGCATGCTTCCCCGGAAGAAAATTTTGTATATTTTAAGGTTAAATGCATCAATCTGGGGCACTTTAGAAACTCAAAACTAAGAGCTTCAACCCATTTTTTTTTTCTTAATTTCTAAGATAGGCCTAAATCCTTGAGCTTTTATTTTGATCACCAGCTGATCGCGTGAGCAAATGTGCGCACTTGCAGCGCAGACAGACTGTATATATACTTAATCACTGTATATTGCTGTTTTATAAAGGCACAAAGCCATATCACGGTTTCGATTTTAGTTCGTTGGCAAAATACAACGTTAGAGACCATTTACATGTTTTAAATTTTCGGTTCATTATGAAACGGTGGCACCTGGTCATTAATGGGAAACACTGAATGAACGTTTAGCTGACAAATGTGCCAAAGTTGTATTATCAGCTGTTATATCATAACAAAAACCCTTTAACCGGACCGAAAGAGAGTCTCGAGGCCTGCCGCTGCTCTGAGTGAGTGACAGGAGGCGTGTCTCTGTACAACTGCGGTGTCCGTGAACGCGCTGTCGGAGAGAAAGCGCTACCGGTAACGCTGTATGTATGGATAGTAGGCTACTGTAGAAAAGCGGTATTGAACTGTTTAACATATTTTAATAGAGAGATATGTTTAGAAAAATGATATTTTGACAGCACTGTTAAGAAACCTCAAACCTGAAAGATTCGGGGCTTGACTCAAAACATTCGGGGCTGAAGCCCCGGCAAAATCGGCTGGCGCCGCCCCTGTTCACGAGTATGAGCTGAAGAAAGTGTCTTCATCCACATCCATCCATCATAAACACACTCCACACAGCTCCGGGGGTTAATAAAGGCCTTCTGAAGTGAATTGTGTTCATCAGAAAGAAAAAAGTCATACACACCTACGATAGCTTCAGGGCAAGTAAAGCTTTGGCTAACTATCATTTGAAAATGAACTAATCCTTTAACAACATGTTAGTGTGATACCTGTGCAGATGTTTAGTCTGAGGCTGCTCCATGCAGCCATAATTTATTATTAAATTGTTATGAGATAATTGTTATGATTTAGTTCTATATAAATATTGTATAAAAACTTAAGACAATTTGTGATTTGTGATTATTTTTTTATTGATCATCACCAAAATGGGGCCATTCAAAACCTTTATAAATTCCTCCTTCCTCTGGAAACTGTCTTCTAATGGCTGACACAACACATGCAGGTAAGGGCTTCCTGATGTGCCTGCCCAGAATGCCATAGGCCCAGCGGACAACTTGTCTGTATGCTGTGTAGCGGTATTGCCTGGAGATTTTGACACAATATCAATACTGATTGTCTTACATTAATGGCATCAAAACAGTCATGACTTAATATATGCAATTTGTAAAGGAGAACCAAAATTATTCAAATAGTTTTAATGTTAAAATCTTTAATTTATTATTTATTTATAGATACAAGTATTTAGCTCAAAGTAATAAATGATCTCTGCCCTAAAACATACTCATGTCTACTGGCCTGGAGAGGTCCATGCTCCTGTCTGAAGTGCATATAGGCTATCTGTAGCACATATGGGTTCAGACAGCAAGCCTCAAAGCCTGGGTGCAGAGTCAGGCACTATACATCAAGTCTAGGGGTGACATTCTCCACCAAGGCCCAGTATGCCTCCACCTCCCTGCAGCACTGACTTTCCTCAGCTGTGGCCATGCCCTCGCATTTACCACACAAGCACCTATGAATCCAAAACCTGTATCAGAACTCTGTTTTTCTTTTATTTAATGCATATTTGTTAGAATGCACGTTTTGTTAATTTTTTTAAGTGTAATTACAATTGACTATGATGAAATTCCTAATAAAAATATTTACTCAAAAATTGAAAATGTTTATCTATCTCGGTGATAAACCGCTATATCACGTAACGTTAGTGTGACATGCGCCTGATCTAGCTTTGCTATTGCCTGATACATAATAATCGTACAATATTGTGACCTAAGCACAGTGTTATATATCGTTATGTAACGTCGATATTGCATATCTATAAGCTAACGCTGGTCTCTTACCAAGACACCTGCCCTGTTCTCCACTGGTTCTCCTCACACCACAGCTCAATTTATCTTCTCTGACCGTTGTTCTGTCTAACGTTAATCCTCTGTCCCTGCTCTCTTGGCCGCATAGCAGGCTCATAATTGTATGGCTGTGGTCCGTCATATGAGTTTTCATAAACATTTGCAATTTCGTCAGCGTCCAAACTGTCATTGCGATCCATTGTTTTCCTATTGTTTTAATTGACAGCGCTCCCTTGCACTGTGTCACTTCCGGTTTGCGTATTTTTCAGATGCGGAAGTAAAATCGTCTCACAAAAATGTCTCCAGAAGCCACAATAGCGCATTTATAACTTTATTTTGAGAAAATTCTAGTTCCTACATTATTTTTCTATACATTGAGTCCGGGGTTCTATAACCTGCAATATGCACTTTAAGCATGTAATTGATATGGGTTGATCAGAAATTGTTATATTTATTGCTGATTAGAAAAATATTTACAGGACAGCATCAGGATTGAGCTTCAGATCAATGGTTTTGATCACGATAGCAAACGAACTATATTACAGAACAAGTTTTGCAACAATGAAAACAAAACAATGCAGTGCAATTATGAAGTAAAATGTAATGAACAATATAACTTTCTTTTTTAACATTTAATTTTTTTATGATCAGTGTGATTTTTTTAATTTTTTTGGTTCTTTTTTATTTTTTTATTTCCACACCAGGTGTGCGTGTGTGTGAGTAAGAGGGAGAGCGAGAGAGATAGAGAGAGAGAGCGGGGGGACTGTATTCTACGGATCAAATAGTCCGACGCTGTTTTTCAGATCTGCATTGACTTTAACGAAGACCAGTTGTTCCACATGGCTAGGGTCTAAGTTTGCACGCTGTGGACTGACCACATTTCCAGCTGTGCTAAAAACACGCTCAGACTGGACACTTGTAGGTGGACAACTGAGATACTGCAGTGCAAAGCGTGCAAGATTGGGCCAGCACTGAAGCTTGCCTGACCAGTATTTCACTGGGTCATCGGTAAGGCTGATGTCCCCATCTGTCAGGTAGGCCTCCATATCACCTGATGGTAAATGTGTCCTCATTGGCATAGCCGATTTCTTTTTCTGCAGGAAAGACAAGACTGAAGTGCTGCTGGTGGCAGGTGTCTCTTCTGTGTTTCTTGCAGGTGTAGCCACAGGGTCACAGAGCTCCATCCTGAGGAGTAATGTCCTCTTCAGTGCCTCCACATCAACATTGTTTGGAAAACAGCTGACCTTATATCTGGGGTCAAGGAGAGTGGCAAGCAGAAATGTGGAGTTTGCAAAAATTTGTTCGAAACGGCATTCTAATTCTTTGCTCAGACTGGCTGCCAGTTTCCTTGCTGCTGTGCCTAACTTTTCCCTGGACTCAGCTGCAACATCTTGGCCCAGCCCCACTGTGGCATCCTGATCATCATCACCAGCCATGAACTGATCAGATTCATCCTCAGATTCCTCACCAGCTGCAAGACCTCCCACATGCAGTGACCTGATGATGAAGCAGAGGCCATGCAGGAGGGGGATGACCTCAGAGATGGAGGCGCTGTGTTTTGAGAGTGCCCGTGTGACCTCCTCAAAAGGACTAAGAACAGTGAGCATGTCTGATGCTAACCCCCACTCATTTGGATAGATGATTGTTGGAGCTCTACCCATGTTAGACTCCTGTGTCATAATCTGCACAGCCCTGCGCTGCTCCACCAGCCGCTGGAGCACGTAGAACGTATAGTTCCGCCTTGTTTTTATATCTGTTATGAGCGTGTGCTGGGGGAGGTTCAATTGTGTTTGCAGCTCATGTAGTCTGTTGCTGGCTTTGCTTGAGCGATGAACATGGCCAGATATGCTCCTGGCTTTGGAGAGAAGGGATGTCACAACCCCGTTCTTCTCCAGTGCTTTGATCACCACCAAGTGAAGCGTATGGGACACGCAACGAATGTGCCCATATTCAGTCAAAGCTTTCACCATGTTGGCTGCATTATCTGAAACAACAAACCGTATTGTGACAGACTGACCAACAGACTCTTCCCACTCTCTCATCTTTTCCTTAAGGCAGCACAGAATGTTGTTTGATATGTGCTCAATGTCCAGCACACCAACATTTAGCAGCCCTGCTTTCCTCTGTACTGAAGCTTCCCCTACACGTTCACACCAGTGCCCAGTAAGACAGAGATATGCATGTGCATTGTGATTGCTGGTCCAGAGATCTGTAGTGAGGTTAATGACACCTCCTTCAGCTGCCTTGAGTGACTGGACCAACTCCCCTCTCATTGCCTCATACAGCTCATGCACTACAGTTCGACTGAAATAGTGCCTCGATGGGATCTTATACTTGGGCTCTAAAAAGCCAACAAGTTGCTTGAAGCCTCTCCTCTCCACCACAGAGAAAGGTCAAGATCAGTGCAGATCGTTTTACCAATCATCTATGTAATTTGTTTTGACCGGGGATGGTTTACTGAGAATGGCTGCTTTGCTGCAAATGCAGTGAGTATTGGTGAAGAGGAAGATGAATGTGAGCCCTTAGCAGCACCCAGCTGAACACCAGTGACCCGAGAAGGAAGAGGAGAGAAGGTGGCTGATACAGTGGGCTTTCTCATGTGATGGACAGATAGCAGATGGTTATGTAGAGATGTTGTGTTGTAATGTTTTGCATCTCTGCCTCTGCTTAGCTTGGACTTGCAAAGCTTGCAAATGGCTTTGGAGGGATCATTTTCAGAAACAGTGAAAGAGTCCCATACTGCAGAAGTCCTCTTGGTCTTTGGTGGAGGAGGACCTCCATCACCAGATGCAATATTGGTCTCAGTGGGGGAAATGTGGGTGCTACTGCCACTGTTTTCATTGTCACTGATTTGACCCTCACTGTCCTGCTAGGTTAAGCAAACTCTGACAGGTGGTTCAGTGTCAGCTGAAGTATTCTCTGTATCACTCATTAATCTGTATCAATGATCATAAGAGGGAGAGTGTGTTTGTTTGTGTGTGTGTGCGTGTGTGTGTAGCTTAATTTGTAATATTTATACCACTACTACCTTTATATTTTATGAAATACAGCAAAAAGTGTCAGACACTCAGTGCGTAAAGTAAAAAAAAAACTGGTTAGAGCCAGCTGATGGTTAAAAAGAAAAACTTAGATGACTGGCAGAGAGAGGAAGAGAGAGAGAGTGTGTGTAGCTTAATTAATTTGTAATATTTATAACACTAACTTTAACTTACTACCTTTATTTTTTTTATGAAATACAGCAAAAAGTGTCAGACACTCAGTGCGTAAAGTAAAAAAAAAAAAACTGGTTAGAGCCAGCTGACTTAAAAAAAAAAAAAAACTCTGACGACCGGCAGAGAGAGAGTATGTGTGTGTAGCTTAATAATTAATTTGTAATATGTATAACACTAGCTTACTACCTTTATGTTTTTATGAAATACAGCAAAAACGTGTCAGACACTCTGGTTACTGGTTAGAGACAGTTGAAGGTTTAAAAAATTAAAAAAAATCTCCGACAGGCAGAGACGCAACGCGAGTCGCATTCTACCAAGCAAGCACCACGTCTGAACGAACCCACGTTTACCAGAACTCTACTGGTTAGTAAGTACGTATTATTAACGTTACAACCCGAAGTAAAAAGCTGAAGAAACCCTAAACGTTAACGGAAAAGACCCGCGAACCCGAGTGACTGAGGGAGAGACAGAGAGCTGTTCTGTGTGTGACTGAGTAAGCAGAGCGAGACACAGCAACACAATACATCTGTATGTGTGTAGGGGAGGGGCGCTGTGACTAGCTACCCAATGATGATTTTCATTCAATCCGAGCACAGATATTGACTCGTATTACTCGTATAATACTCGTACTCGGCAGAAGTGCTTTATCCGTACCGGATACTCGTTTCAGCCGAGTATCCGGCTCATCTCTACTGTGAACCATTTTTCATTGCTTTCAGACAAAATGCATTCAGGGCCAAGGCCAAGAGTGGTGATCTCTGATGAGATAAGAGCAGCAATTATTGACCATGTAGTAAATCATGGTCTCTCTTTGAGAGAAGCTGGTAAGGGTGCAACCAAATCTGCCACGTTCAACAGTTGCATCAATAGTATGCATTTTCCGACAACACAACAGGTGAGATGAGCATCCCTTAATGATAACTGAATTACACATTACAGTAAAATACAATATAATGTGTACATTTTTACACATATTGACATTTTGAAGCCTATTACAATACAGTAATAGTTGTGATTTACTGTAGGATCCAAAGGTTGCCCACGAGAGGAGGGAGAGGCAGAATCTTTTCTGATCCGCAAGAAATTGCCATTGTGGATATGGTAATTGCCAACAATGCAATAAAACCGCGAGAAATTCGGGAGAGAGTGCTGGCAGACAATGGCACTTTTGAAAATGTGAATATGGTTAGCACAACAATTGCCAGAGTCCTAGATAGAACATAAAATAAGGATGAAGCAACTGTACACTGTACCCTTTGAGAGAAACAGTGAACGTGTGAAAGAACTCCGGTATCAATATGTCCAGGTAAGATGTCTGTTCAGTAACCAAACAGGGTACATACACATTGATGCATAATGTCAGTTACTGTCAAACTGTTTGCAATTTTGAGGGTAATGGAGATGGAAGCCAGACGAACTCCACATACTTTTATCTTTGTGGATGAAGCTGGATTCAACCTGGCAAAAACACGACGCAGGGGAAGAAATGTAATTGGACAGAGAGCGACTGTGGAGGTCCCAGGCCAAAGGGGAGCTAACATCACGATGTGTGCAGCAATGTCCAATGAAGGTTTGCTGTTACACAAACCACTCATTGGCCCCTACAATACAGAGAGGCTCATTTCGTTTCTAAATGACCTACATATTCGACTTGTGCCAGCTGAGGAGAGTATCCACAGAGTCTGAATTTAAATCTAAACTGAAAACCTACCTTTTCTCTCAGGCTTATGACTGTATTTGATTTTAACATTGATTTTTAAAGATTTCAAATGAGTGTTTCTGATGAAAACTCCCTTTATTATTGCATTATTATATTTATTTATTCTCTGTACAGCACAATGGCCAACTGCTGTTGTAATTATTGTGCTATATAAATAAAAGTTTGATTGATTGATTGATTGATTGAGTTTGAGGAGAGAAGCCAAAGGGCATCAAACTCCCCTTCCTTCATTGTTGTGTGGGATAATGTGGCATTCCACCACTCTTCTGCAGTCACAGAGTGGTTTGCGGCATATCCCAGGATGTCAGATTACCTGTATACCAGTATACCTGTGTACCAGTATTATACTCCATTTCTTAAACCCCATAGAGGAGTTATTTTCTGTGTGGAGGTGGAAGGTTTATGACCACCATCCACATAACCAGATGACTTTACAGGAGGCAATGAATGCGGGGTGTGGAGACATTTCTCCTGAAGACTGCCAGGGATGGATTAGACATTCCAGGAGGTACTTTCCAAGCATTGCCAGAGACGACATCAGATGTGATGTTGATGAGAACTTGTGGCCAAATGCAAGAGAGAGAGCAGACTAGAACCATCACTGTGATTTACTATAATGAACAACTACACATGCTGTTACAGTAATGTGTAGAATGTATTTTATTTATTCTTTATTTTATTATCATTGCAGCCCTGGAGTTTTTTCCCCTCTTTTTTCACCTTTTGGTTATAATTTTCAAGTACTATATTCATATAAAAAATGAAATTTTGATTAATTTCTGATTCATTCGTGTTACAAATGCTTTCAATAAAGTGAAAGTATTCTATATGAAGAACTGATTTATGTGGAAAATCATTGAAACTTTAAAAAAGAAAAGTTCATCAATTATGTAATGCTTCCTGTTGTTAGTGTTTTTTAGGTCAGTGTGTTGTGAATGAAATGTGTGTTTTCTGAATGAGAATTGTTGCCAGTGTTATGTTGGTCTGAGTGATTTTTTGTAGGTGAGATTAACTGTTTGGCCAACATTCATGCTGGTAATGTAGACTGTGTGAAGAGTTTTGAAAATGTGGTTTTGGTATTGAATAATGCTTGTTAGCAACTGAAAAAAACTGTAATATCACTAAATAGGCTACATTAAGCATTACATTAAATTCTGGGCTCAACTGCTTTGCTGTACATAGTATGGTTTATGATGTTTACTGAGTTTGGTCTTAGTACATTAAGCCACGTTAAGAGTTTTTTACGTTAATCGTTTTAGAATGTCCCTTTCAGGGGTCTATCAGGATCCTTAGGAATACGATAACATGATTTCCCCTTTGCTTTCCCTCACCTGTTCTGGCATCCTGGCACACAGCAGCTGTCCACCATGTTGAAATAGTAAGGTTTGCAAAGTCTCAACAGTCTGGTTTTAAATTATTGTTCAACCACTATCGATACCAATGCTAAAATTAACATGGCCTTAATGAAGGCAGTTAAACCTGAAATAAGGTTTTGATCTATATGACCATTATGAGGGCAAATAAATGTTTAAAAAAAAAAAAAAAAACAGTCATTAAATGTTATAAAATAAAGAATAAATATTTAGGACAGTTTGCATGACCTTTATGAGGGAAAATGAACATATAAACAGTCATAAAGTGTTCTAAAATAAATAATTATTTAAGACATTTTATGTGTCCTTTTTAAGTAGGCAGATAAGCCTTTTGAAATAAAGAAGAATCCTTGGACTATTTACACAATTTTTATTAAATACAAATGTTTATAGAATAAAATAAAATTCTTAATAGAAAAAACAAAGGATATTTAGTACAATATTTACAAATAAAACTATTTACACTGAAGGATTTCCTTCATTCCTCTTCTCCTGCAGCCACTCTTCTAGTGTCTTTCCCTCTGCCGTGGCACAGAAGTAGAAGCTGCCCACCCTGGTGTGCCCAAACTCTCTTTTCCTGGGCTGCCCACATTGAGTGCATGTGTACTCCTTTCGTGGAGGTTGCTGGGGACGGGGCAGCCCTTGCTTTTGAGCCAAAAACTCTGCTGCCTTCCTCTTCCTCCACAGAGTTGTTCTGCTCATGGGTGTTCCTGTTGGAGCAGAGAGGGATGCTGATGGTGGAGCAGAGAGGGCAGCCGGCCGTGGAGCAGAGAGGGACGCTGGCAGTGGAGCAGAGAGGGCAGCCGGCCGTGAAGCAGAGAGGGATGCTGCTGGTGGAGCAGAGAGGGCAGCCGGCCGTGGAGCAGAGAGGGATGCTGGCAGTGGAGCAGAGAGGGCAGCCGGCCGTGAAGCAGAGAGGGATGCTGCTGGTGGAGCAGAGAGGGATGCTGATGGTATGCTGAGGTGGAGCAGGATGGGTGGAGCAGTGCAGAGATGCTGGCAGAGAGGGATGTGGAGCAGAGAGGGATGATGCTGGTGGAGCAGAGAGGGATGCTGCTGCTGCAGCTGGCAGTGGGCAGAGAGGGCAGCCGGCCGTGAAGCAGAGAGGGATGATGCCGGTAGAGCAGAGAGCAGCACATCTGCCTCCAGCTTCTTCCTGTAGTTGTTGTACCTGTTTGAAATGACAGAATTAATAAGATGAACAGAATCTGAGAATTGTAAAATTACTTTTATAGCTGGCTTTCAAAGAAACTACTTACCAGACGGAAAGCTTCCGCTGATTGACCTCAAACAGCTGAATTCTTGTCCGGCCCCTCAGTGCTGGGCAGTTCCCCACTAGTCTCCGTATGGCCTGGTAATCATGTAGAATGGCAGCCCAGCGGTTCATTGAAATGCCCCACTTCACCTTCCCCACTGGATGAATGGAGCAGAGCTCCAGACATACTGCCTCTACAATCCTACTAATATTCGGCCACTGTGCAGGACCCGAGCCCTGCCCCAGCACACACCTGTAAAATAAAATAGGGGATTATAAAGCATAAAAAGCACAGTCATTTATATTTTTACAGCTCAAAGTGTGCAAATGTTTAACTTACAGCTTCAGGCCCTCTTTTCCATGGCAGGTGGAGGTTTTGGAGTGGGTGGCCTTGAACCTGCCTTGCAAAAGTCTTTCCTTGTGTCTCGGCGGATAGGAAACACCTGTCTGTCACTGTCCGGCAGTCTGTCCCACAGCCGAACAATGTCAGCGGCTTCCCTGTCCGAGATGCAAGGCTTTTCCCTCAGCTCGACAAGATATCTGGCCAGGTCCACCACTCTGTCAAATCCTGGAGTCCCGTCTGGTCCTCTGCACACCTAACAAGGAGAAAGAATATCAGTTAGTATGGATGTTGTAAAGAAGTCCTTCAAGTGATGCCATGGCAAAGATGCTTGCATGCATACATACATCTTCCTGGGGCTCAGGTGTCACTTCCTGGGAGGACTGAGAGGGTGACGGTGAATCCCGAGACAAGCATATAGCTTCCTTGGTTGAGATTAAAGAAAGAGGGAGATGGTGTGGTCCTGCTCCTCTGCCTCATCCCCTAATCCCTCATCTTCTACATCCCAAGCCCGCTGGGATTCCGTCTGGGACATCTGGGTCCCGCCCAAAGTTCTCCCTGAACTCCCAGGACTGCTGCGAGCACAGATACTCCACCCCGATGAGCTCGCCTGACAAAAGGAAATTAAATAGAAAGCAAGGTTGTAAAACAGAAGTCTCTGCATTACAAAAACAACAACAAAGCATGGCATTATAGACACACACCTGTGTACTGTCCTGGCTTGGAGTGGTCTTGCACAAGACTACAGCCAAGAAGACGCTGGCTGAGCATTGAGGCTGTGCTGGAGTGAGCCACTGTAGCAGCGCAGCGACGAGGGAGCATCATGTGTGAATGCAGCAGCAGCGCGGTCCTCGTTCCACCGCTCCAAACCCTCAAGCAGATAAGCCTGGAAATTTTCCAGGTTAGCGCTCGTTCCTGATTAAAAAAAGGAAACATTAACACTAATTAATAATTACAAATGACATGAAATAGACTATCACAAAAACACACTTTGAGGTGGATGTGTGTAATCTTACCGGGTATGAAGCGGTTGAGGTGGTTATGGAAGGTCTCCAGGGAAGTTGACCCCCGAGCGCAGCGGTAGACAGGAAGTGTGAGCCCTCCTGTTGTAACACTTCCTGTCTGGGTATACAGCTGCACTCCCGGAGGGTCCTGGATGCAGGGAAGATGGCGCCTTTGAGTGTCCCAGATGACGTCCATCCTCTCCTGGTTCACCAAGGGGATGCCCATGATTTCCCTGGCGTCCTTGAAGGCCTCCAGCATCTGTCCGATCAGCTGCTCGGTCTCCTCCACGCCACGTGTGCAGCGGCGGCAGTGCTGTGCCAGCTGTTTGGAGGTGAGCCTGCCGGTCAGCTGGTCATCAGTGAGGCCTCTGATGCCCTTGTTGCTCCAGCTCCCTCCTTTTCGCCTCCTTCAGCAGGGACAAATCTCCCTCGTCCCAGACAAAGATGCAGGCAGAGAGCTTTGCCATGAACAGATCGTAGAGCGGGTGGCTGTCAGTGTGCAGACCTGCAGCGAAGCGCCGCATGAAATGCCACACATCAAGACGAACCACCAGATCGCTCCAGCCGCTGAACATGGCAGCTGCTCTGGATGTTCCCACAGAAGAGCAGCAGTCTCGGTCCACGTACAGGAGCGTGGGGGGAGCGACTCCAGCCGCCTCGTACCTCCTCACCAGGCCCGTGGTCATGGGCAGCAGTCCCTGACCCTTATGTGAGGTGAGCACCGACATCAGGACCTGTCCGTGCTCATTGCCCACATTGGTGACCCAGGCTGCGGTCCCAGCTGCAGCTCCCGCCAGTTTTTTGGCCACCTGTTGTTGGAAAACAAAACAATTCAGTGAGCTCCAAATATGCCTTATATATACAAGGGATCAAATCTTTTTGACAGTTGTATTTAAAATAATCTGTGATTAATACATTACCTGTTTTGTGGAGTCCATTTTCAGGATGGACCCAAAGACAGATGTGACCCTGGCTTTTAGCTCACTATACCGGGACGGACATCCTCCGCGTGGACAGAGAGGAGCCACTTGGCAGTTGGTACAGGTGGCATCGGAGGTGGAGGCGTGATGGGCCGTGTGGTGGTGCCCTGGAACCGGTCGCACGCAGACAGGTACTGCAGGGTCCTCTCCATCCAGTCCTCACTGTGCTGTTCACAGAGTTTGTGATATAGCATTGTGGCGCTGTTGCCGAGAGAGCGCTCCCTCATCAACTTTGCCACATGTATATCACAAGAGAACCTGTTGAAATAAACAGACAAACCAAGGCAAAGTTTACTAAAGTTCATTTAAAGTGTTTCTTTTCCTAGAGCAAAGGTGTGATGTTCCCCACACACAAAAACACTGGGCTCAATGGGGGGTCGTTAACTCCTAGACAGGTGACCGCTGCAGTGTCTCAAGGTGTTGGAATGCTATTGTTCTGAGTTTGACACCTTTGAAAGGCCAAGCTAAGTTCAATGAAGGGTCGTTCACACATTCTGAAGAGAACCTTGACTGCCAGACACAGTGTCTTGTGAAAAAATTTCAAAAGAAAGATAAGGCTTGTTTTGTGTACAAATTATATGTAATTAATTTTTAAAAGTTAATGTTGTTTCTTTTTTAAAGTAACTAAAGTTGCATTACTACCATTACAGCCTAGTTAGTGGTGTAATATTTTAGTAGTTAATTGCACATGCCTATGTATTTTTGCCTATAATAAGAACAATTTTTGATGACTCACCGGTAAGTGAGGATAGCTGGGAACATCCTGCGGTGAGCCGTATCTAGCTGGTCCAGGATGGTGTAGGACCACGCAGCCAGCTTCTTATGGCAGCGCTGACACTCCAGGTATTCCGTCGCCAGAAAATACCAGCCGTGAAAGTTCAGCACTCGCCTCACTGTCTTGTAGAGCCCACAAGCTGTAAGTCGCTGACCGGACCGTCTGCAGTTTGGCGAGCTGCAGATCAGCTTGTAGGACCACATCCTGTAGGGCATCCACAAACACAGCGGCCAGGTGAAGAACACATCCGGCGATGCTGGAGGCTGATGATACTGCAGACATGGCTGGGGAGGGTACCACCACATCTGCAGGTTATCCGTCAGCACTGCCCTTCCACCCTGGTTTCGGAAGAGGGAGCGGCCGATCCACTCGTGTTGTTCCTTTGGAAGGGAGCGCTTCCAGGCCTCAGGGAGAACAACCTAGAAACACAAAAATATGTTTATATGAATAATAACAAATGAGTAATTTAATAATAAATATATATATATACATATAGCACACTTCTGGTGTGAAAACTGTACCTCAGAAGCCGCTGACACCAGCCTTTGAGCGGCTCTTTGCTCCAAGCGAGGTGAGCGGATCGGTGTTGAAGGTGGTGGTGGTGGAAGTACTGTGAAGGACACATAATTGTATTTTTGTAATTAGTACTAATGATTTAATTATTTTCTGTTTATAGGCATTTATGGTTACATCATACTATATATGATGCTATTAAATGTATTTGTGATCAGATATGATCAGGTGAGTAGATTTTTGATTTTTTTAATATATACACAGAAAAAAAAAAAAAACACTCACCCTGTGGCTCCACCTCCATGGCTGAAGCCAGAAGATCTTCATCTGCTGGCTCTGAGTGCAGAAAATTGACAATGTTATTTATAATTACATTAGAAAGTGCTTAGAATTACACCAGGTATAGATTTAAAACCTCACCGTGTGCTGTGGCTGGCTGGGAATGGGAACTTTGGGTGGGAGAAGAAGCGGACGTGAAGGGAGCGGACAGGCTGGGATGCAGAAGATGCAGAGGATGACTTTCTTCTATC